>JAWNZC010000396.1:1385000-1455000 GCA_035771165.1 Paragorgia papillata | reverse complement strand
CTTATAAAGGTTCGTTTGACGTCGTTTGAACACGAAAGAAGTTGAGTAGAGGCACGAGGCGATAGCCGAGTATCTTTACACTTCTTTCGTGTTCAAATCACGTCAAATGTACCTTTTATAAGAGTACATATGCACAGGAGCGGTATGTTTTATTTGTTTTATAAAATAAGAAGAAGAAAAATCAAGCTAAAAGTGAGGTAGTTTTTGAATTTGGC
This sequence comes from Paragorgia papillata, assembly GCA_035771165.1. Lineage (NCBI taxonomy): Eukaryota > Metazoa > Cnidaria > Anthozoa > Scleralcyonacea > Coralliidae > Paragorgia > Paragorgia papillata. The sequence continues at coordinate 1,454,785 of JAWNZC010000396.1, read as the reverse complement.
GGGCTTTTCCGGCCAGGTGACGCCATTCTACGCCATCCTACGTCATTCAGGATCTCTGTTCTTTATAAATGCACGGAGCCCAGCCAATCAGAGCGTGCGTAGAGGGCACCTTATTTTATAAATATATATATATATATAGACATGGTATTTTTAAACATATAAAGAGTATTATATCTGAATGACATTGCCAGTTTCATTACTTTGTAGACATGACATTTGCCAATTTCATTACTTTGTAGAGCTTATTTTCTTTGATTTATGAATTTTTAGCTTTGACTCTATTTGATAAAATAAGAACCTGCTTTGAAATTTTAGCCTAAAACAGGTTCTTATGTAAAGGGGGTCTAAATGGAAAATCTTAGCCTAACAGGTTCTTAAAGTGTATATGAAATGAAGTTTGTCTAATTTGAAAGAACTCTTGATATTGTAAAGTAACATCTTCTACAGTTTTTCCATATCTTACTTCGTTCTTGAGATATTACTATTTGTTTGATGTCAATGATCACACTGCATACGTCACATTGTATAATGAGTTACTGAGAAATCGTGCATATCATTGATATTAATCTGATAAATTGCTTGAACCTGTGTTTGTTTAAAGTCATGAGACAAATACACCTACATGCCCAGTTTCGTGTGACTTTGTTCGATAACTTCAACGATATTCCTAATTTTCCAACAACTCATTATACAATGTGACGTATGCAGTGTGATCATTTACATAGCAAACAAATAGTAAGATCTCGAGAACGAAGTAAGCTATGGAAAAACTGTAGAAGATGTTACTTTACAATATCAAGAGTTCTTTCAAATTAGACAAACTTAATTTTCATTTCATATACACTTTAAAATCTAGGTTCTTATACACGGGTTTTTACTGTATTGGACTACATACATATGCAACCCACAAAGTATTAGTAGTGTATTGTGAATTGTTCTCAATTTTAATTTCTACAGGACCCGGTTTGGCTATCCGTGTTATTTGTGGTGACCTACCGTATCATAAAGGTGACTTCTCCGACACTAAATTGATCTTGACAACAATCGTTGACTACTCCAACGCTCTTCGACAGGTGAGGTCCAATTCTTCTAAAGGATAAAGGACTGGGGGGTTAATCATCCTGACTTGCAGCCAGCGGCTGAATTGCGAAGGACGCAGATCAACGTGGCCGAGTCGAGGCATATTAAAGGTGCTCCAGGCAGCCGCCATACGACACAGTTCAGACCACGGATCCCAGCTAAGCCCTAGGTGTTCATTTTACGGAGGGAGGAAAACCGGAGAACCCGGCGAAAAACCCTCGGAGCACAGGAGAGACCAAGTGGTCAGAGCATTGCACTAGAATCGCAAGGTCGTGGGTTCAATTCCTGCCGGAAGGCCTGTGTCGTTGCATTTTTCGCAACTGGTCCCGGTTTGGTCTTAAAATGTATATATTCTACACTCGAATTTTCCTTCACCCAAAATCCTTACAACATGCTATGTAATCGAGTGAAATGCCCAATATTACTTTAAGTATAATGGCCTTGTATGAAATATGTGTACTCTCAACCTCGTACCCAGGGCCATTTGTAGGGAACTGGGCCAAGATGGCGAATAAAACAAAATGGCGGGAACAAATGGCCCTGGTGGAGGCCAGCTCAAAATGCGCAGTATATTGCGCATTTTATTAACTAGAACTCAGTTCTTTACACAGTAATTATACCTAATTACACCTAATTATTGCATGGTTTGAAATGTAATTTCCCGTGCCGTGTGCAGGAACAACCAACAAGGTCAAAATACAATTTTTTAAAAAAAATACAAAACTGAAACCGTCTGATTTACGCCATAAGCTCTTGACCAATCAGAGGCTGAGATAGCATGGCCTCTACCAGGGCCATTTGTTCCCGCCATCTTGGCCCAGTTCTCTACAAATGGCCCTGGGTACGAGGTTGTGTGTACTCTAAGTTTATGGTGATTCACAAATAAACAAACAACTTAATTGTGTTTTCTCTTGTTCCATGTTAAAGCCACATACTTCTCTGGCAGTTATCAAGAGTTGTACTACAGAGGAAGAACAACGTTTTCTTACTGAGTTGAGTGAAAAATACAATGTTGCAGCCACCCTTCTACCTATCAAGTCTGTTGGTGTTCAGGTGAGCTTGAAGTAATGTCATTCGCAGTCCGTTGGAGGGGCTTGGTGAGGACCATTCTCGTACCCAGACCCACGCGCTAATGCTAGTGGCTCTGGGAAACCCTGTAAATGTGAGCGTTCTGATTGGCTTTAGGAAACAATGAAAAGAATTCAAACAAATTCATCAAAATATTAAGAATTTCACAATGTACACTCTGTTCGCCATAAACGTACGTTTGATATAATTTGACAAATCAAATAACAGCAATACACCACATTTGAATTCGAAATTATAAAATTATGTATTATCAAATCATTATGCCTATTATCGTGATACTAAACCCATGCTTATACGATCGTCTCTCAAAACAACAGCCTTCGATCCCGGATCCCATATTCTTACAGTAACTTTCGCCAGCTGTGAGATGAACAAAACAACAATTTCTTCCCAGACTGCGCTGAATGATGTTCCTAGGGAAAGAAGTTGATATCATAAATAATGTGCCAAATTCGCTTGGCAATACAGCTACGACTCCGCGAACGATGGCTGTTATGGCATCTTTCTGTTCTCTCTTCAACACTGAACTAGATTGTCTCGTCATTTCTAACGCGTAGCTTCGTTTACCTCACGATTGATTATGGATACGATACGATTTATACGAGATTTTACACCAGATTTGTCAAAGGACTGAGGGAAAATGGCAAGCCGTTACAATGAGTCTGGGCACGAGTTTGGAATGCTTGGAATGTGCCTTACGCATTGAACTACTCTAAAAAGACTGGAACGATAACTCAGGGGGGGATTTTGAAGCCAGTGCCAGTCCCTTTGTAGGTAGCTCCCGTGCTTCAAGTTACTTAATTTTCATCCGGCCATATATTTTGTTTGGGACGATAACAAATTACTCCAAAACAACAAATAGTTGAAATACATTGTGTACGTATGTTTTTAGAAATAGCATTGACTTCAATTTAATGTATAGCATAAGTTTCCTCGTTATGATATGTGGTAAATGTTCGGCCATATTTCGTTGGGAAATAACACTAAGAAACTTGTAGTTTTTCTGAGTTTTGAGCTGAAATACTTAACGCCGAACGTTGGGCTGTATATGAAACTGAAGCTATTGAAAAATGCTATTTAGTATAGAAACTTCAAGAGTTTAGCTAAAAGGGAAATAATTAAAAACTATAAAAACAACTGCCATTTTGTAACGTTCGGCAAACAAAATAGCAGTTGTTTTTATATTTTTTAAATATTTCCCTTTTAGCTAAACTCTTGAAGTTTCTATACCAAATAGCACTTTTCAATAGCTTCAGTTTCATATACAGCCCAACGTTCGGCGTTAAGTATTTCAGCTCAAAACTCAGAAAAACTAACATTTAAAGATTTTTGGCTTCATCCCAATCATAGGGCCTGACTTATGGAGTTAGCGTTCCAGTCTTCCTATAGAATTCACTGGCCTTACGTCACTGCGTCGGGAATCCGACGCAGAGCTCCAGGGTTTCCCAGAGGCCTCCGCGAGAGGGGAGAGCGCGTGGGCCTGGGTACGAGAATGGGTGAGGACAATATTTAGGTTTCACGTTGAAATGATATTACAAATATTTTCCTTGTTTTACGAAGGGTGATTGTCGAACGTATAGCTATGTTGTAGCGTTATCAAGTGATGAGAAAGTCGAGTATGAAACATTACTGTTGTTAGCCAAACTGATCCCAAGGATATGTCATAATATTAACAGGTAGGCCATTGTTGGTATGAGCATAGTCAATCGAGATATGGTCTGGAAACTCGGCAAACTTCAAAGCGCCTATAATGAGCTGTGATTTTATGTTGAACCGTACCTTACACCGTGCACATCCTTTGTTTTAGGTTTATTAATATTTTAATAGCACGGTTGAGTGATTGAACTGAAACGTTGCTATTGGATAATTCGTTCATTATACTAAAATACAATGTGTTCAGTGACCGTGCACCGTGCACAAAAATGCATAAAGGCGAACGATAGACCAAAGACTTTAGCTGAGTTTCCAGACCATATCTCGATTGACTATGGTATGAACTGAACATTTCACTACTGATGTATGTCATTGAAGTTCAGCCCGCTTGGACGGTGTTAGTAATCGGATGGGTGACCACTGTCCGTTTGTTTTTTCGTTTGTTTGTTTTTTCGTTTGTTTGTTTGTTTGTTTGTTTGTTTGTTTGTTTGTTTGTTTGTTTGTTTGTTTGTTTGTTTGTTTGTTTGTTTGTTTGTTTGTTTGTTTGTTCGTTCGTTCGTTCGTTCGTTCGTTCGTTCGTTCGTTCGTTCGTTCGTTCGTAGATATTAATGAACTTTTACTTAAATTGTATTTCAGAGTTGTGTTTGCTTTGGGAGGTCGTATAAAGCATCAGATTCCCGACATTACAGCAACATTCCTTTCAATTGGAGTTTTAAACACTACAAAAGAAGTTGACTATCTTGCGCGCAAAGTCTTAAGAGACAGTGGTAAGCTGCTTGCATTTCAAACATTTGAATATTGAGAAATTGCATCTTTTTTACACAAAAAGTTTTGTAACGCAGGCCTGAGCTTCATTTTAGTTTATTGCAAAGTTTTAGTGGTAGTCTTGATTAACAATGTTCTTTAGCATGTTAATAATAGTAAACATGCACTACATGTATACGTATATACAACTTATCATAATAATAGTCAACATCCTTGTTCAAATCAATACAAATGTTCCCCGCTGTTTCAACAGCTATGAACAATCTTGTTACTTCATCTTTGCTAAACAACTATATTCTCTACTGTGAAATTAAAGTAGCGTGCTGCGTAGGCAGTGTTGAAACAACAATAGAAATATAGTAAGGTTAGATATACTGCCGAAACAGAGAACGTAGGAGTCTAAAGCCCTAATCAAACGAGACCGCAAGTCATCGCAAGTTGGCAGTCACGCTATCTCAGCCAGCCGCTCTGAATAGTTTCCCGAAAATATCATGTACCGTGACAAAGTTAAAACTTGTTTAAAACACTCATGAAACCTTTGGGGGGTTCGACGACCGCCACAGAAATTCTGACTGCCAACTTGCGATGACTTGCGTTCTCGTTTGATTAGGGCTTAATGTTTCGAGCGAAGGCCCTTCGTTCGAAACGTTAGACTCCTACGTTCTCTGTTTCGGCAGTATATCAAACCTTACTATATTTCGATTGTATATTCGCTACTTTCCCATGGCCCATAATGCTTTGCGTTTTGAGGGTAACAACCTCGTACCCAGGCTCTTTTTTCCGTTTTTGAACGCCATTTTGAATTTTTGGGGCCTGGATACGAGATTGTTACCCCAAAACGCAAAGCATTGTGGAAATGGGAAAGTAGCGAATTGTTGAAACAATGCAAGACATGCCCACATTTACTTTGAAAATTTGGCGCTCGTTTCAAATTGAAACAATACCGTTTGGCCTTAGTAACGTTACAGTTTCCGCTTAGCAACATGTTAGTTTCCCGTGTGAAACGTGTGTCGTCAAATTACGCGTGTCCATGCTCAAACCGTAATACTTTATTTCTTTAATTCTAGGTACTATGAAAGCGCTGAGTCAAATGCCAGTTGTGTTGATCCCAGTTCACTTCGATCGTGATCCACTGTCACACACTCCTTCTGTTCAGCGGTCTGTCGTGATACGAACGTTTATTACAAATGACTTCATGACTGGAGTTCCAGCCATACCTGGAAAACACATCCCAGAGAAGGTTGACGACTGGATTTTTTAGGAAAACCAAATAATATTTACGATAGCTGAGTTTTTTAAAGAAGAAATGAAATTAAAAATATAAAAAAGTGATAAACAATGAATTTTACAGCAAAGTGTAAATGTGGTAAACTGCCGAGCTTTTTAGTAACGAAATACTGCTTGTAGAGCAAGAACTAACAAAACTTTACAAACTCCAAGCTGAAAGTACTATACTAACTAACGACAGCTTGTAGAGCAAGAACTAACAAAACTTTACAAACTCCAAGCTGAAAGTACTATGCTAACTAACGACAGCTTGTAGAGCAAGAACTAACAAAACTTTACAAACTCCAAGCTGAAAGTACTATGCTAACTAACGACAGCTTGTAGAGTAAGAACTAACAAAACTTTACAAACTCCAAGCTGAAAGTACTATACTAACTAACGACAGCTTGTACAACAAGAACTAACAAAACTTTACAAACTCCAAGCTGAAAGTACTATACTAACTAACGACAGCTTGTACAGCAAGAACTAACAAAACTTTACAAACTCCAAGCTGAAAGTACTATACTAACTAACGACAGCTTGTAGAGCAAGAACTAACACAACTTTACAAACTCCAAGCTGAAACTACTATACTAACTAACGACAGCTTGTACAGCAAGAACTAACAAAACTTTACAAACTCCAAGCTGAAAGTACTATGCTAACTAAAAACTCCATTTCATTTCTCTAATGCCACGTGACCATAAATAAACCAATGGCATTCCGAGTTCCATACAGTGAAAAAAAACTAGATTTTTGTTTTCTTCTAAGGTCATTCTGGAAATGGAAAAACAGATTAAAACGGTCCCTGGCATCTCTCGTGTGCTGTATGATCTCACTCCAAAACCACCAGGAACCACAGAATGGGAATAAATCAACTCGAAATTCATGCACCATGTTTCATATCATGAAAAGGTGGTAATAATATTTTTTTGAAATTGCCAAGCAAAATCGGCACGGTTCTTTGCTAAATGGAGAAAAGAAAGAAAGGAATGAAGACGTAAAGGAGATGAAATTCAGATAATAGGTATTCGCAGCAGTTGGAAAGAATACTAAATTATATCCTGGTTGAATTGGGAAAACATTTGTGATTTGAAAATGATTACACCACAGTACGGAGTGTGGTTTGCAAAAACTGAAAAAAGAACATAAGCCCTTTTCACCAAAAGTGGCGAAACAAATGAAACTAATTGAACTTGGAAATTGCTATATATTAATACGAATTATACCAATTATAAATCTTGTGTTTGTGACAACTAATTAATGTTAAATAATAACAAATGTTATTTATTAACCTTAAAATTGAATGTTATTTTTATGTAGTTTTTTTTGAAGAAAAAATATATAGTATTTTCCATCACTACTTTATCTTAATAAGCCTCGTCTCTTCTATTAATTTTGTTAATTTTATTTAATTCTTTAAGTTATTAATTTTATTTAATTTATTAATTTTATGTAATTTATTAACTTTAAATAATTTATTAATTTTATTTAATTTATTAATTTTATTTAATTTATTAATTTTATTTAATTTATTAATTTTATTTTATTTATTAATTTTAAATAATTTATTAATGTATTGATTTATTAATTTTATAATTTATTAAGTTTGTAATTTATTAATTTTAACTAATTTATTAATTTATTAATTTTATAATAATTTATTTATTATTTTTTTGTAATTTGTTAATTTATTAATTTTTGTAATTTATTTATTTATTAACTTATTAATTTTATTAACTTATCAATTTTACAATTAATAATTTATTGGGAGACACTGTTACTCCTTCCGCAAAATAATGTTTCCGCCGGAGTTTTGGAGAAAACCCCGAAATACCCAATTCTCTCCCCCCCCCCCCCCCCACCCCCCTTACACCGAAGAAAACCGGCCAAACCAGTTTTTCCCCGAGGGAATTGTGTCAACCAATCACAAGCGCGAATGTTAGCGCGGGAAATTATAAATTAATTCCTGTTCTGACCCAGGTTCCTGACCGGGCCATTTTGTACATATTGCGAAGCATATTTTCGTCGCTCCAAAGTTTTGAAAATTCAACCAAAATGGAAAGAACAATGCGGTTTAAAACAACAGTGGCTTAAAGCTTGAATAGGAATGTAAGTATATATCGTTTTATTTGATGTATTTTGGTTCTTGCTTGCTTTTGGTGTGTATTATTGTGGTCCCATGTTGCTTGTTGCTCTTTGAGTTTGCCTTCGGTGCTGTCGTTATAAAAGGTTGATTTTTCCCCCAGTTAACGGCTTGTATTTGAGCTGGGAATCCTACAATAGTTAAAGCGAAGCAAGTGATTTATATTTGAGCGAAATTCCGGCTTTTCTCGGCACAGTTTTGGCGAAATATTCACGAATTTCAATACAAGCGTGTCTGACTAGAAGCTTTGGATATGTATTTAATAATAAGCACCGACCTTGACGACCTACGGCTTTATTTTACTATTTTGTTGTACAATTGACACGTTTTAATGAGATTTTTTAACACATATAAAGCATAATAACATATATTTGGCATAACAATATAATTTGTGTTCTTCAGGGATATAAAATATACAGTTGTACTGTAATATATTAAATTATAAACAATCAGAAAACTACCACGTGACAAGGAAATTGTTAAAATATAAAGAACTTGGGAAATACTGTACAAAGAAAAGCAGCAAAGCAAAGGGAGGGTAATTAGATTTTTTGAAGCTATAAATTAATTTCTGTGCATTTGACCATTGAAAAAAGTTGGTCAGCGGTTGCACGTTAAAAAATCTCATTCTAGCCATCTCTTCAGTCTGCATGATCTTTTCTGTTGATATTCCACGTAAACTTTTGAAAATGCTGTTGTTTAAAGTCTGGAATGCAAAGAAGGATGTTGAAACTTCATGGTAGTGAATTTTTTGTTGCCTATGAATAATGAATGAAATATTTCAAACAAAATCTTTTAATAGAGCCTTGACAGTCGCAGACGGTGGGGCATTTGACTGTGTTTTCAGTCCGCATATCTAGTGGGAAATTTAACCAAATTTTTTTGGAAAAGTCAAATTCCCGGGGGTTTGCCTGTGGGGGGGGGGGGGGGGGGGGGGGTGATCATGGTTGGAATTGACTCATACATTATAGATTCTTTGCTCGGAAATTTCGACAAAACTTTACTGGATTTCAAATTCTTGTACATTTGGCACCACTACCAAATTTTCCAAACTTCTGTTGGATGGTCTTAATTTAAACTTTGTAAATTTTTATTTTTAATTCACTTAGACATCCATAAAATGGACCACATTTCTGCACCATACACAGCTTCCACAGATAATTGGAGTTTGTACTTTCAGGGAACAGCTATATATTCCAAGTTCAAGACAACAGAGTAATTAGCCAGCCAAGCAACCAGATGGGTTGGTTTTCAGGTTAGATTCATTGTTAGTAATCGATTTATTAAAAATGCTTTCTTAAAGCCCTAATCAAACGAGAACGCAAGTCATCGCAAGTTGGCAGTCACACTATCTCAGCCAGCCGCTCTGAATAGTTTCCCAAAAATATCATGTACCGTGACAAAGTTAAAACTTGTTTAAAACACTCATGAAACCTTTATTTTGTTAATTTAGGTGTTCAAACGACTGCCACAGAAATTCTGACTGCCAACTTGCGATGACTTGCGTTCTCGTTTGATTAGGGCTTAAGATAGACCTTGTAAACAGTGGTGTGGGAAGCAAGGGCCAGTGGAACAGGGAGGGGGTTAGGGGGAAATAGCCCCCCCCCATATTTCTGATGAGGAGACTAACCCCCCCCTTACAATGTAACGTAAGGTCTCACAATGTAACGTAAGGTCTCACAATGTAACGTAAGGTCTCACAATGTAACATAAGGTCTCACAATGTAACGTAAGGTCTCACAATGTAACGTAAGGTCTCACAATGTAACGCAAGGTCTCACAATGTAACGCAAGGTCTCACAATGTAACGTAAGGTCTCACAATGTAACGTAAGGTCTCACAATGTAACGTAAGGTCTCACAATGTAACGTAAGGTCTCACAATGTAACGTAAGTTCTCACAACGTAACGTAAGGTCTCAATGTAACGTAAGGTCTCACAATGTAACGTAAGTTCTCACAACGTAACGTAAGGTCTCAATGTAACGTAAGGTCTCACAATGTAACGCAAGGTCTCACAATGTAACGCAAGGTCTCACAATGTAATGTAAGGTCTCACAATGTAACGTAAGGTCTCACAATGTAACGTAAGGTCTCACAATGTAACGTAAGGTCTCACAATGTAACGTAAGGTCTCACAATGTAGCGTAAGGTCTCACAATGTAACGCAAGGTCTCACAATGTAACGCAAGGTCTCACAATGTAATGTAAGGTCTCACAATGTAACGTAAGGTCTCACAATGTAACGTAAGGTCTCACAATGTAACGTAAGGTCTCACAATGTAACGTAAGGTCTCACAATGTAACGTAAGGTCTCACAATGTAGCGTAAGGTCTCACAATGTAACGTAAGGTCTCACAACGTAACGTAATGTCTCGCAATGTAACGCAAAGTCTCACAACGTAACGTAAGGTCTCATAATGTAACGTATTGTCTCACAACGTAATGTAAGATCTCACAAGCTATGATCTCACAACGTGGCAGTAGCACTTTCAACGGAATGTAATGTCTCTCAAGGTCGCGTACGTGTGGTTTTACAAGGTTGCGCAAATCTAGAAAGGTTCCTAATCAACCATGTAAGGCGGCGAAAAATGCTTTTGAACCGAACGACGTCAACAGAGGCAAGTTGAGGCATGTTTGGCAGACTAAATTATGCTTTGGTTTGTCCAGTTCATTCATAATAGTTATCACACAATTAATGAAGTATGCCCATGCTGTCAAGGTGATATGTCATGATTGAGGGGCTTTACTTATAGCAATGGGGAGCTACAAGACTTGAATTACTGAAATAGCCATGCATAAAGGAGGTTAGGTATTTCGTGCGCTTATCAGAACTATAATGACGCCGCATGCAGCCGTATCTATCATATACATGTAGCTACAATGCGTGGTACCGACTCGTGTTCAATTGTGTCACCTCAGTAATTAGATATCGTTCTAATTGGTGTTTAGAACATGTTTAAACGCGAATCGTGAGTCAACCATGACGTGCTTGTCCCATTTGAACCCGGATATTCAATGGTGCCATTCGTGATACTAAACATTCTACAATCGTAAGGTTTGATGAACTGCCGAAACAGAGAACGTAGGAGTCTAACGTTTCGAGCGAAGGCCGTTCGTCAGAGAGAAACGTTGGACTCCTACGTTCTCTGTTTCGGCAGTATATCTAACCTTACAATATTTCGATTGTTGTTTCAACACTGCCTACGCAGCGAGCTACTTTTAAACATTATACACATCGATCCACGTTTGCTGGACGATAAGCAAGCCACTACTCTATAGCATTTTCCGTTTGTATAATAGTACGATAGCATATCCAGCTCTTCTGGGTTAATTGTCTTTGATTTAATGAAATGACCTTTCATTCCCATCGATGCATTTGGCACTTTCTACTTTTTACTCTGTCTAACGCCAGACGATTTTACTCGTCGAAGGGAAGGCCTCCTGACATGGTGGGAGCTAAAAGGTTAACTTGACCTGCACGACTCGACAAAACTATTTCAGAATAATCCTGAGAGAATTCCATGAGTGAATTTCGTAATTTTCGTACATTGTTGAAGTCAACGCGAAAAATGTTGACTCGAGTGGGATTTGAACGCACACTTTCGGAATAACGGTCTGCCGCTCGAGCTATTGACCTATCGAGCTCACATGGATTGGAGGGGAGTTTGTATAGTGAACATTCTTGCAGTGTTTTAATTGGCGATTTCAGAATCAAAGACAAAATCATTCTAAAGGAAAAATGTCTTTTTTAGCCAAACTACATATTGTGCTACCTATTATACTTTATAATCTACCTTTCTATACATGCATTTCAGAACTTGTATACTGAAGTGTTTCTATAAAGCTTGTCGCTATTTTGTCGTGGTCGTTTAATTGGATGGAAATTATTTTATGCTTGTACGTCATTCGACAACCAGTGACCAAAATATCAGAAGTCGAAATAAAGGTCAATATTTTTAGCTTGGAATATAACTTTTATCCTGTGTGATTGCTGCCAAGTCTTTTCTCAGTAATTTTAATTTATTTGACTGTGGCGAGACTGTGCAATTGTTCTTGTAGGATTTCCATGGCATGCAACCAAAATCTCTCGTAGTCATGCATAAGGTGGGCGGCGACCTTCACCCTTTTTCGTCGTTGGTATGACGACGAGTAAAATCGTCTGCCTTTGTCTTTGACCAGAGAAGATATATAAGACATATGCGAATCTTAGACACTATTTAGACGTCGCTCTTGTGTCGAGTCAAATCCAACTATAAAAGATTCGACTAAAATGCGTCACAAGTGTGGCAAGTCTTTATTTGTCAGATCTGTGATGGATTTGGTTTAAGTGATTGATTATGGTTTATATGAAGAACATCAAGCCAACTAAGGGCCTGTTCATATGGAGCCGAGTTACCCGGCTAGTCGAGTTACTCGGCAAACCGAGTTACCCGCCATGTATAGAAATTCAATGCTATCCCGGCAGAGTGTTTATATGAGACAGGCGGGTAACTCAGCTTGCCTAGATCCCGGCAAAACAGCCGAGATCTCGGCATGCCGGGATGGAAATATTCCCATGTAAACACTCTCTTGCCGGGTAACTCCGCCAGCCGAGTTGAATTCGTCACAACAGCGCACGCGCCACTTATGAAGACAATGGGAAACTACTCATGGAATGTGAAACCATTATAATGCGTGGGCGGCTTTGCCGAGTAACTCGTCTCATTTTAACACTCATCTTTTTTCAACTCGGCTTACCAGGTAACTCGGCTCCATATAGACAGGCCCTAAATCAAATGGTGACTGGTCAATTAATTTAATTTGACTCGATATAATCCACGTCGCTCTTGTGTTAGATCCATGAAGCTATCACGTGCATAGATTTGAGCCGAGTTTGACTTAGATTTTACATGGTCTTCATACGTTGGACTTGTGATGCATTTGTGATAGATTGAAGCTAAATAATTAGATTTGACTCGACACAAGAGCGACGTCTAAACTGGGCCTTATGTCGCCTAAAAGAGTTAGGGCCTCAGAAATATGTATTCATGTTAATTAAACTAATTCTTCGCCCACCAGGTGACTAGACTTAACGTATATGTTACTTAATTACAACACTCATTGTTTCTATCTCAAGTGTAGTTATTTTATAATTGGCGTATCTAGAGTACCATTTATGCTAGAAACAACCATTTTCTGCATATTCAGCTTGTTTTAAGGCCTGGCCAAACGCTTTCAACATTTCATTCAACATCGTTCAACATTGTTGAATTCAACATGTTGAAAGCGTTTGGCCACCCCTGTTGAATGATGTTGAACGAGATTTGAACATGTTCAAATTTTCGTTCAACACGCGTTCAACATTTCTATTGTTCTCAAAATGTTGAAAAGTGTCGAACGCATTTGGCCACATTTCATTCAACTTTGTTGAACAGAGACATGCGCCATGCGGGATATTGTCGCTTCCAGCTTTTGTGGTAGCCCGCGTTCAATTAATTGTCATTCTTGAATGTTGAACGATGTTGAATTCATTTGGCTACTCGTGCTTTCAACATTATTCAACATCGTTCAACAATGTTGAATGCGATGTTGAAAGCGTTTGGCCAGGCCTTTAAACGTTAACCGTGTCCATAATTCATGCTACAAACTAAACACGAACGAGACTTGCTAAAGTGTTGGTATACTGCTCTCTGGGTGACTCGCGTAGTGCTAATTTGAAAGAATTAACCTTTGTTTATATAATTATAAAGTTAAATATACTTTTTAATTTCCTTGAGCAGTCTTGTAGTTCTGTATAAGCAATGAAAACCATGGAAAATTTTCGTAATGTATATATGATTCGAGCTGCAAAATCATAAATCGAAATGAGCGAAGCTATAAAGATATGATAAATTTTCAGGATCAATTATCCGATATGTGGAAAGCTTCAGAAAAATAGTTGGACATAACATTGATTAAGTAATTTTAAGATTTGGGGGAAGGGAGATTCCTTTTCAGGTTGGGTTAGCGCAAGATCAGTAGATAACTGAGTCACGAGATCGCATGTAGACGCAGTATCCACGCACTCTGAATTAAGTAGTTTGAACCTGGGGGATAGTGAAGTTTTCAGTTTGTTATAGTCAAGCTGCAAGTACTGAGAAAAAATCCTGGGTCCCTAGACGGGGATTGAACTCGCAACCTTGTGAGAACTAGTCACACCCTCTAACCATTGAACTACTGAGGCTCAGATGACAGACCTTGTGAGAACTAGTCACACCCTTTAACCATTGAGCTACTGAGGCTCAGATGACAGAGCTTGTGAGAACTATAGTCACACCCTCTAACCATTGAGCTACTGAGGCTCAGATGACAGAGCTTGTGAGAACTAGTCACATTCTCTAACCATTGAGCTACTGAGGCTCAGATGACAGACCTTGTGAGAACTAGTCACACTCTCTAACCATTGAGCTACTGAGGCTCAGATGGCAGACCTTGTGAGAACTAGTCACATTCTCTAACCATTGAGCTACTGAGCTCAGGTGGCAGACCTTGTGAGGACTAGTCACACGCTCTAACCATTGAGCTACTGAGGCTCAGATGACAGAGCTTGTGAGAACTATAGTCACACCCTCTAACCATTGAGCTACTGAGGCTCAGATGACAGAGCTTGTGAGAACTATAGTCACACCCTCTAACCATTGAGCTACTGAGGCTCAGATGACAGACCTTGTGAGAACTAGTCACACTCTCTAACCATTGAGCTACTGAGGCTCAGATGGCAGACCTTGTGAGAACTAGTCACATTCTCTAACCATTGAGCTACTGAGCTCAGGTGGCAGACCTTGTGAGGACTAGTCACACGCTCTAACCATTGAGCTACTGAGGCTCAGATGACAGACCTTGTGAGAACTAGTCACACACTCTAACCATTGAGCTACTGAGGCTCAGATGACAGACCTTGTGAGAACTAGTCACATTCTCTAACCATTGAGCTACTGAGGCTCAGATGACAGACCTTGTGAGAACTAGTCACATGCTCTAACCATTGAGCTACTGAGGCTCAGATGGCAGACCTTCATGTAAGAACTAGTTACATTCTCTAACCATTGAGCTACTGAGGCTCAGGTGACAGACCTTGTGAGAACTAGTCACATTCTCTAACCATTGAGCTACTGAGGCTCAGATGACAGACCTTGTGAGAACTAGTCACATTCTCTAACCATTGAGCTACTGAGGCTCAGATGACAGACCTTGTGAGAACTAGTCACATGCTCTAACCATTGAGCTACTGAGGCTCAGGTGACAGACCTTGTGAGAACTAGTCACATTCTCTAACCATTGAGCTACTGAGGCTCAGATGACAGACCTTGTGAGAACTAGTCACACTCTCTAACCATTGAACTACTGAGGCTCAGATAGCAGACCTTGTGAGAGCTGGTCACTTTCTCTAACCATTGAGCTACTGAAGCTCATGCAGGTGCTCCGCCAAGTCAGGGCCGAATTACCCGCCTGTCTCATATATAACACTGCGGTGGGAAAAACAGTGCTTGTTCTACCGACCTACCGACCGGGAACTCGCCATGAAGCGAGTAAACGGGTAACTCGCCTCCATATAAACAGACCCTTAACCTAAATTGAACATGCAACTTTGCTGTATATAGTCAAGGAAGAATATCCCGAGTGGCCTAGTCGGGGTCTGAACCAGCAACTTGTGGCGAGAACTAGGATAAACATTTCCCTATATAACCAAATTTTTCCCCATATAAACTTTTCCTTTTAACTTGACATAGCGGGATGAATTTTCTATATTCGTTACTTCATGTCACTTTCATTAATGATAATCTTCTCAAATATTACAACCCGCTAGGTGACTCACTTTCATATAAACAGAACGTAAAGTTTATCCCGGCAAACCGGGTAACTTGGCTGACCGAGTAACTCGCCTCCATACAGGCCTATAAGTTTTGAATCAGCGAGCTTTGATTAGCGCTTAAACGAGATGTGCTTGAACGAAACTGTATGTATCGTCCAAGGTTTAAATCACCATGATAATACGATACGGCTTATGGGTTTGTCTCATTGTATTGTCGCTTAGTAAACAATTTACTAAAGAATGTAATAATATTATGATTCGAAATCACAGTGGACACAATTAGACTTCCCTTTAGAGCGAGCTACATAACATTCTTAAAGAACACGCAACAAGGTATCACCAGAAATGGATTCCGTCGAAATTCCCTTCGATGACTACATAAGCAATTTTGACCCAGACGCCTTTCTCACGTAGGTTCAAAACAACTTTGTATCCTGGCTTTTAAATAATTTGAATAGCTCCTGTTTTTTCGTGCTCAGTCGGAATGAGAGATAAGCTAAGACATGTTAAATCATGTTGCTTCCTTGTTGACGACTTCCATCTTTCTGGCCGAAAAGTCGAAAATACAAGTCCAGGTGAACTAACATTTTTTCCCGTTCTATATTTTTACAGACCTGACAGCAATACTCCAATGCCTTCTATAAAGCAAGGTAAGATTTATTTTCTGGTTCGAATTTGTAATTGGCCTTTTTAGCTGACTCGCAATTAATAGAGTTTTTGGGGTGTCAGACGAGAAACGCATTTTAAGGGCCGTTCATACGAGGATGTCACGAAAATCTTCCCATGACCCAAAAAGAATTAGAATACCCTATGTGTTATGCTTACAAAAAAAACGAACCCAATTTAGCTTTGTTATGTCATTCTACCTTTCTCAAATAGTCGTAAGATTTTCGTGCCATAAAATCAGCCCTGGCTAGCCCGCTCCGTATGAACAGCCCCGTAGAAATTGATGACTCGACATAATGCAGCGAATAGTGTTATATATAGAATTATATACATCTGGGCCCGGTTGTATAAAAAAGTGATTAACTTTAATCATGATTAGTGCTTAATTCTAGCCAATCAGGACCAGTGTTTGAGACTTTAACTACGATTTAATCACCCAAAAGGTGATTAAATCATGATTAAAAGTTTTATACAACCGGGCCCAGTTTAATATAATAATTTTTAAATATAGCGATTAGAGTTTGTTTAGCAACTTCATAATTTAATAGTGCGTGTTATATATTAAGGCTATTAATTCGTCAAACAAGGCGACACAAGCTAGAACTTGCTGAGAACTTGCCGTGTCTTGCGTTCCCGTTCGATCCAGGCTTAATTCCGATTCCTGCATGCCAAGCCCTTATTAGTCGGAACAGGTGCATGCATACGCGTTGCATAATCAAGTTCCGTTTCAGTTTTGGGCCAATCGCGCTGTGTGTTGGCTTGCGTATACGAATAGTTAATGCCGTATTTACAATGTAAGATTTGTTGTTCAACTTGTTATTGTAATCTAACACGTTAATAAACGGATCGCGTTATGTTTGTTCCAGGAATGAAGTCACTCGGTGAAGACCCTATGACGGTGAGAGATTTTTTGTTTATTCTCCACTTAGACACCTGTCAGATATTCAGTGTAGTATTTTTGGGGCGCTGGTGCAGTTTTGTAGGATTTTAAAGCCGAATATAGAAACGTTCTAGCGAATTCAGCAAGGCATGCGGTGAGGGTGTTGTAGTTCTCCATATCTCACGCATGCATTCAAGATTAAAACACGTCTAATGTTGATACAGCGATCAGTGGGAGTGAATTAAATACGTCGCCACTTTCTCTGATGAAAGGCTCAGCTTGAAACGTCAATATGTCGTCTCTAAAAATCACGGCAGTTTCACACCACCTTTTTACTTCGCTCTATCCAAAACACTGCCTATGCTCTCTACTTTGTTACACTCTCCTGGTTTTATAAATTAGTGTAGTACTTTCAGTTTGGAGTCTGTAATATACTTCATTAGTTCTTGTTGTACAGTTTGAGTCCTGTAGAGTTCTCTGAGTCTTAACGATAGCTTGTACCGCAAAAATTGAGAAAAGCTTACTTATTGTTTATTACTCGGATACTACGCATTGCATGTTATAAGTCAGTTTCAGCTTGCTTTTGAAATCCGAAATGTATAATCATTGTGTAATTGAAATGAACATTCCGAACTTACGTTGCAATGTTCAGAACTACATTGCGAGGTAGATACAAATTTAAGTCGGCAATTTGTTTCTGTTTAACCAAGTATCTATTATTATTCATTTCCATCGAACACTATACAACAAATAATCTTCTACTCCGTGATTTCGCCAAAGGAATTCAATTCAAAGCTTATTAAATTCCAACTTCACAATGAACTTCGCGAACTTCCGTACCTATAGTTCCCCGCCAACCTTCCAATAAATGTTGACAAACGAATTTCAAAAGCAAGTTGAAGCTGAAACTATCACGACTGCTTGTACAGCAAGAAATAAGAAAACCTTCCTTGGCTTATGGTTTATTGCTCAGATACTATACGCAATACATATTAATGACGTCGTGATGGTTGAACTAACTTGAGAACAATTAATGATCTTCGCGAAGCATCGTCAGTAAAGCCCCGCACAGACGACCAAGTTTTTCCTGACAAGTTCCTTGGTAACTTTCCTTGCTCGTGTGTACGATGAACACGTTTTTTTCAAACAATTTCCCTTGACAAGTTATAATTGCTCGTGTGTACGGTTGGACAAGTTTTCCTTGACAGCAATGATCGCGTAATAAGCTTCGGAGATGAGTTGTCAAGTTTTCCTTGACGACTATATACACACGAACAAATTTCCTTGTTCAAAAGCTGGCAAGGAAAAACTTGTCAATTTGTGTCGTGCACACGAACAAATAAAACTTGTCAAGGAAAAACTTGTCAAGGAAAACTTGCTCGTCTGTGCGGGGCTTAATACACCGTCGAATCCAAGTTCTAGAAATAAGTTAATTGGACTTTAGAATTCAATTAAAGTATCATATGTGGCAATCGAAGGTTGGTTGGTCTGCGATGAAGTCTATAGTTAACACTGTGCGACTGACTCGTTCATGGGGAGGCTCCTGGGTAGTAACAGACTGGGGTCGGTCACTCGAGTGAGAAAGGGGGCTTTCCATTTACACGGTTAGACCGGCCAGTCCGGTTAAATGGAACACGATTCGTTTGAGGCCTGGGATGGTCTGACTGGAAAATTTGGTCCTAATCAAAAGCAAGTCCATTCTGGCCGGACTGACCGGTCTAACCTCGTCAATTGGAAAGCGCCCTTAGATCGTTCTGAAATGCAGTTAAGTCAGCCAAAAGTGATCTGGAAAGTGAGATTAATCTAAACTAGACCAAATAAAGCTGTATATATAAAGAGCTGTTTATCTATTTATCCTTCTTTGTCTCTGAGGATGTCGTAGTACGACGGAAGCTTAGACGATCACAAGCTTTTGCAAAATAAAGAGTTGTATATGCAGTAGTGACTGGTGTAAACGATCATAACATGTGTCGAACACAATTGGTCTGTGTTGTCGCTATAGTATTTCGTAATATGTCCATGTAGGAATTTAAACGATTTAGACAGAATGTCTGTTGTTGTTGTTAGGCATTGTACCCCCATCACGCAATAAGAAAATACAGTTCAACTTATATATTTAATTGAATACATCATGTCAGTTTACCATATACAATAAAGTTTGAGTACTGCCGAAAATATTGAACCTAGTTTCCAACGTTTCGAGCGAAGGCCCTTCTCTCTGACGAAGGGCCTTCGCTCGAAGCACTAGAAACTATATTTTCCGGCAGTACTCAAACCTTACTATATTTCGATTGTATTTCAACACTAAGCGGTCTGAAACACTAATTAGTTTATGCTAGTTTCATTTTTGTCCATAGCTTGCTGCGAATCTTCCTTCTTCCCTTAGCTTGAACGCCGAAGATTGTGTATCTTGCATCTAATTTTGATGCAGCTACAATGGAACACGGAACTCGACTCGATCCCACATTAACACTAAACAAGAAACACTAATTAGTTTATGCTAGTTTCATTTTTGTCTATAGCCTGCTGCGAATCTTCCTTTCTTCCCTTAGCTTGAACGCTGAAGATTGTGTATCTCACAGTCTCATTTAAATGCAGTTATATCGAAACTTGAAACGGAACTCGACTCGATCCCAAATTAACACTAAGCTATCTGAAACACTAATTCTTTTATGCTAGTTTCATTTTTGTCCATAGCCTGCTGCGAAATCTTCCTTCTTTCCTTAGCTTGAACGCTGAAGATTGCGTATCTCACCGAGTTTCATTTAAATGCATTTTTAACGGAACTCGAAATAGCAATGGGGACTCCCTCAGATCTCCCCCGCAATCTAATCTATTTGCAAACATTAATAATTCATTCTTTACATAAACTGAAGGCTTTAATAGCTATAGAGCTGTTAGGTTTCGAGTCTCTAATGGGTTTTTCTTTATATAGAAGTGTTTAAAATTGTCTGACGCATTAACTAGAGTAAATTTGGACACCAATGTGGTAATAGGGTCGCGTGTTATTGTCTCGGTTTAAGTGCTTAATTAGAATAAAATAGGTAAACGTAAACTAGGTCACGCGAGTGAATATATATATATAGTTATCTCGCATAGCTGCAGACACATAGTTTAACGCTACTCTGGCTTAAAAGTTTTTTGAACGTAGCTTAAAAAGTTACTGTTCATGACCCAACGTTTCGACACTCCGATCTAGTGTCTTCATCAGGGGTGATCGTTGTGAAGATAGGTCCCATATTTATACCCTCAAATAGACCATTGATGACGTTACGTCGCATAGCTTATTATCTCTCGGGATCTATGCTATAACGTTTAATAATAACGTTATAACGTGCTAAAGTAGATAGATGATCGTGTTTTGTATCTAGTTTACAATAAATGTTGTTTCGGTTTAAATGTTTTTAGTTTTGAGTAAAGTCAACAAACTAGGTCCGAATCTGATTGAATAATTATTTCCGCATAGCTTTAGTTTCCTGTAGAGGCCTGGCCAAACGCTTTCAACATTTCATGCAACGTCGTTCAACATTTGAACATGTTCAAATTTCGTTCAACATCATTCAACACCATTCAACAACGTTCAACATCATTCAACAGGGTGGCCAAACGCTTTCAACATGTTGAATCACGGTTGAATTCAATAATTGCATGAAATGTTGAAAGCGTTTGGCCAGGCCGTGATCTAGATCCAAGATGAGCTAGTCCATTTCCAGACCCACTTTGATAATGCCTCATTTATAGCTATCGCGAGAAATAAACATATAGATTTATTCCAAACTTTAATATACGACTCAAGCACTTATCCCAATAATTTGATTTTAATTATAGTCAGTTTCAGCTTGCTTTTGAAATCTGAAATGTATAATTTGAAATGAACATTCCGAACTTACGTTACAATGTTCCGAACTACATTGCGAGGTAGATACCAATTTAAGTCGGTAATTTGTTTCTGTTTAACCAAGTATCTATTATTCTTCATTTCTACCAAACACTATACAACAAATAATCTTCTACTCCGTGATTTCGCCAAAGGAATTCAATTCAATGTTTATTAAATTCGAACTTCACAATGAACTTCGCGAACTTCCATACCTAGTTCCCAACCTTCCAACAAATGTTGACAAACGAATTTCAAAAGCAAGCTGAAACTGACTATAAAGTATCCTAATAATTTCATTCTAATTAAAGACTTGCGAATTCTTTGACAGATTTTTACAATAATATATAATTACTCGAGCTACCACAGGTAGACGAGTCTAGGGTTTCGCGATTATTTTTATTTTTTTGCGACGCGTTGTTAGTCCTCCGCGCGGCCGCTGGCGATATTCACAATTCATGGCGAGTTGTCTCTTGAACGAAGCTTTTCTTGACATTTCTTGGCACACTGCACAGCAGTCGTATATATATATATATATAAGTAATTGGTGAAATTCATTCAGATTGTTCCAAGCTACACTGATGAGCTGTTGTACAGCGAAACACCGTGTCTGTAGATTGAACTATATATATATATATATTATATATATATATATATATGTGTGTGTATATGTGTATATGTGTATATATGTATATATATAATATATACAATCGAGCACGTGTGATTTTGTTCATGGAATGTCGGAAAGTGCTCAATACCATAAAGGTAGAGCGAATATAGCGGTATAGTTTTAAGTGGGCTTACCTCAAAATGTTGAGTGTCGCAACTGTCATGCAGTTGTGAAACTGACAGTTGCGACACTCAACATTTTGAGATAAGCCCACTTAAACTATACTAACATATATATATATATATATATACGTTTCTCTCTGACGAAGGGCCTTCGCTCGAAACGTTAGACTCCTACGTTCTCTGTTTCGGCACTACATCTAACCTTACTATATTTCGATTGTTATATATATAATATATATACATATATATATTGACGCAGTTTAGATCGCATGCAATTCCTTGGCAAACGGTTTGTTTTGGCTTAAGAGTTCTTAATTTGTTGTGGTCTTCGAGGAAGTCAAAAAGTGGTTTTTAACTTCCCTCAGCAAGCAGCTGAAACCGATTCAATAGCACCTTGGAAAACAATGAACTTGTATTTATAAACAAATAACATTGAATTGTCATTCAATCTATAGCGGCTTAGTCACCAGAATTCTTTTGTGTTAGTTCGGTAAACTTAATTTGACTTCACAATAACAAAACATGAGAAAAAAATCTAAGACATTTGCTCTTCAACCCTGAATAAGGCCCTGTTGACATGAAGTGGATTGAGTGTTGAAGTCAAATCTCGCATGTTGTTTCTCCTTGTTGTGTTTACATGAAGAAGATTGAAAGTTTTCGATCTGATCGAAACGAATGGCTGAAGTCAATCCACGCAGTGGAGTGGATTGACTTGAGATTCAAGCAAGGATCGACTTGAATGTCTCCAATCTGATTCATCTAAACACGACTTGACTTGAAAATGACTTGATACGCATGAGTGAAGTTGGTGCATGTCGTGCTAAATGGCAGACATTGAGGGGAGCACAGAAAATAGTGTTCCAAAACCGAAAACAATGTTCCAAGCAGATCGGATGCTCCATGTAAACATGTGCCCGGATTGACTTCACTCGCGTTTTTCGATTCGATTGGACTGTCAGTCCGCTTCATGTGAACAGGGCCTAACAGAATCGTTCAGTCAACTTGACTTGTTCAACTTGGTATAATAAACTAATGTCATTTGGGTCTAAACCAAATAGCTATTATTTCCTTATTTGCCACCCCACGCGATATTCAAAGCATTTCACTTTGAGGCCTGGACGTCTCCCTGTGCTGAATAAAATCGTCTGGCGTTAGCCAGAATAAAATACTAAAGACTCGTCGTCAGGCTTTAAAGTGTTAAAGAGATAGGTTTTAACACTTTGATGCCTGGACCTCTCCCTGTGCTGAATAAAATCGTCTGGCGTCAGCCAGAATAAAATACTAAAGACTCGTCTTCAGGCTTCAAAGTGTTAAAGAGATAGGTTTTAACACTTTGAGGCCTGGACCACTCCCTGTGCTGAATAAAATCGTCTGGCGTCAGCCAGAATAAAATACTAAAGACTCGTCTTCAGGCTTCAAAGTGTTAAAGAGATAGGTTTTAACACTTTGAGGCCTGGACCTCTCCCTGTGCTGAATAAAAAAATACAAATACTACAATAGTAACTTCTTTTAAGTACTAAAAAGTGACTTTAGATAATAAGAGATAAATTGCTAGCAACAGGAGCTAAAGATTATTATTTCAATCGAGGAAGTCGGAAAAACATTTTTTGAGTAATTGAGCTTGACGAACGTCCACCAAAAAGCAATATTAAAACTTTTCGATTTAGAAATCAGGGAGCACGAAAATCGATTTCTATAGAGATAGTAAAAATACTCATTAAATTTTTCATTATATGCAGAGACAAGCTAGATTTCATTTTATGTGGTCGCCATGCTGGCTGTGCGCTATATGTGTTATGAAGGACCTTGGGTTCTAGAAGGAATTTCGCTGCAGGGGAGTTAGTGAAAGAGAATTTATATTTACCATTAAAGATGCCGCATGAGATTTCCTGGGTGGCAAGGTGACCTCGACTCGTATTCAAAAGGAAATGACTGAGAGAGGGAGGGTAATCATTCTTTCTTACAGCCGGTGGCTGAATTGCGACGGATCTAGTTTAGTGTCTCGGACCCCGTTTACACGATGCCGGTACAATTTGAAAACGGGACAAAATCATGCCGTTTAGGCCTTGCGTTTACACGATACCGGCACAAAAATGACATGAAAACGGCACAAAATGAAGACGGGTTCCGTGACGGCATGAAATGAAAACGGAACACTAACCGGTATCGTGTAAACGCCCGTGCCGTAACAGTTTGATGACGGTAATCACGATATATACGACCACAGTATTCGGATCAGCAGTATTCACAAAGTCTTCTCAATTCTCATTGGAAGAGAATAGTCGCATGTTAATCCGTCATTATATTATACCGGCACCGTGTAAACGCAAGACTTTTTGGCCTGTATTTACACACCGGCATGATTTTGTTCCGTTTTCAAATTGTACTGGCATCGTGTAAACGGGGTCTAGGATGTCTGAGGGTTCTCCCTTTGACAAATAAGATTGTCTGGTGTTAGACAGAGTAAAAAGATAAATGGACCATTTTTGTCTGGCTCAGGAAGAAATGAGCTATATAATCACTTGTTAATCCATTGCTGCCTAGGATGGCTGAGGGTTCTCCCTTTGACAAATAAGATTGTCTGGTGTTAGACAGAGTAAAACAATAAAGGGGCCATTTTTGGCCAGCTCAGGCAGGAATGGGTTAATCACTTGTTAACTCATTGCTGCCTAGGATGTCTGAGGGTTCTCTCTTTGATGAGTAAAATCATCTGGTGTTATATAGACAGAGTAAAACAATAAAGGAACCATTTTTGACCAGCTCAGGCTGAGTTAAAAATGAGTTAAAGGCGCTCTTGGCAGCTACCATACGGCACATGTGACATGTCCAGACCACAGAGCACACTGCTAACCGATCTAGGTGTTGATTTTACAGAAAATGAAACTTACTTGTTTGGCACCACTGAATGTAAAAATAATCCACTTTCCCAACCCTCTAATTTTATAAAATAAATCGCGAAAATGTTATGTGATAGTTATAATGTATATAAATTTTTTTCGTAGACATTTTCGTTTGCTTCGGACTCTCCATTTATATCAGCAGAAAGTGTTCAAGATAACTCCGTTTACCAACACAACATACCTTCCACGTAAGTTTTCATGTTTTGAAACTATAGTGTCTCGTGCAAAATCTCAATGCAAAAATAGAACCAGTTTGAAGAGACTTAATGAGATTTCATTTATTATTGAGTCGGTTTTCTTTGTTCTTTCGAGGACTTTATATCGCATAAATAAGTAGAAACGAAATGGAGAAAAAAAACACAAGGAAAATCTTTGTCCAAGGTGGAAAAAAAAGACAAAACTTTGTTGGAAAACCTCCTCAATAATAAATTAAGTCAACTCGAACGTCGGGATGTATGCGATATAAAGCCCTCAGACGCTGCGCGTCCTCGGGTCTTTATATAGCATACATCCCTCGTTCTAGGGATTTATCTATTACTTATTATAAATCGAAATCTAAATAGTACATATATTCTTTGTGAATTCTGCTAATATTTTTTTAATTTATTTTTGCAGTACCGAAATGCCTGGTAGTCACAATTTTGAAATCGGTTTAGGTGCCCAGGTTTGTAAACAACATTTTTTTTGGAATAAAAGAGGTTAAGCGATTAACATTGAACATGCAGTAGTCGTAGATAATATTAAAATTGATTTCTTGAAATTGATGTTTGCTTTTCTTTAATTTTTAGCCAAAACGAGTCGCAAATCCAGACTGGGTTGTAAGTGTAATAAATTATTTTGGGGATTGGCAACAAAAATTAAGTTTGTCTAATTTGAAAGAACTCATAAAATTGTAATAGAAGATCCTTTACAACTTTTTCGTATCTTTCTGCGTTTTCAAGATATTTCAATTTGTTTGATATGTAAATGAGATGGTCTCTGACGTCAGGAGTGGGGTAAAATATTTTCATACAGAGCAAAATCACTTACATATCTAACATGAAATGTTCAGCGTCGCAAGGAGTTTTTATGTGCACAGTTTCAAATGATTTCGCTGAACAAACTTAGAGATATAACTGGTTTTGCTACATGTGAAAATATTTTACCCCACACCTGACGTCAGAGACCATCTCATTTACATATCAAACAAATTGAAATATCTTGAAAACGAAGAGAGATACGAAAAAGTTGTAAAGGATGTTCTATTACAATTTTATGAGTTCTTTCAAATTAGACAAACTTAATTTTTAGTGCTATTGCCCTTTAAAGGGCATGCATATGAAGCGTAAATGTGCTTCTTCAATTGTGTGATCGTGTTATATAGTACTCTAAAATTAGCTCTTTTCGTTGAAGCACTTCATTTTTATTTCAACTTCGTTATAACAGTCATACGCTGTTCTGACTGGAAAAAAGTTTTGAAAAATTAGTTTTGTCTTTAAAAGTTTTTTCATTCCAGATCTTTGCAGAGCAGTAGTGTCAGTGTCAGTGCTGATAATTGAAAAGTTTTACACTTGCAGCATTTCTGTATCTTACAGTAAAGCTGATATCTTGTCTATTGCAGTATAAAAACGATAAGCTGTATATCAAGCCATCTACCTTGTGTCCTATTATCCTTTCTGCCTCAGGTAAACAAATATAACATTTAATAACTAAATAATGTTAGTCATTCGTTCACTCATTCATTAATTTTTTCATTCGTTCATTCATTTGAGCACGGGTGGCGTGTGCTGTTAGTGCGCTGCCTCTCACCAAAAAGTTAAGCCCGGTTGGACGGGGTTAGTACTTGGATGGGTGACTGCTTGGGAATGACTCCGTTGTCGGGCTTGGAACTCATGTGAGTAGAGTTGTAGTTGGTCTCTCATGTGCTTCGAGGGTTTTTCGCTGGGTTCTCCGGTTTTCCTCCCTCCGTAAAATCAACACCTAACATCTTAGCTGTGATCCGTGGTCTGAACTGTGTCGTATGGCGGCTGCCTGGAGCGCCTTTGATATGCCTGGACACGGCCACGTTGATCTGCGTCCTTCGCAATTCAGCCGCTGACTGCAAATAAGGATGATTAGCCCCCAGTCCTTTATCCTTTATTTATTCGTTTATTCATTAAATTATTCTTTCATTTATTCATTTATTAAATCACTGAATGTATCAATGAATGATGGACTTAATCATTGATTGATTATCATCTTGATCAAAGTTTGTTTTGTGTTTGTAGCTTCATTGCCTCCATCGTGTAACATCAGGGTCATGCCAGTCTTTAAAAACCCAACCCACATCCGTGACATCGTACGTTGTTGTCCCAACCATACTGCACCGGATGCCAATAATAATGGTGAGCTAATTACGTTTCAGTAAGTAATAAAACGTGTGGTGTGCTCCGAGTGTCATTATCGAGGTGTAGTGGTACGAGGAAAGTTGACTGTTAAGTAAACTTTTCTCACAACTCATACAACGAAATGTTGTATGAGTTACGGGAAAATCGGTAATAGCTGATGGTTTTACTAGTTTGCATAAACGAACGAGTGAGTGGTCAATCACGCATGTGTGAGTGAGTTTGAGAGAGAGTATGTGTGGTGAAGAGGGTGTGTGAGTGAGTGAGTGGGGAAGAGAGGGTGTGAGGGTGTGAGTGGAGAAGAGGGGAAGTGAGTGTGTGAGGGTGAGTGAGTGGGGATAAAGGGAAGTGAGGGTGTGTGTGAGTGAGTATGAGAGTGAGGGAAAGCTAGTGATCTTGACAGTCTACCAATTTCTCGCTTTCCTCTATCCAAAACACAGCACTCTACTTTCCTACACTCTGGGATGTAAAAAGTTGTGTGTTGCATTGTCAGTAGAACTTAGACAATGATCTACGTTCTTCGTTTGTTTCAGGCTTCTCATCTGTGGCACTTTTCAATTTCATTCGATGTGACAACGAGAAGGTTACGTACAAGCAGTGTCCACTAACTGGAAGATATTACCTTGTAGTCCCTTTCATCCCAAGCCAGCAAGGTAGATAAGTCCCTTGTAGTCCATTGTAGTCCCTTATGGTCCTTGGGGTCCCTTATGACCCTTGGAGTCCCTTATAGTCCTTGTAATCCTTTATAGTCTTTGTAGTCATTTATAGTCCTTGTAGGTCCTTGTAGTCCCTTATAGTCCTTGTAGTCCCTTATAGTCATTGGAGTCCCTTATAGTCCTTGTAGTCCCTTATAGTCCTTGGAGTCCCTTATAGTCATTGGAGTGCCTTATAGTCCTTATAGTCCTTGGAGTCTTTTTATAGTCATTGGTGTCCCTTCTAATCCTTGGAGTCCCTTATAGTCCTTGGAGTCCCTTATAGTCATTGGAGTGCCTTATAGTCATTGGAGTGCCTTATAGTCCTTATAGTCCTTGGAGTCTTTTTATAGTCATTGGTGTCCCTTCTAATCCTTGGAGTCCCTTATAGTCCTTTATAGTCCTTGGAGTCCCTTATAGTCCTTGGAGTCCTTTATAGTCCTTGGAGTCCCTTATAGTCCTTGGAGTCCCTTCTAGTCCTTGGAGTCCCTTCTAATCCTTGGAGTCCCTTATAGTCATTGGAGTCCATTATAGTCCTTATAGTCCTTGGAGTCTTTTATAGTCCTTGGAGTCCCTTCTAATCCTTGGAGTCCCTTATAATCCTTGGAGTCCATTATAGTCCTTGGAGTCCCTTATAGTCCTTGGAGTCCCTTATGGTTATCAAAGTCCCTTATAGTCCTTGGAATCCATTATAGTCATTGGAGTCCCTTATAGTCCTTGGAATCCCTTATAGTCCTTGAAGTCCCTTATGGTCATTGAAGTCCCTTATGTTCCTTGAAGTCTCTTATGGTCCCCGTAGTCCATTATAGATCCTTGGAGTTCCTTATGGTTCTTTTAGTCTGTAAAGTTTCTAAGTTTGATGTGTCGTTGTTTTAGATCCGTCAACAAAGACGCTAAGCACGCACGAACTGTTTTCATTTATTTGTAACAACTCGTGTGGTGGACTGAAGCGTCGAGCAATACAAGTTATCTATGAGATCACGTTAGGGTGAGTTTAAAAACATACACACACTCAACCTCGTACCCAGGGTCTTATCTCCGCTCCCCCGCCAAGACCCTGGGTACGAGGTTGACACACACTATTAATTAACAACCTTTCACTTATACAAATTTGGAGTGTTGTGCCCCACTTTTGAACCTGATATTTGAAATTATTTCAAAAACATTCACTTTTTCTTTCTTATGTTCAGGCAAACCGTTTTGGGGCGAAGATTAATTGAAGTACGCGTTTGCGCATGTCCAGGAAGAGATAGCAAATTGGAAGACACGCAGAAACAACAGTTTCGAAGAAAGAGACGACATCAGAGTACAGGTAGCTAAAACTTTACAAGAGCACTAACTCTTTATCGTTTGTTTTTGATGTACAAGCTGTCGTAAGTTAAACTCAGAGAAAAACTTTGAGCTCCAGACAGATTTATACCTTGGGAACTAGTCAAACCGTACGTGTGCCACAAGTACTTGTTGGGGCTACAAGTCGCATTGTGTCAGTTTATTTTCAGTCAATGTTTTTTGTACGTTATTAGTGTTTTCAGCTTGAGGCAATCTCGTTCCCAGAGCCCACGTTCCCCACCCGGGAAACGAGAGACTCTGGGATAATCCGTTTCAAATCACAGGATTCTTGTTATTCTGGTTGAGGTACGCATGCGTAAATATCCGAGCGGAATCTGGATAGTATGTTCTCCTTGTTTGACTCTTCCCCAAACAAGTCAATGGGGTTGCTGGCGAAGCTCGAATTACAGCATCTACACACATACAGCGAAGATATCGATCGCGGCAACGTCTTCACTGGAGTCTTGTCGTCCGACATCTTTGTTATTTTGGTTTTATTAATTCTACTTCTGGTCACTTCAGACCAACTCATGCTCACTATCCAGCCAATAACGTAACAATTTGAAACGGATTATCCCAGAGTCTCTCGTTTCCCGGGTGGGGAACGTGGGCTCTGGGGACGAGATTGAGTTTGAGGTTGGTAAAGTTTTTTCGTTTGTTTTTGCTGTACAAGCTAGTTCCCAGGCGTATAAATATCGAAAAACAACCTTGGTCTACCATCTGAGTTCCAGTGGCTCAATGGTGAGAGCGTCCGACTGGCATTCGGAAGGTTGTGGGTTCGAGTCCCGTCTGGAGCTCAGAGTTTTTCTCTGAGTTTAACTTACGACAGCTTGTACAGCAAAAACATACGAAAAAGCTTTAATTTAATTAGTTTAAATCGGCTTCAAAAACTCATTAATAATTCATGAGGAAAATTCAAAAGAAATTAATGTTTAATCAGTGTCTTTATATGTGATAAAGATTCCTCCTGATTTACATAAACTTTAGCTTTGATTTTCTCGGCTTAGACAAGGTCATTTTTCAAACTTACTACGCCAATGAACTTACCAAGTGGTTCGTTTTTGAAGCCGTTCAATAAACTGACAGTTCGTGTTTTATCAGATATAAAAACACTCGGCTTCGCCTCGTGTCTTTATATCTGATAAAACACTCCTGCTCGTTTATTATAGTCCGTTTCAGCTTGCTTTTGAATTCTGATACGTATAATTGAAATGAACATTCCGAACTTACGTTGCAATGTTCCAAACTACGTTGCGAGGTAGATACAAATTTAAGTCGGCAATTTGTTTCTGCTTAACCAAGTATCTATTATTATATTCTATACAACAAATAATCTTCTTCTCCGTGATTTTACCAAAGGAATTCAATTCAAAGCTCATTAAATTCGAACTTCACGACGAACGTCACAACGAACTTCGCGAACTTCCGTACCAAGTTCCCAACCTTCCAACGAATGTTGACAAACGAATTTCAAAAGCAAGCTGAAACTGAATATAAACAGTACTTTAGACTGCGTTCATGTTCAAACGACGTTGATAAAACAAATCCGTGTAGCGAATATCAAAGGGTAAAGTGAAGTTTCTAAACATTTATCTATTTCTTCAGAAGAGCCACTGTACCTACATATTGAAGAACCTCCTAGTTACCAGGTCCCTCCTCCTAATGTTAATGTCACAGAGGAGATTGAGGATCCAGCTCGGAGCTCTTCTGGCGATAACTTCTTTTACCTAAAGGTAATTCTTGAAGTGAAGACTTTGAGATGTGTTGAAAAAATATCGCGATATAATAAAACTTTAATTATTCTTGTGTATTGTTGTTGCAGATCAATGGTCGACAAAATTTTGAAATAATGGAACGAATCGCGAAAGCACTTGAATTATTCACCAGCATGGAAAAAAGATTGTAAGTCCAAGTTTATGGTATGAAGACAGACAGACTGACGGACGGACAGACAGACGGACAGACAGACAGACAGACAGACAGACAGACAGATTTATCAACAAACATCTACTGATACTCCTAGATTAAAACTATTTATTTTATAACGTCAGTCACTACCACCAACAGTCTTTCTCAAGACTACACTAACCTAGACAATCAACTTCAACAAACATCTACTGATACTCCTAGGTTCAAACCATTTACTTTATAACGTCAGTCACTATCATCAACAGTCTTTCTCAAGACTACACTAACCTAGACAATCAACTTCAACAAACATCTACTGATACTCCTAGGTTCAAACTATTTACTTTATAATATCACCAACAGTTTTTCTCAAGACCACACTAACCTAGATGAATAACTTTCACAAACAAAACAGCGCAGTCTCTTGGTGCAAGTGGCTATTCCAATCAGTTATCATTTCAACATTTTAGTTTTTCCAAAAACTTCCCGTTTCAAGCTTTGGAACACATGTCAAGAAGCAGTCAAAGTGAGGTGAGGGCATTGCAAAGTGATTTATTTTGAACGCATTTTCAACATAATACTTAGCATGCATCAGAGATAGAACAGTTTGGTCTTGGGACTTACACCAGACCTACGAGTACCCCCCAGCTCGTTAAGCGAGGCAGCATCCATTAATCTTCATCGCGGTGCCTTGCGGACAGCAAGCTTTTATATATTTTCAGCCTGTGAATTAATTCATTCGTTCCTTCCTTCCTTCCTTCCTTCCTTCCTTCCTTCCTTCCTTCCTTCCTTTCCCTTCCTTCCTTCCTTCCCTTCCCTCCTTTCCCTTCCCTCCTTTCCCTTCCCTCCTTCCTTCCCTCCTTCCTTCCATCCATCCCTTCTCTCCCTCCCTTCCTTCCTTCCCTCTTTCCTTACCTCTCTCCCTTCCTTCCTTCCTTCCTCCCTCTCTCCCTCCCTTCCTTCCTCCCTCTCTCTCTCTTTCTCTCTCCCTCCCTCCCTCCCTCCCTCCCTCCCTCCCTCCCTCCCTCCCTCCCTCCCTCCCTCCCTCCCTCCCTCCCTCCCTCCCTCCCTCCCTCCCTCCCTCCCTCCCTCCCTCCCTCCCTCCCTCCCTCCCTCCCTCCCTCCCTCCCTTCCTCCCTCCCTCCCTCCCTCCCTTCCTCCCTTCCTTCCTCCCTTCCTTCCTGCGGAATCAATAGGCACAGCAACATACTTCAGTACTATGTCTGATTTACTCATGAAATCTGTGTTATTTTCTAGGGTCAAGAATATGTTGAACCTGACTCCACTTTATACAGGTAATATCATAAATACATACATGATTGACTCGAGAATCTAACACTTCAACTTTTCATCCATCGAATGACCGGGGTCTTATGTACTGTGTAGTACTGGGGTCACACATCCCTAAGGATGATCGACCCTCTCATTCTAACTCTGAGTCAATCTCGTTCCCCCACCCGGGAAACGAGAGACTCTGGGATAATCCGTTTCAAATCGTTACGTTATTGGCTGAATAGTGAGCATGAGTTGGTCTGAAGTGACCGGAATTAGAATTAATAAAACCAAAATAACAAAGTTGTCGGACGACAAGACTCCAGTGAAGACGTTGCCGCGATCGATATCTTCGCCGTATGTGTGTAGATGCTGTAATTCGAGCTTCGCCAGCAACCCCATTGACTTGTTTGGGGAAAAGTCAAACAAGGAGAACATACTATCCAGATTCCGCTCGGATATTTACGCATGCGTACCTCAACCGGAATAACAAGAATCCTGTGATTTGAAACGGATTATCCCAAGAGTCTCTCGTTTCCCGGGTGGGGAACGTGTATAACTATAGGGTCGAATGACTGGGGTCTTATGTACTGTAGTACTGGTGTCACTCATCTGGTGTTACTCATGCTAAGAATGATTGACCCTCGATGATCGACAATTGGTTAGCCCATTCCTGCCTGAGCTGGCCAAAAATGACCCCTTTATTGTTTTACTGTCTAACACCAGATGATTTTACTCATCAAAGAGAGAACCCTCAGCCATCCTAGGCAGCAATGAGTTAACATGTGATTAACCCATTCCTGCCTGAGCTGGTCAAAAATGGCCCCTTTCTTGTGTTACTCTAAAACTAGATAGTCCTACTCGTTGAAGGGAGAACCCTCAGACATCCTAGGCAGCAATGAGTTAAATAACAAAGAGTTTATTCTGTTCCTTCAGACGAGATGAGACACCATTCAACGACCGTTCATCACCATTAAGTCCAAACGGTGTACAACGCTGGACAGACAACACACATCAACGGTCTCATGACGCACCTAGCAGCTCGCACAGCATGTCAGTAGCATATCCAAGCCATACAGTACGAAGAGCAAACCTAGTCAACTAACGTCAGTCCTTTGGAATGGACGTCCATAACCCATTCACTCTGAATAAGCCAGTTCATAGTTTGAAAGTGAAACTGACATTCGCATTGTACAGCTTGACTAACACACTGAAAACGTTTGTGATTACCAAGCCGCGACGGCACATCTCAAAAACAAACAACCCGAAAACACCACCACCACCACCAACAACAACAAACAATTTTCAGACTTGCAGCTAAGGCCCGTTTCAAACGTCGCTCTTCTTATGGACCGAACCTAATACAAGCCGTTCGAGCGGCAGATTGTATTAGGAGCGGCAGATTTTATTAGGAGCGGTAGATTGTATTAGGAGCAGCAGATTGTATTAGGAGCGGCAGATTGTATTTGGAGCGGCAGATTGTATTAGGAGCGGCAGATTGTATTAGGAGCGGCAGATTGTATTAGGAGCGGCAGATTGTATTAGGAGCGGCAGATTGTATTAGGAGCGGCAGATTGTATTAGGAGCGGCAGATTGTATTAGGAGCGGTAGATTGTATTAGGAGCGGCAGATTGTATTAGGAGCGGCAGATTGTATTAGGAGCGGTAGATTGTATTAGGAGCGGCAGATTGTATTAGGAGCGGCAGATTGTATTAGGAGCGGCAGATTGTATTTGGAACGGCAGATTGTATTTGGAACGGCAAGGCCTATCGCATTATGCGACGTTGGAGCGACTTTGATTCAAACGTCGAACTTCTCATGCGCCGAACCTAATGCATAAATTATTTTAATGTATTATCGCTGCCACTGATTATGTGCAAGGTTTTTGCAAAGTTTTTAATAGTTTGAGGAATTAGGTTCGACGAATTAAGTTTGACGTTTGAATCGACGCCGCTCCAACGTCGAATCTATTTGTATTAGGTTCGGCGCATGAGAAGAACGACGTTTGAAACGGGCCTAAGTTGCTTATAGCGACAACTTGTTACATGTCTTGATTTTCGAGTAAATTAGCATTACCAATAACGACGTAAAATGGATTGAAAAAAATAAGAAATATCACAGCCAACATTGTTGAAAACTTTATTTCGTTGTTTAAAAAAAAACAACTTCTAGTTAGAAAAATATACTCCTCTCTTTTTACAGTTCACAATAATCACAAAAAAGACCATTTGTTTATGAAACACTACGCCATACGATTTATATTTGTAAATATACTAATCCTACTAACATAACATGCTTGTATTTTCCTTGTAATATACGTGAATTAACCAAGAACTAACATCAGAACTAACAATGTCAACTATTTACACTATATACATTATATACATATTTGCAAACGTATTGCATATTTCATTCATGCTTGTCGTTAGACTGATTGATACCGTAGAATAATAGACTCCAACTTCGCAGAAGCAAACTTGGCCACCAGTTAATGACGTCGCCAGTTAGTGACGTCACCGATTAGTGACGTCATTGGCGACGTCACCAGTTAATGACGTCACCAATTAGTGACGTCATACTTAATGACGTGCCAGTTAGTGACGTCATCACTTAGTGACGTCACCAGTTAGTGACGTCATCAGTTAGTGACGTCATCAGTCCCCCTCCTTCCCAGGCTGGCGACGCCACCGGTATACACATGTGATGCTAAAGCATAGAACCAGATCTATTCTGATAGTGAGCGTAGAATAGACTCCAGCTTCGCAAAAGCAAAGTTAGTGACGTCACCAGTTGACGTCACCAATAGTGACGTCACCAGTTAGTGACGTCACAAGTCGCCAGTTGTGACGTCATCAGTCCCCCAGGGCTGGTGACGCCACATGTGATGCTAAAGTATAGAACCAGATCTATTCTGATAGTGAGAACATTTTTAGATCAGTAAAAGCCGTGAAAGTTCTTGTTCGGTTTCGAGTAAAACACTAAAGAAAATTCAGAACTTATTTTTTTACCAACTGAACAAAATTTCTCCTAATTATTTCTTTTACCGTGGCTACGTTACACGACGAGATCGGATCTTTTATTCACACCCTGTCCATCCACACGTGAACGTTCGTTCATTTAGATATCTGCTGTCTTTTGTAGGCTTGGCCATACGTCAGCGTTTACGAAAATATACGTTTATGCCATCCACACGCGAACGTGTAAACATAATTTTCGAAAATATCTACTTTAAGCCCTAATCAAACGAGAACGCAAGTCATCGCAAGTTGGCAGTCACGCTATCTCAGCCAGCCGCTCTGAATAGTATGCCGAAAATATCATGTACCGTGACAAAGTTAAAACTTGTTTAAAACACTCATGAAACCTTTATTTTGTTAATTTGGGTGTTCAAACGACCGCCACAGAAATTCTGACTGCCAACTTGCGATGACTTGCGTTCTCGTTTGATTAGGGCTTTAGAGCGCGTTTTAAAAAATCCAAATATAGTAAGTTTCTCGAGCGAAGGCCCTTCGTCAGAGAGAAACGTGATGAAGGCCGTAGAAATCTACGTTCAATAATTTCGGCAGTACTCAAACCTTACTATATTTCGATTGCTGTTTGAACACTGCCTACGCAGCACGCTACTTTTATTTCACTGTTTTAAAAAATATGCGTTTTCATACACGTCAAACTGTAGCCCGTGCACATATTGAACTTGTGTAATAATCAGCCCAGTTGTCCAACCGGAGTACTGGGTACGACTGTTTTCGTTAGCATGAAGTCGAGGCTCGTAGGTCCGCCAAATTCAAAATGGCGTCTTCTATTTCACTCTCTGCAACATTTCTTTCTTGCTTTTTAAGCGAAAAGGACATTGTTGGAAGTTCATAGCCTGAATATACAGTCTATTACAGAGTGTATATTCAGGCTGGAAGTTCACTGTATGGACGAAACACGGCATATGTAGGCATATACAGAGTTGTCTGTGTACAGTGTAATTCTGAATCTCTACCAATCTCGTTCCCAGAGCCCACGTTCCCCACCCGGGAAACGAGAGACTCTGGGATAATCCGTTTCAAATCGTTACGTTATTGGCTGAATAGTGAGCATGAGTTGGTCTGAAGTGACCGGAGGTAAAATTAATAAAACCAAAATAACAAAGATGTCGGACGACAAGACTCCAGTGAAGACGTTGCCGCGATCGATATCTTCGCCGTATGTGTGTAGATGCTGTAAACCGAGCTTCGCCAGCAACCCCATTGACTTGTTTGGGGAAAAGTCAAACAAGGAGAACATACTATCCAGATTCCGCTCGGATATTTACGCATGCGTACCTCAACCGGAATAACAAGAATTCTGTGATTTGAAACGGATTATCCCAGAGTCTCTCGTTTTCCCAGGTGGGGAACGTGGGCTCTGGGAACGAGATTGAATCTGTACGCGAATTAGTTTTCTTGTTTGGTTAATTTATGTGCCGAGTAATATATATGCCGGGGGACTGGGTGAATCGATTTTAAATTTGGCGGACCAGCCAGCCTCGATTTCACGGTATCGAAAACAATCGTACCCAGTACTCTTGCGGGATATGAGCTTGGAACATCCTCAGTCGACCACGCGCCAAATGAAGTGAAGGTAAATTTCGGGTAATGAATATATACATTTTAACTGTAAGACTAAACGAGAACCAGTCGCGAAAATGCAACACCAAGGCACAGAATAAAGATCAACATATATTCTG
The DNA here is from genome assembly GCA_035771165.1 of Paragorgia papillata. NCBI lineage: Eukaryota > Metazoa > Cnidaria > Anthozoa > Scleralcyonacea > Coralliidae > Paragorgia > Paragorgia papillata. The sequence goes on along the minus strand of JAWNZC010000396.1, from coordinate 1,417,558 downwards.
TGACCAAGGCTTCCCAGCTAAGAACCGAACCCGCGATTCTAATGCAGCGGTCTAACCACTGAGCCACGGAAGCTGTTACAAAGAGCTTAGTCAACGAGATCTGTATATATATAACGGTAGTAATGTAGGGAGAGAAGAATAGGTCATTTGCAACGGGTCCTTTTGAGTCATCCCTTTTATCAGGAAACAATATTTACTGCATGCAAAGGATTGTGGCTAAATGTACAACTCGCCATCGTTTTCGGTATGGACAATTGCTGCAACATTGTTGCGTTGCAAGTTGAAAAGCGTTGTTGCACGTATTACCACCCACCTCAAACATTGTCACGCAACAATGATTTTGTTGCAAGTTGAATCAGCATGTTGCAGCAAGGAGAACTGGAGTCTACTTTTTTTCAACACATTTTTTCAACTTGCAACAAAATCATTGTTGCGTGACAATGTTTAAGATGGGTGGTAATACGTGCAACAACGCTATTCAACTTGCAACGCAACAAAGTTGTTGAGTTGAAAGTTGAAGAAAAATGTTGCCGGTATTACCTCACCTTCAAGCTTGTTGTCTAAAGCCCTAATCAAACGAGAACGCAAGTCATCGCATGTTGGCAGTCACGCTATCTCAGCCAGTCGCTCTGAATAATTTCCCGAAAGTACATGTACCGTGACAAAGTTAAAACTTGTTTAAAACACTCATGAAACCTTTATTTTGTTAATTTGGGTGTTCGAACGACCGCCACAGAAATTCTGACTGCCAACTTGCGATGACTTGCGTTCTCGTTTGATTAGGGCTTAAAAGTTTATGGAGGCGAGTCAGCCCATTGTGTTTACATGAGCCTAGCCGGGCTGGCTTGCTTGTTGTGCTAATTGCGTAATTTATCAGTTCTGGTAAGACACGAAGTCTCATTGTTTTAAATATGAACTGTACATGAACAAGCAGAACTTGTAAATTGTTAAAGGGTATTGGCAATAAAAATTAAGTTTGTCTCATTTGAAAGAACTCGTCAAATGCAAATGGTATAAGAAGACCTTTTACAATTTTTCCGTATCTGTTTTGGTTTTGGAAATATTTCGTGCAAAGACAGCGTGCTGTCCGCCATCTTGGAATTATTTTCGATATGCAAAATTATGCATGTGACGACATAAGCAGGGTAAAGTGAAATTTTTATCTTGCCAACCTGATGACATTATGAGCTAGAAACTCGATTTTGTTGCGCTATTTCCATTTTAAATTGACCCACAACATCTAAAAAGCCTTCCGTGGAAATTTGGTCACCTACGGAATAGTTTCATCAGGTTTACCCTGCTTGTGACGTCACCAATTTCCTAGTTAATTAGACCCAATATTACAACAAGATGGCGGACAGCACGCTGTCTTTCGTCGAAATATTTCAAAACACAAGAAAGATACAGAAAAATTACAAAAGGTCTTCTTATACCATTTGACGGGTTCTTCCAAATGGGACAAATTTAATTTTTATTGCCACTACCCTTTAATACGTCGAAAAAAGCTGATAAAAACAAATTTTGTCGCGTGTACGAAGCTTTTAATGCCAGCCTGGGTAGGCGAGCTAGACCGGTCAATCGGCTAGGCAGGCTGGCTCGGCTCTCATATAAACCCAAGATGAAAATTAACAAGAAATACCGTCGATGGACACCGCTGATAAAAAACAAGCTCGCCTCCATATAAACACCCTCTAATTGTTAAATCTATCTTACTTTATCGCACAAGGACCCGTCTTAGGGAAAGTCGAACGTCATTTGCTGCATTTGTACTGTTAGATGTCGATGTTGACGAAGACGACTGGCTGGTGGATGCTTGCTGATCAAATTTCTTATGGAAGCTAAATGTAATTAATAAAAGGTAATTATAATCAATAATAATAATAATCAGTGATAAAAATCGATAATTATAATCGGTGATTATAATCAATGATTATAAGTTATAATCAATTATTATAAGTGATTATAATCTATAAGTATAATAGGTGATTATAATTGATGATCATAACAGAGGTGATTATAATCAACGATTATAATAAGTGATTATAATCAATAATTATAATAGGTGACTATAATCGATGATTATAATAGGTGATTATAATCAATGATTATAACAGAGGTGATTATAATCAATGATTATAATAAGTGATTATAATCGATGATTATAATAGGTGATTATAATCGATGATTATAATAGGTGATTATAATCAGTGATTATAATCAATTATAATAGGTGACTATAATCGATGATTATAATAGGTGATTATAATCAATGATTATAATAGGTGATTATAATCGATGATTATATTAGGTGATTATAATCGATTATAATAGATGATTATAATAGGTGATTATAATCAATAATTATAATAAGCGATTATAATCGATGGTTATAATAGGTGATTATAATCAATGATTATAATAGGTGATTATAATCAATAATTATAATAAGCGATTATAATCGATGGTTATAATAAGTGATTATAATCAATAATTATAATAGGTGATTATAATCAATAATTATAATAAGCGATTATAATCGATGATTATAATAGGTGATTATAATCAATAATTATAATAGGTGATTATAATCGATGGTTATAATAGGTGACTATAATCGATGATTATAATAGGTGATTATAATCAATAATTATAATAGGTGATTATAATCAATAATTATAATAGGTGATTATAATCAATGATTATAATAGGTTATGTTACTATTTCTTTCAAATGCAATCATAAAAAAACTGGGGTGAAATTTCTTTGCATAGGCTTAAACTAAATGTACACTACCTTTTCAAATACCTCTCCTGAATATGGAGAGGTATCGCTTCTTCCAACTCTAACCCACGATTCAGTTTTCGAAGGTAGTCGTAGATCCACTTCCTACGCGTCTATGTACGCAAATAGTAAGGTTTAAGCTATATAGCTAGCTATGTTGGTTAGGAGAGAGGAAGGAGGGAGGAAGGAAGGAGGGAAGGAGGGAGAGAGGAAAGGAAGGGAGAGAGGAAGAAAGAAAGGATATATAGAAGGGGGGAGGGAAGAAGGCAGGAAGGACGGAAGACAAGAAGAAAGAAAGAAATAAAGGACGAACGGAAGGAAGGAAGGAAGGACGGAAGGCAGGAAGAAAGAAAGGACGAACGGAAGGAAGGAAGGACGGACGGAAGGAAGGCAAGAAGAAAGAAATAAATAAAGGACGAACGGAAGGAAGGCAGGAAGAAATAAAGGACGGAAGGAAGGAAGGAAGGAAGGAAGGAAGGAAGGAAGGAAGGAAGGAAGGAAGGAAGGAAGCAAGCAAGCAAGGACGGACGGAAGGCAAGAAGAAAGAAAGAAATAAAGGACGAACGAACGGAAGGAAGGACGGACGGAAGGCAGGAAGAAATAAAGGACGGAAGGAAGGAAGGAAGGAAGGAAGGAAGGAAGGAAGGAAGGAAGGAAGGAAGGAAGGAAGGAAGGAAGGAAGGAAGGAAGGCAGGCAGGCAGGCAGGCAGGCAGGCAGGCAGGAAGGAAGTACGTTTACACGAGTCCGGTATAGAAAATGAACGGTAAAATGTGATTACGTCCGTCATAATTTAACGACGTTTTGAAGTGTTCACACGACAACCTTCTGGTGCACATCCAGTATTTCAATGCAGTGCATTGTTTAAATAGCCATATCTCGTCAAAAGTAAATGGAAACGAGGAGCAATTGAAAGAATATATTATTCCACCAAAGGGTATAGTGCATTCTAGGTTTACAATTTTAGTCTTTCTATTAGGAACTCTCCTTATTGACTTAATCTTCTCCTATTTACACTGGTCAGTCATTGTTGTAATGTTCAACAGCAGCGCAAGTTCTTAGCAGAAGCTTTCCGAAGTCGACTTCACAAATAGAGCCAAGTCAGTTCATAAAGTCAGGTTAGTCAAGTCAGTTTCTTCGGATTAAAATGAGTGTCGTCACAGAATAGTAATACAACTATTGTATTACTATTCTGTGGATGTCGTTTATTGCAGCCACGTTGTCATTTACGTTCAAGATATTCTCACCTTAATTTCAAAGATACGTGTGTCTTCTGTTGCTATTGTCGCTATATGGACAGAACACAAAGTCAATGTTACTACGAGGTGATAACAAATATCGATTCACAGCAACTTTAGCAAAGTACCTTCTCTTTTTCGGCTTTTCTTCAAGACGTTTGTGTCACTTTCATGATTGTACCGATCCCGTCCCGGCGAGCTACACACATGTAGGCCAAACACGTGCGATCCTATAACAACTCCCCTTAATTAAAAACAAAAAAAGAACAATTTACTTTTTTACACTGATCGTAGCACTTGTGGTCGTGGTAGTGTTGTTGTTGTTGTTGTTGTTTGTGGTGGTGGTAGTGGTGTTGTTGTTGTTGTTTGTAGTGGTAGTAATGTTGTTGTAGTTTGTAGTGGTGGTGGTGTTGTCGCTGTTGTTGCTGTTTGTAGTGGTAGTGATGTTGCTGTTGTTGTTTGTAGTGGTGTTGTTGTTGTTGTTTGTAGTGGTGGTGTTGTTGTTTGTAGTGGTGTTGTTGTTGTTGTTTGTAGTGTTGTTGTTGTTTGTAGTGGTGTTGTTGTTGTTTGTAGTGGTGTTGTTGTTGTTGTTGTTGTTGTTTGTAGTGTTGTTGTTGTTTGTAGTGGTGTTGTTGTTGTTGTTTGTAGTGGTGTTGTTGTTGTTGTTGTTGTTGTTTGTAGTGTTGTTGTTGTTTGTAGTGGTGTTGTTGTTGTTGTTTGTAGTGTTGTTGTTTGTAGTGTTGTTGTTGTTGTTTGTAGTGTTGTTGTTGTTGTTGTTGTTGTTGTTGCTGCTGCTGTTGTTGTTGTTGTTGTTGTTGTTGTTGCTGTTGTTGTTTGTAGTGTTGTTGTTGTTGTTGCTGCTGTAGTTGTTGTTGTTGCTGTTGTTGCTGTTGTTGTTTGTAGTGTTGTTGTTGTTTGTAGTGGTGTTGTTGCTGCTGCTGTTGTTGTTGCTGCTGCTACTGTTGTTGTTTGTAGTGGTGGTGGTGTTGTTGTTGTTGCTGCTGTTGTTGTTGTTTGTAGTGTTGTTGTTGTTGTTTGTAGTATTGTTGCTGCTGCTGCTGTTGTTGTTGCTGCTACTGTTGTTGTTTGTAGTGGTGGTGGTGTTGTTGTTGCTGCTGTTGTTGTTGTTTGTAGTGTTGTTGTTGTTGTTTGTAGTATTGTTGCTGCTACTGCTGCTGTTGTTGTTGTTGTTTGTAGTGGTGGTGGTGTTGTTGTTGTTGCTGCTGTTGTTGTTGTTTGTAGTGTTGTTGTTGTTGTTTGTAGTGGTGGTGGTGTTGTTGTTGTTGTTGCTGCTGTTGTTGTTGTTTGTAGTGTTGTTGTTGTTGTTTGTAGTATTGTTGCTGCTACTGCTGCTGTTGTTGTTGTTGTTTGTAGTGGTGTTGTTGTTGTTGCTGCTGTTGTTGTTATTGTTTGTAGTGGTCCTGTTGTTGTCATCGCTGTTGTTGCTGCTAGCCTATTAATTATCGTCATCATCATCGTTGTAACCTTATAGCAAATTATCATGTCACACAGCCAAGTACCCAATAAGAAACCTTGAATTAGACTTTATTTTTTTAACTTCCTGGCTCATTTGAGTTTTTGTTTAAATCGTGTTACCTTATATACAGTATTTCTTTACCACCATTTGCGTTCAAGCGTTTAGCGAATAACTAGTTGTTTTCAAACAAACGTTGTCCAATGACAACTATACGTTTGACAGATCAAATCAATGACGAATAGGGGGTATAACTTCCCGTTGTTATTGCTTCCGTTTCAAGTTTCAACGTTGCGTTGATATTTTCTCCCGGGCCACGGCAAACATGGAATACAAAATAAATGTTTGGTCATATCGAAGTGAACTACCCTTATCAGACGATCTGCGTTCGCTGATCATTCCGATTCTTACAATTAAGCCACAAAGACAAGTTATTCAAAGCAAACGCTGCCGTGTGAAAAGAACGATGACAAGTATTGACAACGGAAAGTCACACCCTATTCGTTATTGATTTCATCTGTCAAACGTTAGTTGTCATTGGACAACGTTTGTTTCAAAACTCGAAAACAACTAGTTATTGTCAAATCAGATATTGCAAATGGAATCAATTAAAATCTATCATAACCCAGTGCATATCATCATCTTTGACAAACCTTTACAAAAAGGTTTAGAAAGTACAATTATACATCAACGTGTTATAAGATAAAACATATCAGTTACCCAATGTGGGAGGCTATATCAGTCACTAAATTGGTGATGTGCGCATGCGCTTTGATTGAATATTAGTCCTATATTAAGGGCTTATGCAGCGAAAAATAAATTCGGGAGAGACTCTGTTACTTAAAAGAACTTTTGAAGTTATAAACATTGACATTTACAGCTCTTCCATATCTCACTTCGTTCTTTAAATATTTAGGTAATGATTGTGGTAGTGGTAATGATTGTGGTAGTGGTAATGATTGTGGTAGTGGTAATGATGGTGGTAGTGGTAATGATTGTGGTAGTGGTAATGATTGTGGTAGTGGTAATGATTGTGGTAGTGGTAATGATGGTGGTAGTGGTAATGATGGTGGTAGTGGTAATGATTGTGGTAGTGGTAATGATGGTGGTAGTAGTAATGATGGTGGTAGTAGTAATGATGGTGGTAGTGGTAATGATGGTGGTAGTGGTAATGATGGTGGTAGTGGTAATGATGGTGGTAGTGGTAATGATTGTGGTAGTGGTAATGATTGTGGTAGTGGTAATGATGGTGGTAGTGGTAATGATGGTGGTAGTGGTAATGATTGTGGTAGTGGTAATGATTGTGGTAGTGGTAATGATTGTGGTAGTGGTAATGATTGTGGTAGTGGTAATGATGGTGGTAGTGGTAATGATTGTGGTAGTGGTAATGATGGTGGTAGTGGTAATGATGGTGGTAGTGGTAATGATGGTGGTAGTGGTAATGATTGTGGTAGTGGTAATGATTGTGGTAGTGGTAATGATTGTGGTAGTGGTAATGATTGTGGTAGTGGTAATGATTGTGGTAGTGGTAATGATGGTGGTAGTGGTAATGATGGTGGTAGTGGTAATGATGGTGGTAGTAGTAATGATGGTGGTAGTGGTAATGATGGTGGTAGTGGTAATGATTGTGGTAGTGGTAATGATTGTGGTAGTGGTAATGATGGTGGTAGTGGTAATGATGGTGGTAGTGGTAATGATTGTGGTAGTGGTAATGATTGTGGTAGTGGTAATGATGGTGGTAGTGGTAATGATGGTGGTAGTGGTAGTGATTGTGGTAGTGGTAGTGATTGTGGTAGTGGTAATGATGGTGGTAGTGGTAATGATGGTGGTAGTGGTAGTGATTGTGGTAGTGGTAATGATTGTGGTAGTGGTAATGATTGTGGTAGTGGTAATGATGGTGGTAGTGGTAGTGGTAATGATTGTGGTAGTGGTAATGATTGTGGTAGTGGTAATGATGGTGGTAATGGTAATGATAGTGGTAGTGGTGATGATGGGTGGCAGGGTGGAAGATAGTGGTGGTGGTTGCAGTGATGATAGTGGTGATGGATGCAGTGATAATGGTGACCATGGTGATGATGGTGACCACGGTGGTGATGGTGGTGATGATGGTGTGGTGATAAGGAGGATGACAATGTCAGAGTCTATATACCTGTAATCCATAATAATGTTATCAACATACCTGTGTTCTAGGGAGAACTTTACAAATATGTTATCCTTATTGTCTTCTTTTATACACGACGAATAGCAAAGGAAACATAAATTTTCAATGTCCATCTGATTTTCAGCAGCTGAAAAAAGAAATTGTCAGAACTACCAAAAGGCTTAATCACCAATATAACAATATATTATTATTATTAATTATAATAATTTTATTGGGCATTGTGGTGTATTTTGCAGACTAAAATGAAGAATTCAGTTTTAATCAGTTTTAACAGTTCTAAATCACTATATATTGGTTTGTTGTTTATCGAATTGTATACTTTTCTTGTCAATACTTTGGAGCAAAGATTGTTTTGATGACAAATGTTGTGTTTTTCTGCCAAGTTACATGTAAGTTTTGGGTTAAATATCAGTCCTTTTCAGGAGCAAAATTACACGTGTGTGATAATTCACAAAAAATAAAATTTTGAAAAAAAATTCAAAAATAATTTTGCACGACATGTGAATCGCACGTGCGTTTAAAATTATCAATTATGGCACAGAAATATGAACCTAACTTTTATATTTCCTACACATCTGAAAAAGAAAGCTGCGTTGCTTGATATTCATTGTAAGACGTTATCTTTCGCTTAAGGCATTAATTAGTTAAAATAGTGAAATAAAAGTAGCGTGCTGCGTACGTAGGCAGTGTTGAAACAACAATCAAAATATAGTAGCTTAGGTTAGATATACTGCCGAAACAGAGAACGTAGGAATCTAACGTTTCGAGCGAAGGCCCTTCATCAGAGAGAAACGTACTTCGCTGTGAAAACTGTTACAGTTGCCTACACTTAAAGACGATATACATTACATATTTACATTGCAAAGACCTTCGTTGTGAGATCTTTTGCGTTACGTTGTGACACCTTCCATTACGTTGTGAGACCTTACATCACGTTGTGGGACCTTACCTTGCGTTGTGACACACGTCAAACGAAAAGGACTGAATATTTAATGCAATGAAATACACACCAATGCAGAGGTGGCACTTTTCAAGATAACTGTTTACCGTATACATGTACTGTCTTTGATTTTCTTCTAAATGCCAACTAAAATTATTATCATAATAGTAATACAGTTGATGTTCTTGGGCATAAATATGTTTTTGGCCCTTCTCAGAGCTAATTTCAATTTTCAACCCTCTCCTTCGGCTTGGCTAAAATGAGCCAGAGTTGGGCCAAAAACATATTTATGCCCATGAACATCAACTCTATTAATTGTTACAGGATATTATCCTGTTTTCTTCTTCTTCTGTGATTAAGGTGTAATTTTGTATATTACTTACATGTACATGCCCTGGATGCTCCTCTAAATGGGAAGCTTACAGACAGTTCACCCGTTTCCTCAGAACATTCATAAACAGCATCTGCGTTTTCGCTTCTGACAACATGTAATGGAGATACATGCCCCACTAGATAAAATATAATTTTAGTTAAACTTGGGTGCTACAATAGAGGTTTAGCTCCACAGTATTTGTATCCACATATATCATGTACATCCTGTAATTAATGCCATTGTCCACAACTTACCATCTTGTTCACTCTCCGAATGATGCCTGCATCGCATTACCGGATGGCGTGTGACTGACTTCGATTTAGTACCTTTGTCTTTTTGTGGCTTTGCCGATTTGGCAAATAAAATAATCTTGACAATAGAACCAGCAGGAACAGGTGCTGTGTTGACACAGAAAAGAAGTTATTAATTTAAAAAAAGGGGGGGAAACAAACAAGCAAAGATACTATAATCCTTGTGCTTGCCATAAACCTGAGTTAATGTATTAACTTTGCACTACAGCTAGATTGCTTAACTTTACCTGAAACGCTTATTGTGAAAGGACACTTTTCTTTTCGTTTCACAAAAAGTGTGTTTAAATGTGATGAAAACTATTAAAAATAAAAATCAATATAGAATTTTGAAAAAGACTCAGGAAACTACATTCAATTTGTCTTTTATTAACTTTTAATAAGGATATAATTATTTGTCATACCGTAAAGTTCACGTTTTTTGCAATCACATCATTTTCATTAACCTAGAAATATATTTTTGTCAAATTTAATTAAAATATAAACTAAATTAACAATTAAAATATAGTAAGGTTAGATATACTGCCGAAACAGAGAACATAGGAGTCTAACATTTCAAGCAAAGGCCCCTTCATCAGAGAGAAATGGAAAGAGTGTAAAGAACAATGAGCTTATATACGAAAGGTGATCATGTGACCAATTGGCTAATTTTTCACATCTCATTATTAATTTGTTATTGTTATTTTTATCTGATTGGCTGATTTTCGGTCACATGCATTATTACCTTTCGTATATAAGCTCATTGTTTGTTTACACTCTTTACGTTTCTGTCAGACGAAGGGCCTTCGCTTGAAACATTAGACTCCTACGTTCTCTGTTTCGGCAGTATATCTAACCTTACTATATTTCGATTGTTGTTTCTACACTGCCTACGCAGCACGCTACTTTGATTAAATTTTAAATTAACCCTTTAAATTAACCCTTGATGAATAACATAATTAATTAACTTGATTAATAACAAAGTTAACTTGATTAATAATATAATTAACTTGATTTATTTAATAATATAATTAACTTGATAAATAACATAATTAACTTGATTAATAACATAATTAACTTGATTAATAACAAAGTTAACTTGATTAATAACATAATTAACTTGATTTATTTAATAATATAATTAACTTGATAAATAACATAATTAACTTGATTAATAAAGTAATTCGTGCTGACCTCGGTTTCCCCGGGCTCGACCACGAATCCATAATCCCCAAAATAGTGACAGCATTGGCTGGGGGCACCTCGACTGCAATTGTAAGCATCAAAAGAAATAGATAAGAAGTTTAGACTCAGGACTATTAAAAATACCTTTGTGAAAATGTCGATCGTTCAAGTCAAAGATGTCTACATCACAACAGCAATGAAAATTAACTGAAAATATTCTGGTACAATAGTTGTTCTTAGGGAAAATGAGGGGCTAATTGCATTAAAAACAGAGATCTTTTTGGGTTTTTTGGCCTGATGCCAATGGTCGTCTGTTAGTCCCTTTACATTAAAATATTAAATCGTTACATTTACCGTATTACATAAATACCGGTACTATTGCCTATGGGACAAATACATAACTAATCAATGTGTGAATTATAAATCCACATAGAATTAACACGATTTCACTCAAAATTATGGCGATCTGATAATAGAAAGCAAAACCACCGTGCATGACATCGCCAAACAAACAGAAAATGTGTTCACGGAAAAGCTCAAATACCACGCTTTTCCGAAACGGAATTAATTTTCCTGACACAGAGAAATGAAATAAGACGTATACTACGGAAAAGGGACTACGGATATTTTAGATCTATGATAAAATTCTGGTCTAATTTGGAGGGGAAAAAACCAATATAAAAGCCGAAATCCATTCACCCGCTATTATGTACTATCAGGGGAATTTGGGAAATCCCCTGTCCGTTTCTACCGAGAATGTGTTTTTATAACATCAGATTGCTCTAAATGCGCGCCAAAATACAACCAAAACAACAAACGGTGATTAATCTAAGGCTTAAGTTATTAAAAGTGAATTCTAAAATGCTTTTTACCTGACACTTTCAGGATTCATTTTGGAAAGCACGTGGAAACTGAGCGAACATCGACCCATGGACGTCCAGTCAACAGAAATTGCGCCCTCAAGCAAAACAAATGTAAGCGGTACTAAAGGCGAAGTACTTCACGTAACCGTATTACTAGGTTTTGTGGGTGAGGGGCGTACATGTATTTTACTAGACTTTCTCAAAGTCCTTTTCAAACATTTTTGACCTTTCGACATTTTTGACCTTTCGGTTCCTCGTTGAAAGGGACTTTTCCCACCTGCAGCGCGCCAAAATTCACCGGTCAATTTTTCGACCGGTGACGTAATTCGGATCCACAGTATCTAATATCCGTGATTTAACATTCTTTGGAAGTTGGAGTTAAACAGACTCTTGAAAACGTTTTAGTAGGGGTAGAACCACTTTCCATTGCATGTACGACAACCCGAAACACGTCAAAACAGGGCGATGTACGTTTCAGCGATTTCCCGCCAGAATATTTAATTAGTTTCAAAAACCTGCAAGCGAAACAAGTCCGTCTCTTTCCTCCCGCCTTTCCGCTCGCCGGCCTTTCCACCCGCCCGCAAAAACTAGCGCTAAGAGGCGGACTTGGAGCAAGTCTAGTATTTTACTAGTAATACTAGTTTCTGCAATAAAACTGGTTCCAATTTTGATTTTATATGATGTTATTTGAACATGAAAGTTGTGGGTGGAGGGGTGGTAAAAAAACCTTGGTGAAAATCCACCATAAAATTGGGCCAAAATGGTCAAAAATCTATGGCAAACTTCCCACCACTTTGGAATTAAGATTTTGGTAAAACATCAACTTTTCGTCTTGGTGCAGTACAGTTTAAAATACAAAAGAACTATAGACGTAATTTTTACCCTTTTACGTCAATTTCTTTTCAATTTTTTTTTTAATTCTTTTCAATTTCGTTTATTGACTTTCTGTATATTTTCAATAGAATTCAAATTTCAAAAGGCTGAAAATGACGTCAATGGCGGAAAATGACGCACTTATTAAAATGGTCTCTATAACATTTTACAGTATCAAAAATTTACAATGACGTTTTTAAATATGCCATTGCACTGCCTAGTTATTCACGATGTATTTTTGTTCCATTTAATACCATCATGCTAAAATGTTGTTCCATTTCACAGCTTGGTCTTGGTCCACCGCCCACCCCACCCTTAAGCTTAGCAGCGTGAGCTGGTGGTACGTCCAAGGCCGACGAGAGGGGGGGGGGGCAAGGAACGGGCAATTTGCCGCAGGGCCTCAAAAAAGGTCCCACAATATTCGTAAAAAGGAGATTTAGCCAATTTTTCGGGGGGGACATGCCCTGGACCCCTAATAAGGAGCCCTCCACCTGGGTCTCCCGTCGTTTCCGTTGGGTCTTCCGTCAATGGTCTACGTACGTCCTCACCATAGATACGGTTCTCAGTTCTTACTCCCCCCCCCCTCTGGGAGATGCCAAAAAGTATCAAATACTCTACAATACCGGGGGGAGGCCACACATTTTGGTCTAAAGTACGTCCTTTGACAGCGGGACTTGGCGGAGATCAAGAGAGAAGCGATTGTGTAGGTACTGTAGGACATGTTTGTTGAAATACCGAATAGACACTGGAGTTTACTTGTCTCAGATTGATCCGGGGAAGCTATGCGTCCTACAGGGATTCTTTAACAGCAACCATGCTTCAAAAGCTCGAATTTGAAGAGTGCCTCAAGGATTCCCCGTTCTTTAGGTAAGCTCCGAATTATTAAAGCTATGTCTCTCTCTCGCCCTCTCTTTCTCTCTCTTTCAATCTTGGCTTTTAACTTTAATCTTTAAATACAAAACAAGGCAACTACCTATACTTTTCAGGGAAATGTCTTAATCTTTATATTGAAGACTACCGTTATATTGCTTTTTGGAAACGTTTCAAAATATCGACGGCGAGAAAATTAGCTTTCTACGGTGCTAAGTGTAAACAGACGGAGATTGTTTGTGAGTTATGGCCACGAAATCCAAAATTTCACGACCATGGAAAACTGTCAAAATTAAATGTTATTAGCTTGAGTTTTAACATTAAACAATGCAGTGATATGAATTAAATTGGCTGTGGGGAGGATGTTATGCAAATTATAACGAGGAAGCTTCTCATAACAGGATGTTTTTCTGCGGTGCTTTTTGAGCTTGCATGCTTAAATATAAGGTTACTTTGTCTTCAAATATTGTTTTAGTCGTAGGGTTCTGCTTTAGCTTGGCCAAGACTAGTTTTTGTACTAGTTTTGTACGTTTAAATACATGTGTTTTGCACTCAAAGGTTTCAATAACATGATTCAACTATGGTTTAATACGTTGTGACAAACAGTATCAATTATCTACAAATCAATTCTGGTGTGGCAAGGGTGGTGGTTGGTACGTCCCCTCCCCCCCTGCCAACAGTTAAGCCTGGTTTCAATAAGATCATCTCGAACATCCCAATCATCCTGATTGGCTGAATCCAACCAATCAGATTAGGTAATTCAAGATATCTCTAGTCTAGAATGTAGTATAATGTCTTAGAATGTAGCACAACATCTTATATTATTATACAATGCTGATACAATCTCGACTGTGATTGGCTAAAAACCTACAGATAATTCTTGATATCTGTAGCTATGATGCGCTGGCCAGCGGTTTAAACAAAACAAACATGGCGGCCGTCCTTAGGAGTGAAGATCAGAAGCGGATTAATCCGGCGGATTTGGCACGTTTTGTTCACGCTAAAACCACCAAGAAAAAACAAGCGAGCTACACATACATCTGTTAGAGTTTAAAGCAGTGTTTGAAGGAGAAAATTGTATTTGAAAGTGAAAAAAGTTAGCGAACATCGAACTGAAGACAGTATGAATATTTACTATTTTTACCTAACTTTGTAAAAAACTTTCTAAAGGCTTCTACATTTATAATTGTATAATAAAACAATTATTGAATTTGGTTATCGCATGATATCAAGAATTATCAAGGCCGAGGTTTGTGTTATCTGCCGAAGCCGAAGGCTGAGGCGGATAACACAAACAGAGGCCTTGATAATTCTTGATATCATGCGATAACCAAATTCAATAATTGTATATTATTATACAATGCTGATACAATCTCGACTGTGATTGGCTAAAAACCTACAGATAATTCTTGATGTCTGTAGCTATGACGTGCTGGCCAGCGGTTTAAACAAAACAAACATGGCAGCCGTCCTTAGGAGTGAAGATCAGAAGCGGATTAATCTGGCGGATTTGGCACGTTTTGTTGACACTAAAACCACCAAGAAAAAACAAGCGAGCTACATATACATCTGTTAGAGTTTAAAGCAGTGTTTGAAGGAGAAAATTGTATTTGATAGCGAAAAAAGTTAGCGAACCTCGAACTGAAGATGGTATGAATATTTACTATTTTTACCTAACTTTGTAAAAAACTTTCTAAAGGCTTCTACATTTATAATTGTATAATAAAACAATTATTGAATTCGGTTATCGCATGATATCAAGAATTATCAAGGCCTCTGTTTGTGTTATCCACCTCAGCCTTCGGCTTCGGCAGATAACACAAACCTTGGCCTTGATAATTCTTGATATCATGCTCAACCTCATCCAATAATTGTATAATGTAACGTAATGTCTTAAAACGTAACGTACCGTAATGCAGGGTTCTGCCCAGGAGCATGTGAGTGCTGGGTACCTATAGGTCTGGGGGCTCAACCCCCCCCCCCTCCCCCCCTGGAATATGTGAAAATTAGTAATCTGAAAATGATATTTTCCAAATGTGAGCAAGTGAAATTCATAATCCTTTACGTCATGTGTCTCACAATTTTGTCAGACTAAATATTACTATAAGTATTAAGTACTTATTTATTATATATTTATATACATGCTAGGGCATGCTAGAATATACAGCATGATGAATTCTCTATACGTAAAGCTAGGGCAAGGTTTCCTGCGTATGTTCTAGGACTACCAAGGCCGGTGTATCATCTTACAGGCATTAATAAACAAAGTGTGAAGTGATTTGAGCCTTACCCAAGTATCAGACAATCCAATGTGGCTTTGAAGGAATATCGTATTTCACCAAATCACAAGTCTGGTAGCTAATATTGTGTGCATTGTGGTGCTAAATTTCACCAAATAATATTGTTTCAATAAAAAAAAATCACCAAGGACAAAAAAATACAAAATGATGTATATTAATTAAAAGATTATATAAAAAATACAACACATGGGGTTTTCTTATTGCATATTTCGAGTGCTGGGTGGTCTGTTTTGGCGTGAGTGCTGGGCACACCACCCGGTGCCACCCACTGTGGGTTAGATTCCTGGTAATGCAGGCACTGTCACAAACTGTTATAGTTAATTTTAGATATTTCAAGTTGAAATGTTTAGTATTCAAAAGTGGCATACTAGATTTCAAGAAGGGATACCAAATTCAGAAACCTTGGTATCCCACTTAGATACTGCTGAAAATTGAAAATTTCAAGCCCTGTCCTTGCTCTCTGCCACTGGTGTGTGCTTCACCATGGGTGAAGTGTGACCGAGGGGACACCACTTTCCACCCCGATTTCTTTATTTAAAGCCTAGATTCTGTAATTGTAAATCTATGGTTGTTTTGCTACTACAGTATATGGGATACTGGGATCAATTTATGTATACCAGTACACACCAATGATGCATTTCTTTGAAAAGATGCCAAGACTTACAAATGCCTGCTGCCTGGTACACCAAACACTGATTGCACATGTCAATATGCCAGTGGTGTAATAACATTTTATTTGTCAATAAAAACAATAGGTTTCAAGTTGAACAGAATGAGCAAGACATTACAAAATTGGAATCTGAACTGGAAAAGGTAACTAAAAGTTAAATTTTTGGGAATTGAATTTTGATTATGCTTTTAGTAATTTTAAACAATGATCTTAATTTGTTTTATATATAGTTAATCAAAGTGTGTAACACTGTTGTTGAGGTTGGCAAAACTTATGGCAATGCTGTCAGGTAATAATTGCTAGTATTACATACTGTACTGTTAACAAATAAATTATCAGTGCTGCCAGGTGAAGAATTCAGACATGTTGCACAGTTTAACATTAAAAAAAAATAGAGCTCTATGTAGGCATTGGTTTAGCAGTGCTCAAAATAACGCTGGGAAGTTGGGGTCAGTATGACCGATCAAGCGTGAATTTGGGGGGTCAGATACACAATTTGGGGGGTCAACCATTTTTCCCTCTTAATTTGTACATTATACACAAAAGCATTCATTTCTTGATTTGCACAGAAAGTGAAACAAAAAATATTTGAATGCTTTTTTGGTGAGATTTGGGGGAAGTCGAACCATTTGATGGCCTTAAGTGCGTAGTAACTAGTTAGCAGTTACGACTAGACACTGACGGGCTTCTGTATTCAACAATTAATCAAGGGAAGCCATTAAGTGGCCTTTTAGTGAGTTTTGCGACAAAGCGGCACCGCACAAGTTCAGCAAACTTTACGTGAGCATTAATAAATTGGCTTAAAACCAACCTTGAGTCCTAAATGCATTTGAAGATTTCAGCTGGAATGGTTTACGTTACCCAATGTGTTTGAAATATAAAAGAGTGCAGGAAAAGTGATGACATAAACCTTATTTCGTTAAAACTTGAGTGGTCAAGTTGACCACCCGTATGTGATTTTTGGGGGGTCAAATCATGAAAGTGGGGGCTCATTGACCCCTGTCCCCCCGTTATTTTGAGCGCTGTTTTAGTGATAGAGCAAATTAGTAAAAAGGTGGTAAACAGCAAAGATTTTTAGCAATGAAATATATACTGTCTGATGTACATTCTGCTCTCAGTATTAGATTGCTAAAAATTTCAGCAGTTTATCACCTTTTCACTTTGCTCAAGTTCAATGCTACTCTCGACTGGTTTAACCAGGCTTTCACTCCCGACTTTCTGGTAGCTCTCTCATTGATGAGTAAAATCATCTGGTGTTAGACAGTGGTGGATTACCTATGGGGCAAAGGGGGCATTTGCCCCCAGCCCCAGATTCTGACCTGCCCAAAAAATGAGTGAATAAAAAGATTATGCAGTTTCTCTTTGAAAGTCCGAACTAGCCTGAGAAAATCACACGCAATCTCAGCCACGGGCCCCCTTCTGTTTGAAAGCAGGAGGGGAGTGGTGCCTGAGGCAGCCTAAGTACGAACCTCCGATGATCCGATCAACCTACACGCTTTCAGTTCACCATACTCCGGGGGTGGCTCTCAGTTTGTGCCCGGCCATAAAATATTTTTGCCCCTGTGGCCCTGGGAAGGTTAATCTGGCACTGACGTTAGACAGAGTGAAATGATAAAGTACGGAAAATCCCATATTCGGGAGTGAAGGGGTTAAAAGTTAATAGTAGACTATATTATTATTGTGTCATAATTTAATGCAGCATGGATGCTATTTATTAAAGCCGAACCTCCAGACAACATACATACAGGTCGACTGCAGTCGGAGGAGCCAAAGGCCCCTCTTTCATTTAGCTGCTACCCTAAGGCAGGGGTGGGCGCCACTCCTATCCCAGATGGTGTTGATTTTGCGGAGGGAGGAAAACCGGAGAACCCGGTGAAAAACCCTCAGAGCACAGGAGAGACCAACTAAACTCTACTCACATGGTCCAAGCTCGAGAACGGGGCTGTTCCCAAATGGTCACCCATCCAAGTAACTAACCCCGTCCAACCGGGCTTAACTATTGGTGAGAGGCAGCGCCCTAACAGCACGCGCCATCCGTGCTCCCAGACAACATATTTGATAGTAATAATCATCAAATAGGATTTTAATGGTGTCAGATAAATTATCATATAATTGTGTGGGGGTTTTTTGGTGTTTGTTTTGTAGTGGTCTCATCAAGGGTATTGAGTCCCTATGCAAGTATTTTGGTGGAGATGATGTGGTTACTGAGTCACTGGAGAAATTCACCAATGTCTTGGAAGAAGCGCAGTCATATTTTATGGTAAATACCAATACATGTACTAGGGCTGTACATTTATGGCAAGTTTGGGATACAACTACAATAAAATAACAATGTTTGTTTATTTTTCCTCAGATTTTGATGGATCAGACTCAATGTTCAATTGCTTATGCACTACAGAAATTTCTCAAAGAGTAAGTTTTAATTGCTAGTTAGAACACCAAAGTCTTACTTATTTTGTTGTTGCCTTGATGCTACAATATACTTTTTGTTGATATACAGTAGTATGCTGTTCAAGAATTATCTGCGTTAATAGTAAAATATCTTTTTTCATATCCAAGGGCTTTTTAATTTTTTTTGTCTAGAGAAATAAAAAAAGTTAAAGAAACAAAAAAGATTTTTGATAAAATGGGTTATGATCTTACCAAGTAAGATACTGTAGTCTAATTATTGTAATTATCTTCATACCAGCGCCGGATTTAGGACTGTGGAGGCCCCTGGGTGGTCACTGACCAGCACAATATATCAATTCTATTTCTGAATGTATGCTAAGTTACATAGTCATATTTTTTTGAATAAGATGTAGGTAATTGGACTGACACTGGGGTTATATAATGTAGATGAATAAAATTTGCAAAGAATGCGGTATATGGCCTTAGGCCAAAAAGTGCATCTTGCTGTATTTTTTGTTAACTTGCGAAGGCAACGACGGTTGAAGGCGCAGTGTAAATTTGATACGGGAGTAAGTTAAACAATTATAAGAAAGGATTAAAGATACGTAAGTAATATTCAGTATATAATTATAGTACATGGGACACAACCCTCTATATATCATATATATCATATATATCATCCATATATCTTTTGTCTTGTTTTTGACTCATATTTTGGGCTCTCAAGATTTTTTTCATTTCAACACCTATTTTTTCAACTTTCAAGACATTTTTGTGGAGGCCGCCCTTAAACATTATTTTGTGGGGGGCCCTGGGCGACCGCCCAGTCCACCCTGTCCTAAATCCGGCACTGCTTCATACTCTGATAATTTTACAAGAAACAATGTTTACTATGCACAAAGAATTACTGTACAACAGTACGAGTCACTATTGTCTTAATTTGTATCATGGCATACAACATGCCACGCATGATTGATGCATTACCTTTCTTGTAGTGCCTTGCTACGAAGTTCACAACTCCCCAAAACTAGCAAACCTACTGAGATTGAAGAGGTGTGTATTTTTAGTTGTTAGCCTGTAATGATACTAGATGAGGGGAGGGGAGGATGGATTTCTGGACAGGGATGGATGGGAAAATGGCTGGAGGGGGGGGAGTGGATAGATGGATGGATTGAGGGAGTGATTAATGGATGGAGGGATGGATAGACAGAGGGGGAAATGGATAGAGAGGAGGTTGCATGGTCAGATGGAGAGATGCTTGAGGGAGAGGGGGATGGATGGATGGTAGGACAAGCTTAGCATAATGGATATTACAAGTGTCTTAAGTTTGCAGTTGTAATAAAATATACAAAGACAGGCCACAGTGGAAGTGCTTTTTGTTGACAGGAATACTGTAGTTTACATAAACTTTCTACTTTACTGTAACAGGTGAAGAACATTGTCACAGCTACCAAAGTTGGCTTTGATCATCTGTCATTGGATTACACATTTCAAGTATGAAAAAAAAAATCCTTTGATTGATTTGCTCATCACCACACTTTGAAAAGTAAATATACATTTTTTATTCTAGATCAATGTCTTGCAATCAAGGAAGAGATTTGAAATTCTAGATGTGGTATGTGAGTTTGCTTCTAAAATTTAAATATTCTTGTACAAAAGAGTACCCTGTGAGCAGAGCCTTCTTTTCCTTATTTCTTCACTGAGAGAGAGAGGAGGAAAAGTAGGCTCTGCTGTATTCGTGACTGGTTTGCCATTGCGCATGCATGTCAGTTGCTTGGTTACAATCTCGAACCCAGTCCAAATCAGAGCAGAAAACAAAACAAGAACCGGTAATAAACGGGTTACTTCATCCTAAATCTTGGACAAAACCAAACACAAATACAGCAGAGCCTACTTTTCTTCCTCTCTCTCAGTGAAGAAATAAGGAAAAGAAGGCTCTGCTACTAGAGTTACATGTGATTGTACAGTATAATTCTTCATGTCATTTCCAATGTATACTTTGACAGCATTTCTTGTGGTTTGTTCAATCTAGATGTTAGCGTATATGCACGCTCAATACTCATTTTTCCATCAGGGATTTAATTTATTGAAGGAAGTTGAACCTCAGATGAGATCTCTTGGGAAACAGGTAATATAAGGTATTAAGGTGTTTGTGTTTGGAAGAGTGAGATGATACATCACTGTGGTGGTGCTAGTGGTGCTGATGCAGTGGTTCTTTTAGTTCTTTTCAAACATGTACACATGGTGGCTGTGGTGATGACAGTAGTGGTTGTGGTGGTGGCAGTGGTTGTGGTGGTGATGGGAGGGGTGGTAGTGGTGGTGGTGGTGGTATCAGTAGTGGTGGTGGCAGTGGTGGTGGTGGCAGTGGTGGTGGTATCAGTAGTGGTGGTATCAGTAGTGGTGGTGGTGGTGGTATCAGTAGTGGTGGTGTCAGTAGTGGTGGTGGCAGTGGTGGTGGTGGTATCAGTAGTGGTGGTATCAGTAGTGGTGGTATCAGTAGTGGTGGTGGTGGTGGTATCAGTAGTGGTGGTATCAGTAGTGGTGGTGTCAGTGGTGGTGGTGGCAGTGGTGGTGGTGGTATCAGTAGTGGTGGTGGTATCAGTAGTGGTGGTGTCAGTGGTGGTATCAGTAGTGGTGGTGGTGGTGGTATCAGTAGTGGTGGTGTCAGTGGTGGTGGTGGTATCAGTAGTGGTGGTGGCAGTGATGGTGGTGGTGTCAGTGGTGGTGGTGGTATCAGTAGTGGTGGTATCATAGTGGTGGTGGTGGTGGTATCAGTAGTGGTGGTATCAGTAGTGGTGGTATCAGTAGTGGTGGTGTCAGTGGTGGTGGTATCAGTAGTGGTGGTATCAGTAGTGGTGGTATCAGTAGTGGTGGTGTCAGTAGTGGTGGTATCAGTAGTGGTGGTATCAGTAGTGGTGGTATCAGTAGTGGTGGTATCAGTAGTGGTGGTGTCAGTAGTGGTGGTATCAGTAGTGGTGGTGTCAGTGGTGGTGGTATCAGTAGTGGTGGTGTCAGTAGTGGTGGTGTCAGTAGTGGTGGTGTCAGTAGTGGTGGTGTCAGTAGTGGTGGTGTCAGTAGTGGTGGTATCAGTAGTGGTGGTGTCAGTGGTGGTGGTGTCAGTGGTGGTGGTGTCAGTGGTGGTGGTATCAGTAGTGGTGGTATCAGTAGTGGTGGTATCAGTGGTGGTGGTATCAGTGGTGGTGGTGTCAGTAGTGGTGGTATCAGTGGTGGTGGTGTCAGTGGTGGTGGTATCAGTGGTGGTGGTGTCAGTGGTGGTGGTGTCAGTGGTGGTGGTATCAGTAGTGGTGGTATCAGTAGTGGTGGTATCAGTAGTGGTGGTGTCAGTAGTGGTGGTATCAGTAGTGGTGGTATCAGTAGTGGTGGTATCAGTAGTGGTGGTGTCAGTGGTGGTGGTGTCAGTGGTGGTGGTATCAGTAGTGGTGGTATCAGTAGTGGTGGTGTCAGTAGTGGTGGTATCAGTAGTGGTGGTATCAGTAGTGGTGGTGTCAGTAGTGGTGGTGGTATCAGTAGTGGTGGTGTCAGTAGTGGTGGTGGTGTCAGTGGTGGTGGTATCAGTAGTGGTGGTGTCAGTGGTGGTGGTATCAGTGGTGGTGGTATCAGTAGTGGTGGTGTCAGTAGTGGTGGTATCAGTAGTGGTGGTATCAGTAGTGGTGGTATCAGTGGTGGTGGTGTCAGTGGTGGTGGTATCAGTAGTGGTGGTGTCAGTAGTGGTGGTATCAGTAGTGGTGGTATCAGTAGTGGTGGTGTCAGTAGTGGTGGTGTCAGTGGTGGTGGTATCAGTAGTGGTGGTATCAGTAGTGGTGGTATCAGTAGTGGTGGTATCAGTAGTGGTGGTGTCAGTAGTGGTGGTATCAGTAGTGGTGGTGTCAGTAGTGGTGGTGTCAGTAGTGGTGGTATCAGTAGTGGTGGTGGCAGTAGTGGTGGTATCAGTAGTGGTGGTGTCAGTAGTGGTGGTATCAGTAGTGGTGGTATCAGTAGTGGTGGTGGCAGTAGTGGTGGTATCAGTGGTGGTGGTATCAGTAGTGGTGGTATCAGTAGTGGTGGTATCAGTAGTGGTGGTATCAGTGGTGGTGGTATCAGTGGTGGTGGTATCAGTAGTGGTGGTATCAGTAGTGGTGGTATCAGTAGTGGTGGTGGCAGTAGTGGTGGTATCAGTAGTGGTGGTGTCAGTGGTGGTGGTATCAGTGGTGGTGGTATCAGTAGTGGTGGTGTCAGTAGTGGTGGTATCAGTGGTGGTGGTATCAGTAGTGGTGGTATCAGTAGTGGTGGTGTCAGTGGTGGTGGTGTCAGTAGTGGTGGTGTCAGTAGTGGTGGTATCAGTAGTGGTGGTGTCAGTGGTGGTGGTATCAGTGGTGGTGGTGTCAGTGGTGGTGGTGTCAGTGGTGGTGGTATCAGTAGTGGTGGTATCAGTAGTGGTGGTATCAGTGGTGGTGGTATCAGTAGTGGTGGTATCAGTAGTGGTGGTATCAGTGGTGGTGGTGTCAGTAGTGGTGGTATCAGTAGTGGTGGTATCAGTAGTGGTGGTATCAGTGGTGGTGGTATCAGTGGTGGTGGTGTCAGTAGTGGT
Organism: Paragorgia papillata; assembly: GCA_035771165.1. NCBI lineage: Eukaryota > Metazoa > Cnidaria > Anthozoa > Scleralcyonacea > Coralliidae > Paragorgia > Paragorgia papillata. Next base: position 1,394,566 of record JAWNZC010000396.1, on the reverse strand, counting down.
GGTGTCAGTAGTGGTGGTATCAGTAGTGGTGGTATCAGTGGTGGTGGTGTCAGTGGTGGTGGTGTCAGTGGTGGTGGTGTCAGTAGTGGTGGTGTCAGTAGTGGTGGTATCAGTAGTGGTGGTATCAGTGGTGGTGGTATCAGTGGTGGTGGTGTCAGTGGTGGTGGTATCAGTGGTGGTGGTGTCAGTGGTGGTGGTGTCAGTGGTGGTGGTATCAGTAGTGGTGGTATCAGTAGTGGTGGTGGCAGTAGTGGTGGTGGTATCAGTAGTGGTGGTGTCAGTGGTGGTGGTGTCAGTGGTGGTGGTATCAGTAGTGGTGGTGGCAGTAGTGGTGGTATCAGTAGTGGTGGTATCAGTGGTGGTGGTGTCAGTAGTGGTGGTATCAGTGGTGGTGGTATCAGTGGTGGTGGTGTCAGTGGTGGTGGTGTCAGTGGTGGTGGTATCAGTAGTGGTGGTATCAGTAGTGGTGGTATCAGTAGTGGTGGTATCAGTAGTGGTGGTGTCAGTGGTGGTGGTGTCAGTGGTGGTGGTATCAGTAGTGGTGGTATCAGTAGTGGTGGTGTCAGTAGTGGTGGTATCAGTAGTGGTGGTATCAGTAGTGGTGGTGTCAGTAGTGGTGGTGGTATCAGTGGTGGTGGTGTCAGTGGTGGTGGTGTCAGTGGTGGTGGTATCAGTAGTGGTGGTATCAGTAGTGGTGGTATCAGTAGTGGTGGTATCAGTGGTGGTGGTGTCAGTGGTGGTGGTGTCAGTGGTGGTGGTGGCAGTAGTGGTGGTATCAGTAGTGGTGGTATCAGTAGTGGTGGTATCAGTGGTGGTGGTGTCAGTGGTGGTGGTATCAGTAGTGGTGGTATCAGTAGTGGTGGTATCAGTGGTGGTGGTATCAGTAGTGGTGGTGTCAGTAGTGGTGGTATCAGTAGTGGTGGTATCAGTAGTGGTGGTATCAGTAGTGGTGGTGGCAGTAGTGGTGGTATCAGTGGTGGTGGTATCAGTAGTGGTGGTATCAGTAGTGGTGGTATCAGTAGTGGTGGTATCAGTAGTGGTGGTATCAGTAGTGGTGGTGTCAGTAGTGGTGGTGTCAGTGGTGGTGGTATCAGTAGTGGTGGTATCAGTAGTGGTGGTATCAGTAGTGGTGGTATCAGTAGTGGTGGTGTCAGTAGTGGTGGTATCAGTAGTGGTGGTGTCAGTAGTGGTGGTGTCAGTAGTGGTGGTATCAGTAGTGGTGGTATCAGTAGTGGTGGTATCAGTAGTGGTGGTGTCAGTAGTGGTGGTATCAGTAGTGGTGGTATCAGTAGTGGTGGTGTCAGTAGTGGTGGTATCAGTGGTGGTGGTATCAGTAGTGGTGGTATCAGTAGTGGTGGTATCAGTAGTGGTGGTGTCAGTGGTGGTGGTATCAGTAGTGGTGGTATCAGTAGTGGTGGTGTCAGTGGTGGTGGTGTCAGTGGTGGTGGTATCAGTAGTGGTGGTGGCAGTGGTGGTGGTGTCAGTGGTGGTGGTGTCAGTAGTGGTGGTGGCAGTGGTGGTGGTATCAGTGGTGGTGGTATCAGTAGTGGTGGTGGCAGTGGTGGTGGTATCAGTAGTGGTGGTGGCAGTGGTGGTGGTGGTATCAGTAGTGGTGGTGGTGGCAGTGGTGGTGGTGGTATCAGTAGTGGTGGTGTCAGTGGTGGTATCAGTAGTGGTGGTAGTGGTGGTATCAGTAGTGGTGGTGTCAGTGGTGGTGGTGGTATCAGTAGTGGTGGTGGCAGTGATGGTGGTGGTGGCAGTGGTGGTATCAGTAGTGGTGGTGGTATCAGTAGTGGTGGTGGTGTCAGTGATGGTGGTGGAGGTGGTGGCAGTGATGGTGCATGGTGATTGTGGCATGCTGTTTCAACTATATTACATACTTGTCTTCTTATAAATAGTTAGAGGAACTCTCAGTATTGTTTGTGGCTGAAAAGAAAGAAATGGAAGGCAGGCATCAGCTTGTCCAAACAACGGTGAGTATTCATAAAAATGGTGACTAACATATTACTACACGATTGATACTCTACTGTAATTCAACACTCTACCAACTGAGCTCATCCAACTCTGACACATACAATACTCTATATCAACTAAGCTACAAGAGCATCACTCCCATATTCATTGATACCATAGTTATCATTTGGTGTTTCACTTTTTAGGATGATTCTCACTTTGTCACAATAACTCCTGTTTCATCTACAAGGTACGGTGCTAACAGTTCAAATCACGTCAAATGTTCCTTTATAAGAGTACATGTGTACAAGCGTGCGTAAGGTAATTAAATCACAAAAAAATAGGAAAAGACCCTTACAAAAATTCAACATGAACGTGTTCCAAAATCACATGTGATTACATTTGATTACACTTATGATCACATGTGATTACACTTTTGATTACATGTGCTTACACTTATGATTACATGTGATTACACTTACATTGTGTTTTACAAGTGTAACACATCTCTCAACTCTTGTGTTTCATAATCTGATAACTGCTAGCAGTGCATGGTGACATAAAGGATAAATACCTATTTTTAGGAAAGCACACATATTTTTTTTTGGTAGGCACAGCAAATTCCAGGATAGGCACTGGCCTGCCTGTGAGCCATGGCACTGCCCCTGCTCAAATGTAATCTGTCACTGTTCTTTTCCTAATTTTTTCCCTGTCACTTTATTTCCTAGTGATGTTGTAATGGAAGGTTATCTATACAAGAGAAGTAAAAATGCTTTTAAAACCTGGCAAAGGTAAAAAGTTCTCTTTGACTTTTGACATAATGCATCGAAAGTAGGGTTTGTTGAAATTATTTTTTCCCCTTTCTAGGCGATATTTTACAATACAAAACAATCAGCTGTTTTACCAACATAAATTCAAGGTTTGAAAAAAATTTGTAATAATATTGTTCCCAAACTCATTAAAAAAATAATAATTGGTTCTTTTATTTGTACTGAATATCTTAAAGGATGGAAAGACTGTGCTTGCTGAGGATTTAAGATTGTGCAAAATTCGAGAAGTAGAGGATATTGACAGAAGATTTTGTTTTGAACTAATATTACCCACAAAGTAAGATTATCTGATACTCTATGTACTATGGTACATCACCACTATACTACTATCACCATATCACCATATCACCATACTAGCATCACCATATCACCATACTACCATTACCATACTATAACCATACCACCACCATCACCATACTACCATCATCACTACCATCATCACCATACTACCATCATCACAATACTACCATCAGCATCACCATATACCACCAACACCATACCACCATCACTATAATTACCATACTACCATCACCATACCACCATCACGATCATTACCATACCACCATCATCACCATACCATCATTACCATACTACCATCACCATACCACCATCATACCACCATCACCATCATTACCATACTATACCATCATCACCACACCACCATCATACCACCATCACCATATCACCATCATACCACCAATACTACCATCACCATACCACCATCATACCCCCATCACCATACTACCATCACCATATACCATCATCATACTACCATCACCATACCACCATCATCACCATACTGCCATCACCATACTACCATCATCATACTACCATCACCATACCACGATCATACAATCATCACCATACTGCCATCACCATACTACCATCATAATACCATTACCATAAATGTACCACTATCATGATGCTACCAAATGTTACTATACCACCATCATTATATTATCATAACCATACTACTATCACCATACCACCATCACCATACCACCATCACCATATCATCAATACCATCACCTCCACTTGTTTGATCCCTAGGTTATATCATCTCCAAGCTGACTCAAGATTCTTACAAGATATGTGGGAAAATGCTATGAAGGTACTGTCTGTTGCTCCAACCAGAGACACTTCAAATTTGTCGTCTAGTACCCCTTCCGATGCAATAGAGCGGTTATAGACCAAACGACATGCTATTATTAATATTTGCATGATATATTAGTGGGGCGAATGGTCCTTTCCACCAATAGCGGCGCCATCTTGAATTCGCAATGCATTGTGGTCTATCCAGGGTAACAATCTGCTTAATTAAAAAGGTGATTACTTAGTGTGGAGACACAATGTGGTAAATTTATCTTTATAAATATAATTTAGCATTATATCCACCACTTCAAATATTCTTTTATGTGCATCTAAATATTGCCTTTCTGACCTCGTCGTGAAGCAAAGATTCTTTGGAATGGCAGACACACAAACAAAGCTAGAAAGGCTTATTAAAATGCGCATAAAAGAATATTAAAATCAGTCGCTATTATGAAAGTGGTCTATAAGGTATGCAGTTTCTGAGTGTCTGCTAGTATTCAGTGTTTTATTGTATTGGATAGGTCAGCATTGATCATGCCTTTGGTTTACCTATTGTGGAAATTGAAGAAGAAGAGAGCACGTTCACTAGCGCGGTAAGTATTGTGCAGTAGAGTACAGTGCAGCATAGTGCAGTACAGTACAGTGTGGAGTACAGTGCAGTACAGTGCAGTACAGTGCAGCATAGTGCAGTACAGTACAGTACAGTGGAGTACAGTACAGTACAGTGTAGTATAGTGCAGTACAGTACAGTGTAGTATAGTGCAGTGCAGTACAGTGCAGTACAGTGCAGTACAGTGGAGTACAGTGCAGCATAGTGCAGTACAGTACAGTACAGTGGAGTACAGTGCAGTACAGTGTAGTATAGTGCAGTACAGTGCAGTACAGTGCAGTACAATGGAGTACAGTGCAGCATAGTGCAGTACAGTACAGTGCAGTACAGTGGAGTACAGTGCAGCATAGTACAGTGTCGAGTACAGTGCAGTACAGTAGAGTACAGTGCAGCACTGTACAGTGCAGTACAGTGCAGTGCAGTACAGTGCAGTACAGTGCAGTACAATGCAGCATAGTGCAGTGCAGTACAGTACAGTGGAGTACAATGCAGCATAGTGCAGTACAGTACAGTACAGTGCAGTACAATGCAGTATAGTACAGTGCAGTACAGTACAGTGGAGTACAGTGCAGTAGAGTTCAGTGCAGTAGAGTACAGTACAGTGCAGTACAGTGCAGTACAGTACAGACGCACGGAAAGACGGAATCAGTTTGTTTTATGCAACACATTTCATTTACTGGAGTTATATTTGATCATGTTTTGTGGCAATTTATATCTGTTTTTTTTGTTTCAGCTTTTACCACTTGCACTCACGAAAAGTAGAAGTTTAGAATCATTGGATAAATTGGCCATGTTAAAGTAAGTTGCTGCGCTACTCTACTCCACTCTACTCTACTCTACTCTACTCCACTCCACTCCACTCTACTCCCTACTCCACTCTACTCCCTACTCCACTCTACTCTACTACTCTACTCTACTCTACTCTACTCTACTCTACTCTACTCTACTCCACTCCACTCCACTCCACTCCACTCCACTCCACTCCACTCCACTCCACTCCACTCCACTCCACTCCACTCCACTCCACTCCACTCCACTCCACTCTACTCTACTCTACTCTACTCTACTCTACTCTACTCTACTCTACTCTACTCTACTCTACTTTTTTCTTAGTGCAGAGAAAGAGATTAGCAGTATACCTGGTAATGATGAATGTGCCGACTGCAGTTGTCCTGGTAAGTTCATTGGACACACTGCGATTTAATGATTGAATTTTCCAACTTAAAGCAACACGTCATTATTAAGAACGATATCTAGTTTTATTTTCTCTGAATTCTAGAACTTTACTTGTTTTAGATCCCAAATGGGCAAGCATAAATTTGGGTTTAGTGCTTTGTATCGAATGTTCAGGAATTCACAGGTTTGATTATTCCACGTGTTTTGCTTTTCTCGCTTTTCGTTATGTATATTTTCTTATTTTGAAAACAAAACAAAACTGAGAAGCATTACCTTGTTCATTGCTATATTATAATAGCACGTTGAAATGTTATGTACATCTGAGTAGATACGTACGCAATGTGTGCCTATTTATCCACTTTTCTTTTTAATTCTTATTGAATCTTGAATATCCTTTTACTTCATCGTCATATCGACATTATATGAATATCATTGCTGTTTTTTTCCCTAGGAGCCTAGGAGTTCATGTTTCTAAAGTTCGATCACTTAATTTGGACGCGTGGGAACCAGAATCAATCAAGGTTCGAAAAAAACATGAGATTTTTATGCTCGTTCGTTCGTTCGTTCGTTCGTTCGTTCGTTCGTTCGTTCGTTCGTTCGTTCGTTCGTTCGTTCGTTCGTTCGTTCGTTCGTTCGTTCGTTCGTTCGTTCGTTCGTTCATTCATTCATTCGTTCCATTCGTTCCGTTCGTTCCGTTCGTTCGTTCGTTCGTTCGTTCGTTCGTTCGTTCGTTCTTATATTCATTCGTTCGTTCGTTCGTTCGTTCGTTCGTTCGTTCGTTCGTTCGTTCATTCATATATTCGTTCGTTCGTTCGTTCGTTCGTTCGTTCGTTCGTTCGTTCGTTCGTTCGTTCGTTCGTTCGTTCGTTCGTTCGTTCGTTCGTTCATTCGTTCATTCATATATTCGTTCGTTCGTTCATTCGTTCATTCATATATTCGTTCGTTCGTTCGTTCGTTCGTTCGTTCGTTCGTTCGTTCGTTCGTTCGTTCGTTCGTTCGTTCGTTCGTTCATTCGTTCATTCATATATTCGTTCGTTCGTTCGTTCGTTCGTTCGTTCGTTCGTTCGTTCGTTCGTTCGTTCGTTCGTTCGTTCGTTCGTTCGTTCGTTCGTTCGTTCGTTCGTTCGTTCGTTCATATATTTGGGTTTTTTTCAACGTACAGGTGATGAAAGAACTAGGCAATCGAGTTGTGAACAATATTTTTGAATCAAGACTAGACTCGACAGTTCACAAACCTTCTCCAGACAGCGCAAGGTAAAGCATGTTTACTCTCTTTTTTATCTTCTTTCTGCCATTTCTTGAGTTTCCTTCGGTGAAATTTTTTCAAACTTTACAGTCTTGGGGAAATTGCTTGCGAAACATTAGAGTTAACACTTTGAGGCCTGGACCTCTCCCTGTGCTGAATAAAATCGTCTGGCGTTAGCCAGAATTACATACAGGGTGTCCCAAAAAAAAATGCCCCCCATCCGTTTTTGTACTGCATCTTCTTTAATTTGGGTACAAGAAGTACATTTTTATATCACGCCGAAAGCCCATCACTCCTTCTTTGTTGTCTGAAATTTGCAGAGCTAAATAGTTATCTACTCGCTTCCTGGAGTCATTTAAAGAGGCAACATCAAAATTTGAACTTGTCCAAATTATGCAAATTATCTATGCTACCTACAGATTTGGAAAAATACAGGGTGTCCCAAACGAATGTCGCCCATCCCGTTTTTGACCACAGCTTTGTTTGAGTGCGGAATACAAGTTTGAATACATATGCATGTGAAAACTGACCACAGGGGAATAAAGTTTGATTCCAAATGAAGCAATGCGACATCAAATCATGTGGGGTTTCTTGGGGTAATAACAATGCTCATGAGAGTTCCATGCACATCATGTTTGCCATGTAGGCAGAAGTGCACTTTACTTCATCCGTCTTAAGATGGTTGGACAACAATTCACTCCCGAGGAAAGAGCATTCATGGTACTTTCCTATCATGAAACAAGAAGCCCAACAAGGACAAGGGAAACCTTTAGGAGAAGATTTCCAAATCTTGACGTAGCATACATAATTTGAACAAGTTGAAATTTTGTTGTTGCGTCTTTAACTACAGGAAGCGAGTAGATAACTACTTAGCTCTGAAAATTTCAGACAACAAAGAAGGAGGGATGGGCTTTCGGCGTGATATAAAAATTTACTTCTTGTACCATAATTAAAGAAGGTGCACCCCATAAATGGATCGGGAGCATTTTTTTTGGGACACCCTGTAGTAACGAATGTAGGGGTTGTTCAGATGGTTTGGTCAATATCACCAAATTTCATTCCAGCCTGGTTCCCAGGCCACTTTTTTTTAACGTCGAGCGACAGACCGAAATTGTGAGAGGCCTGGAATAAAATGTTTTGCTTGGCCCCAAGTCTGGCCCCAAATTATACAGGCACCAAACGGCCGTTTGGCGGAAAACCAAGGCAGATAACACTCACGTCGGTCTGCACAATTCTTTATAACATCATATAGCAAGGTTGGTCTACTGCCGAAACGTTAAAATAGCATATTTCGATATGTATAAATGTGTTTCAACACAATCACTTCCTACGCCAAACACTATTTTATAAAGCCTCGTATGTAACGACCTTTTAACGTAATGTAAAACAAAGAAACCTACTCATTTGCTGTCTGCTCTCAAGAAGAAGTTTGTTTAAGTGCCCTCGTTCATAAAGATTAAAGAATCCGAGCTCCAGCAGGATTCATGATAGATAAAGATGAACATTTTCCGCTAGTCCTCTCGCTCGATCCCTATTCTGTGACGTCACCAAAATAAAAATTAGAGAGAAAAGAGGACTAGGAACTAGTCTGATTTCATGCACTCATTTTTCGTCTTAGAGAAGTGAAGGAGGAATGGGTTCGAGCGAAGTACGTGGACCGAGTGTATTTCTCGCGGAAGAAATGCATCGAAACCGTTGCGTGTCTTGACGACACCATACTTGACGCGCTCAACAAAGTTCCGGAGCCCCACGTGGGCGAAGTGAAGAGAAAAGCGAAGAAGAAAATGGGCCGCCGCCGACCAAACTTAAAGAGCTCCTTATTTAGGAGATTTAGCAAAAACGACAAGAAAAACTCGGAAGCTTTTAAAAACGTTGAAAAATCAAAAGCTTACGAAGACAGAGCCTGTCAGAGCTCGGCAACCACAAGCCCTGAACTTTCTCCTGAAATGAAACGCAATGCTTCACCTGGTCCGAAGTCTCCTACTCGATCCAGGTCTCCTCTGCCTGACTCGAGTGACGAATCGGGGATGTCGTTTAAAGAACATGAAATTGGAAGTTTGGACGTCGATGAGTGTTCTAAGTCAGAAGAAACGCTTGTCGCTGACCCGAATTCTCCCGCCAAGGGCATTCCGAGCAATCTATTACAGGCACAGCTCATCGGAATGGATCGGAACTCTGTCGGCAGTTGCTATGATAATGTTCTCGTTGCTATGCAACGGGATGACGAGGATTCCGACGCGAGTGTCGAAGAAACAGACTTGGTTAGTGATTTCCTCGAGTCTGACGTTGAACCTGTGTCTGCTGAAGGGACTGGGAGGGAGAATGACGTCATCGAGTCAGACAGCGTGGTTGATGATGAAGTGTCGGCACAAGAGATGAGAGCCAGAGAGATTTTGAAAAATATTCCTCCGAACTTGGTAAGTTTTTAATAGAGAGAGAAGACTGAGTATCATCCAAATATTTATATCTAGATATTTATATTTATTTACTCATTCTTTCCTTCCCTTCTTCCGTCCTTCCTTCTTTCCTTTATTCTTCCTTTCCTTTCCTTTCCTTCCCTCTTTTCTTCTTTCTTTCCTTCCTTCCTTCATTCCCACCTTTCTTCCTTCCCTTCCCTTCCTTTCTTTCCTTCCTTCCTTCCCTTCCCTTCCCTTCCCTT
>JAWNZC010000396.1:1125000-1380000 GCA_035771165.1 Paragorgia papillata | reverse complement strand
GGGAAGGTATTTCCATTTTCACTGTAACCTAGAAACAGGAGAGCGTGGTAGGAGTATTCACTGAAAATTTCAAGAGAATCTGATGTCTAGTTGTCTAGTTATGGAATCTCAAAGTTTGCCATGGCTGGTAGCAACGCCTTATGATTTAGCAGATGGCTCATTGATGCATAGTTGTTCATCTGCGTGGAGTATAAAGCACTGTTAATAAGAGCCCAAATTTCTCCAAAAATTAAATGGCCATGGGAATTTTAAGAGTTCATAGCCCAAAGACTACACATCGGATTCACTTGAAATTTTCACTGAATGTTCGGCTGCCATGTTCTTCTGTTATCAAAAGAAATTTTAAAAATGCCAACGAGGTTTCCACTTCATAGACATTCAATAATAGGGACCTTTAGCAACCACAACTGGGAACGTCGTGATAACGCCATTCGTACAAAGGAAATTCACATCTAAAGCCCTAATCAAACGAGAACGCAAATCATCGCAAGTTGGCAGTCAGAATTTCTGTGGCGGTCGTTCGAACACCCAAATGAACAAAATAAAGGTTTCATGAGTGTTTTAAACAAGTTTTAACTTTGTCACGGTACATGATATTTTCAGGAAACTATTCAGAGCGGCTGGCTGAGATAGCGTGACTGCCAACTTGCGATGACTTGCGTTCTCGTTTGATTAGGGCTTAAAACAAATACAAGGAACAATTTGGCGTCCCAAGAGTAATCCCTGCACTGTCCTACATTGTCAGTGTGGATTATAACGATTTCGCTCTGGTAGGACAAATGTCCGACCCACTATAAAGTTGCTCGGACATTGAACGAGATTGGTCGGCCAATTTTCTAAGTTTTTTTATAGGTTTAAGTGTAGTTGAGAACCACATTGGAGTTTTAGTCGTGTACCGTAGATGGACGAGGGAGAGGTTAGATTAAGGTAATTTGAATAAAAAGCGCAATTAGCCTCCGGCTATGTTGCTTATGAAAGGCGACCCGGACCACGCTGTTGGACATGCAGTGTAAAAATGTTGCTTAAGAACCATGTAAAAACACCAGAATTCAGAAGAAGGATTAAAAAATAAAAGATTTGTAACGTACAGTATATAGTGCAATCAAGATCTTAGGACACAACCCTGGACGCACGTTTCGACCTTCCATGATGGTCTCAGCAGGGATTTGGGGTTGGGAGTCGATGTAAATAAGTGGATAGTTGGAAGAGAATAATAAACGCTATAACTATACAATTATATAATAAGGAGAGATAAAGTGAGTGCTTAGCGAACTTGTTTGATTTCTTAAATCCAACGCGTCTAAGCATCTTTGATTGCGTAGCTAGCTGTTTTTCTTGGGCGGTCAAAATGTCCGACCAGAACAGAAATTGTCGGCCATGCATTTCGTATTTTTGGTCGGCAAATAGCCGATTGCCGACCGTTATAATCCACACTGCTCGTTGTGCATACAACGTCAACTGATGCATATTCACGTAGTCAGAACGACCTTAACACATTGAACAGTGAAAGCTGTTGAGTGAATGTGACGTTAACCTACATAAGCGGACAGCATTTTTTAGAGGCTCTAAACCTTTTTGAAGGTCAAAACATATACATCAAGTCCATGGAAATGCAGTGTCAGTGATGCATGATTTATTTTAAATGTCGTAATTCAGGTTGCTCGCTTCGTTCTAGCTTTGTTTGGAGTCTTTGAAAGGTGGTGTTTAAAGTGCCAATGCAGCGAAATTTCACCCCAGTTTTTTATGATTGCATTTGAAAGAACACTTAAAATGACAACGTAACATCTTTCGTAGAATTTCGTTTCCTTGCTTCATTCTTGAGATATTCAGGTTTGTTTGATATGCAAATGTAATACTTATGACATCACACTGCATAATGACTTTTTAGAAAAGTATGATTTTCTTTGAGGTGCTTATCGAAAGTACTTAATAAAAATTTGCACTTGCATGTATGTAGCCATGACTGGTCACTAAACGTGTGTAGCTGGGTGTAAAATATTTGGACTATCCTAAAATTGATGCTATTTCAAAAAGTCATTATGCAGTGTGATGTCATAAGTATGACATTTGCATATCAATCAAAGTCCTAAGTATCTCAAGAATGAAGCAAGGAAACGAAATTCTACGGAAGATGTTACGTTGTCATTTTAAGTGTTCTTTCAAATGCAATCATAAAAAACTGGGGTGAAATTTCGCTGATGGTTAGCGTCAAACTCACCCAACAACTTTCACTGTGTAATACGTCGTTCTGCGTGCACCATGAATTTATTTTTTTGGATTTTACATTGTACGAAGGGCGTCGTCACTGACGTTCCCGTTGTCTTTGCTAAAGGTCCCTAATATTGAACTTGTAGCAACGTTGGGTGTTGAAGGACTTTTTTTCTGCTTGATGCCAGTGCTCCAGGACCAGTCAGAACCACTCGACACCAAGACACAAACACTTTTCCAAATTTTGGGATAACCACAGAGTTGAACAATGCAATGTCAGTCACATAACTTTTATAATTCAAATTTTTTTCCTTTACTTTTATTTCTTTTTTTATGAAAGAATTTTACAAGTGTCTTTGTAGCTTTGTAAAATACCATATTCTTGTCCACTAGGGAAACGTAAATTTCACTTATATACGATGGCTTATCAGGGCCATCCCCCATTTAATTTAAAAAAAGTGCTGCAATTTTATTAGAATTGCAGTGTTGTATTTCAAAATGGTGAACTCGCTGTCGCTAATAAGCCATCGTATTTATGCGATAGTGAAAGATGTGAAATTAACTTTCAGAGAAAGTTGTATAAGAATTGAATTCGTCGTTTTCGCTTTGTAGTAATTAGCGAACATACGCGATGGCCAGAAAAAGATTCATTTCAACGCAAGTTACATGCTAAAATATTTTTGTTGTTGCTGTGTGTTGCTACTGCTCTTGTTGCTGCTGCTGTTGTTGCTGTGTTGTTGCTCCTGCTGTTGTTGCTCTTGTTGCTGCTGCTGCTATTGTTGTTGCTGCTCTTGCTGCTGCTGCTATTGTTGTTGTTGCTCTTGTTGTTGCTGCTGCTGCTATTGTTGTTGCTGCTACTGCTCTTGTTGCTGCTGCTACTGCTCTTGTTGTTGCTGCTGCTATTGTTGTTGCTGCTGCTGCTGTGTTGTTGTTGTTGTTGCTGCTGTTGCTGCTGCTGTTGTTGCTGCCGCTGTTGTTGTTGCTGTTGTTGCTGCTGTTGTTGGTGCTGCTGCTGTTGTCATTGCTGTTGTTGTTGTTGCTGCTGCTGCTGTGTTGTTGTTGTTGTTGTTGCTGCTGCAGCTGTTGTTGTTGCTGCTGCTGTTGTTGCTGCTGCTGTTGCTGCTGCAGCTGTTGTTGTTGCTGCTGCTGTTGTTGCTGCTGCTGCTGTTGTTGCTGCTGCTGCTGTTGCTGCCGCTGTTGTTGCTGTTGTTGTTGTTGCTGCTGTTGTTGCTGCCGTTGTTGGTGCTGCTGCTGCTGTTGTCATTGCTGCTGTTGTTGTGTTGTTGCTGCTGCTGTTGTTGCTGCTGCTGTCCATGCTCATTGAAGCAAATTTTAAATGACCTAAGCAAGAACCTTGCAATTGATGCAAAATTTGACAACCAAATTTATTTATCAACGTCCACCTTCATATAATTTGTCCCAATTGTCTTCACATGAACTGATGGAAGAGGGAGGGACTGGTTACCAATACATGCTCTGAAGTTTCCAGAGTCTGAGATGTTTGGTCAAATACTTTATGTAAGGTTAAACATGTTTTTATAGACAGTCTCTTCAGTTCTGTTCATTTATTCCTTTTTCTTTTCATTTACTACATCTGCACTTTTCTCATCTGTTTTTTTTTCATCCACTACTTCCTTTTTTTCATCCACTACTTCTTTCTTTTCATCCACTACTTCCTTTGGCTTAAAAGACTTCCATCTTTCTTCCCAACGTTTCTTCCACTTTTCTCTAGCTTCTGAATCCTATGATTATAATAAATAATTATTGAGTTAAAACCTGAAACATTGTTGCTGAATTAGTGAATTATTGGTTTAACAATGCAGTCCACACTCCAATGTTTTGATGATGTACACTACCATAGTTGACCGGGTACGCACCCACCCCCCTGTTTAAGGAAAAAGTAATTTTCCAGGCTATTTTTAAACACACTCTCAGTCCTATTAACCAATGCGAATTTATGTATTTTGATTCTCAAACTGGATATATTTAGACTTTTATACCGTATAAATACATGTGGTTAATTTGTTTGTTTTCATATATTCAAAGTGTTGTGTTGATTTTATATACATGTAAAATCATTTTGTTTGTTTTTTGCATAAGGCACATTTTACTCATGTACAGTAAGTACATGTCTATAAAAAGATAAGTTACCATTTGCCAGAATGGTGGTCCATATTTATGACATGGTGGACATTGTGAATAGAAAGTATGTTGACAGTTAGCGTAGCCCATTCCTAAACCAATTCCTGTACCAAGAGTTATTGGCCACGTCTTCCCTAAAAAAATCACAAAACTACGTTTATAACTCGTTCTCGGTGGTGCCATTGCAACCCAAAAAATGTTGGTGGAACTAATAAACATGGTGAAGGATGATGAATGCAGGTTGTTGCAACAACTTGCTGTAGCATACCCTGGTCATAGAGGTTCTACACCCCCCCCCCCCCCCCCTCAATGCTGAAAGCGGCGAGAGAACCTCTGGTTGAACTGGCCAATTCTTTGATCGCTCCAAGTCAATGAAGTTGCTAGGGTCAGATCTTGACCCCATTTTCTGATTGGCTAAGAAATCTGTTAGGGGGGTACGTTTAGATTACTACAACATGAAAGTGAGATTGGTGGTGTCTTCGACCAGAGGTTCTGGCCGCTTTCAGCATTTGGGGGGGGGGGGGGGAGCGGGTGGCTGTAGCATTGTTTGTAACAAGTTGTTGTGATCAACAAGTCTGTCACAGGTTGTTCCTGCAACAACTTGCCATGGCATTGTTTGTAACAAGTTGTTGTGGTCAACAAGTCTGTCGCAGGTTGTTCCAACAACTTGCTGTAGCATTGTTTGTAACAAGTTGTTGTGATCAACAAGTCTGTCACAGACAGATTGTTCCAACAACTTGCCATGGCATTGTTTGTAACAAGTTGTTGTGATCAACAAGTCTGTTGCAGGTTGTTCCAACAACTTGCTGTAACATTGTTTAACAAGTTGTGATTAACAAACTCATTTTGTTGATAAGCTGTGATATTTGTAGTTGTGTACCAGCAAATTATCCCAACTTTTCAAACCAATCCCAACATCGGACTGCTTCTGCAACATTGTTTGTGACAAGTCAGCTTCAAATAATACCATTATTACAAGTTGTTCACAGACTTGTTACTGTATAAGCCGGTTGCTGCCATTTGCAAACCACTGTTAGGCTTGTGATTTTTCTCGTTTACCTTTGAAAGTTGCAAGTTCAGCAGAAAACGTTGAACATTTTAAAAACATTTCAAACAACTTGCAGTGTCATTTTGACAGGTTTCTTTGAAGTGATGCCACAAGTTGATTGATTTGTTTTTAAATGTTCAACGTTTTCCACTGAAACTTGCAACTTTCAAACGTAAACAAACATGAAATACTCGCAGGGTAAATGGTGGCTTGCAAACGCAGTAAGTGTTGCGAACTCATTTTGTTAACAAGCTGTGATATTCTCAGCTGTACACCAGTGAAAATATCCAACTTTTCAAACTAGTGCCAGTCACAATGGAGTTTCACTGGAATTACATGTATTGTACCATGAACTTTGGAATTAGCTCAATATGGTCTACTGTACTTGAACCGAAGCTGACCAAATCAGAAATTTTTAAATCCCCCAAAACCCGAACTTCTTTCAAAAATCTTTTGCATTATCACTTGAGTTCTCGCAATAGAATCGTTCATTAGTGCAAAGGACGGTTTCACTCCCACTTACTTTTGAAGAATATAAGTGAAGCTACAAGACCAACTGCTGCACCGGTTCCTGCAGAATGTAAACAAAGATTGATTTTAGAATTATTGGAAAATATTCAAGAAAGGTTTAAGAAGGTTCCTTGCCTATTTTTATCGTTGTATTAGCCAAGCAACGGTCCCATTTTCGTCCCAAAACGTCTTCACTTGGTACTTCGGGCGCCATGTTTAAAATCTTCTAACAAGTGGTGTAAATATACCCCACCCCCTCACTCAACACTCCGCCTTCCCCCCTGTCACGTTCTCTTTTTTTCTTTTTCTTCTTCTTCTTCTTCTTCTTCTTCTTCTTCTTCTTCTTCTTCTTCTTCTTCTTCTTCTTCTTCTTCTTCTTCTTCTTCTTCTTCTTCTTCTTCTTCTTCTTCTTCTTCTTCTTCTTCTTCTTCTTCTTCTTCTTCTTCTTCTTCTTCTTCTTCTTCTTCTTCTTCTTCTTCTTCTTCTTCTTCTTCTTCTTCTTCTTCTTCTTCTTCTTCTTCTTCTTCTTCTTCTTCTTCTTCTTCCTCTTCTTCTTCTTCTTCTTCCTCTTCTTCTTCTTCTTCTTCTTTCTTCTTCCTCTTCTTCTTCAGTTCTTCTTCTTCTTCTTCAGTTCTTCTTCTTCTTCTTCTCCTTCTTCTTCTTCTTCCTCTTCCTCCTCCTTCTCCTCTTCTTCTTCACTTCTTTCAAAACAAATAAAAATTGCCCTACAAATCAAAATTAAACATTTTCACTTATTTCCAAAACGTTGAACCCAAAAAATGTTTTTACAAAGGTTATTTTAAAAATTAAAATAAGAATTAGTATTTCTTTTTTTGAATTTCTTGCATATTTCTTTTTCAGTACCAAAAAATTCACCCAATTAATTATGTAAAGAGAGGAAATCTCTGAAATTAGTATTTGTTATTAATGTGTTAGTATTTTCAAGAGAAGCGGCTTTTCAAAGAAAAATGGAAATGTTGTAAAATACGCCCCTTCCACCCCTCCCTAGTGCAATTAGAAATTCTATAAGGCCCCCAGCAAAGTTTCACGAGGTCTTTTTTGGCTTCCCTATTGCGCTTCGAAGATGGTTCAGGTACGTTTGTCGCTCAAAATTCAACATTTCTTCAATTTATAGCATATTTATGATATATATCTTTCGAGGATTATTCCCTTTGCTATTTTTCTGAAGAAGAACGCCTTTAAAACTGTCAGATTTTGTTCAAAATAACGAAATTTGCTACTGCCACGTTGAAGTCGAAATCCAATATGGCGGCTGATACCACATGTTCTTCTAAAACTTATTTAAAAGACCGTTTCTACTCCAAATTCGAACTTATTCGGTTATTTAGTTTCGTTAATGATATCTTGGTATAAATGGTCGTTTTTGAAAGTAGGCTGAATTTATTAAAAGTATATTTGTAATAACATATTTCTGACAAATATATTTCATAATTCATGAGTCGAACCAAGCCTAAAAGAAAATTATCTCAGTCGGCGAAAGGCGTTCGTATAAAAGCCAATTGACTATAAAATTGGTCCTGGTTGTATGAAAAATTGTTTAAGTCTAACTATTCTATACAAGAAGCCATTTGCCAATATTTAACAGTTGCTCTTGAAAGGGATGACCAGCTGCTAGTATCAAATTACTTTGTATGTCACCATAAGGACTAGGTATCATAGCTATCATATGATTCATAGACATGTTATTCATATATTAGCTATCATATGATTCATAGGTGTTAATAGGTATAAAAAAATAATTTTCTGGTGGGCTCTGCCCCCCCCCCCCCCCCAGCCCCACCACCAGCTCGGCCCCTGGGGCCTGGACCCTGCCGGGGGCTGTTGCCCCAGATCCATGCCATAGCTCCCTCAGCGGCGCTCCACCCTGCCTCAGTTGCACCCCACGCTGCAGGCCTGATCTCGCTTCACTTGCTCAGCACCCCCCCGCCCCCCCTACCAGATCAAGCTGGATCCATCACTGATTGGTTGTGTCAAACGACAAGCAGTGCTTTTCAATAAGTTTCAGTTATAATATTCTTTTAGAAAAAGAAGGCGCAGAAGAAGAAAGTGCAGTTGAAATTTACCATTGATTGCACTCATCCTGTGGAAGATGGGATTATGAAAGCAGAAGATCTTGTAAGCTGAGCAATATTAATATATTTGTCTTAAAGGGTATTGACAATAAAAATTAAGTTTGTCTCATTTGAAAGAACTCGTCAAATGGTATAAGAAGACCTTTTACAATTTTTCAGTATCTGTTTTGGTGTAGTAGTAGTTTCGTCAGAGTAGTGGTTGTGATGTCGCCAATTTCCTAGTTAATTAGACCCAATATTACAACAAGATGGTGGACAGCACGCTGTCTTTGGTTGAAATATTTCCAAAACCTAAACAGATATGGAAAAATTGTAAAAGGTCTTCTTATACCATTTGACAAGTTCTTTCAAATGAGACAAACATAATTTTTATTGCCAATACACTTTAAAGGTTTAAAACCTAGTCACTAGTAATGAAAATCAGTTGAGAGTAATTGATCATATAAGATTTTTGGGATTTTCAAAATCCTGTAGAATTTTTCTAAAATTGTTTTGAGATTTTTTTTGGATTTTTTTAGTGTTACAGTTGTCTTTTTAACTTGACTTTGTTGCACTTAGGGCAGGGCTTGAAATTTGGAATTTTCAGCAGTATCCAAGTGGGATACCAGGTTTTTGAAACTGGTATCCCCCTTTGAAATCCACTATCCCACATTTTTTTTACCAAATCGCAACTTGTAGTATCCAAAATTTAACATCTTATTCATGTTATTGTATAATACTGCAATTATTTAATATGACCCACACTCTCTGCAAAATATTACAGGCTACACAAGTTTTGCAAAACATTTTATCATCTTTATTAACTGTCACCCACGGGAAGGATTTTTTCCATCTTTCATTAAACTTTCGACAGCGCTTCGCTTGTTCGTAATGTCGTTTCACTTCGGCGTTTCTTTTTGCTCGCCTTTCTTTTTCTGCCGATCGCTTCTCTTCTCCATCATCTATCACTATTTTCACATTCTCTTGTGGTGTTTCAACCGGAGTTCTTCCGCATTTTATACGCTAAACTTAAACATGTGTTAAGCTAAAACAGAGGTGAGAGGTCGCAATCGCATATTTCTATAATTTACATATATTAAAACCCGTAGAGAATTGTGGGATGATTAACATAGCCATATATGGTGTGCTTGCCTGCGAGCTGGCTGTCACGCGGTAGAGCCTGTTTGCAGGCTAATGGCGGATCGCTGGAGTTTTATAAACAAGATTCGATTCCTTGGTGACTTCGCTAATTTTTTATATAAATGCGCGGAAAAATTCCTTTGGGAATTTCGAATGAACAAATATCTGGCAAAATTCTAGTGTTTGCTGTGAAATTTTCATGGTATCCCTTCGGGATACTGAACCTATGACACCTAGTATCCAAAAGTAAAATCTAGTATCCCGTGGATATCGGGATACCGCTAATTTCAAGCCCTGCTTAGGGTCACCTTCCCTAAGTCTTGCCATTTTTTGTGCTTTTGTTAGGAAGAGTATCTTAAAGGAAGGATAAAAGTTAATGGGAAAACCGGAAATCTAGACAATATAACAATAGAACGTCTAAAATCTACTGTTTCTGTTACTTCTGATATCCCCTTCTCAAAAAGGTTTGTTGCAGGCTGTTTTATACACATAGGAAATCAATTTATTAAAGTGCTTATGAAATTAAATTTTTGCTAATTTCTTTATTTCATAATATAAAAATATAGAAATCATTGATATTGCTAGTACACATATGCTCACTTTGTTTTTACGTGTTTAGAAAGTGCTTTATTTTTATATTTAAACTTGCCAAACTGTAGCATTTCTTAAGTCAAAATGTCAGCAAGGACTGAGACAAGTAACAATACCTGTGACGTCACAAGGTGGATCAAGACTAAACAAATTTATGATAATGATTCACCGTGTGACATCAAATAGTAGTTGTGGTCATGTTATTGTGTTGACATTTCATGGCCCTAGCTATCAACTTTGAACTGAAACATAATTAAAGTGCCTATGTCGTCCTCAGGGACTTTACATATTTATACTAATTGGAACATTCTGAGAAGATTTGTAATATATCTTCTCAGGCGAAAATTTAATCTTCATGGATTTTTTTGCCATTAAAGTTGACAGAAGTGACGTCAGAAGAGGAATCTGTAAAGTGGTTTTCATATAGACAAATTCCTCTTTCGATGTCACTTCCGTCAACTTTAACGGCAAAAAAATCCATGAAGATGAAATTTTCACCTGAGAAGATATATTACAAATCTTCTCAGAGTGTTCCAATTAGTATAAATATGTAAAGTCCCCGAGGATGACATAGGCACTTTAACATATGTACGAATACCAGGATTTTTTATATATATTTTTATATTATCAAATAATATAAAAAGCAAACATTTAATTTCATAAGCACTTTAAACTAACTTTATTTATACTGAACAACCCTGAAACTTTGAAGAGCTAAAAAAAAACTTCTTTTTTTTTCTCAGATACTTGAAATACTTGACTAAGAAGTATCTAAAAAAGAACAACCTTCGTGATTGGTTGCGTGTGGTTGCATCGAGTCAAACTGCCTATGAACTCCGCTACTTCCAAATCAACAACGAAGAAGAGGATGAGGAAGGAGATGAGGAATCTTAATATAAATCTTTTAGGATTATTTTCTCTTGTCTGGTGCAATAAATGAAAATGAATAAATGTTGTCTGTAGGTTTTTATTAATTTTTTTTTTCAAGGTTGGATGGATATACTGAAATATCTTATTGACAGAGTATTGTGTTTTCTATCTTAATACATTGTTCGATCACTTTAACTTAAACTTTATTTGCTTAATGTAATAATTGAAATTGGTGCTTAAATGCCTCTGAAAACTGGGAGACACTATTTTAATAGTCTCACTCACGTAGCTGCTCTTTCAAAATTCCTCTCGATGATTTTGATTAACTTAATCAACTTCGTGATTCATGGTAAGTTATTTTGAAGATATAATTATGTAAGGTAATTAGGCCTGAACTCTGCAAGGGCATTTTTTATTGTGGATGTATAAAAAATGTCCAGCTTTGTACACATGTAAAAATCTCACAGCTTGTCAACAGGTAGCAAGGCTGTTAACAGGTTGTAACAATGCTGTTCATTCAAGAAGCTGCTACAACCTTGTTAGCATCAATCTGTTAACAACTTGTTGAGTGCAGAGTGGTAACAGGTTGTTGGAACAACTTGTCATCAGTGTGTTGGAGTCATCAGCCTTGTTACAAGTTGTCAACAACCTGTTACAGACATGTTAACAGACTGGGACAGCCAGTGCGAACACATGACAGTGACAGCCTGTTGAACAGCCTTGTAACAACTTGCTTGCAGGTATGTAACAGCTTGCGCGTTTTTACGTGCGTAGGTAGGTGAGTAGAAAATGTACTTTCATCTTTGTGGGTGAGTGAAATACAAGGTAGGTGTTTGAAACAAAGTGGGTGATGGCCATCCTCCTTCCCATGGGCCCTTATACTTAGGGTGGGGGAATGAGGATGGAGTGATGACAGCATGTGATTTTCTGGGTCTCCTAACACCAAGCTAATATTACCCTGAAAGTTCATGAGTGGCATAAGCTTTTAGTGTGCTGTTGAATGGTGTTAGTACTCAGATGGGTGACTGTGACAGTCAATGAGTAGAATTGTTGATTTTCTCTTGTGCTATATGGTTTTTTACTGGGTTCTCCAGTTCCTCTACCAAATCAGGGTTTTAGTGGTACCCACCCCTAGCTATCTTGGGGTAATACAGAGCATGATATGGGGAGGAACCCTCTGCATAGAGATTCTGGCTAGCCAGGCTGATGCCTGATTATGCATACTAGTAATTCTCTGTCCCACATGTGGGATGTTAAACTAAATTGCATATAACTAAAAAACCAGTAGGGGTGTTGTGGGCCGGCTCTGAGAGGTGGGACTAAAAAACCGGAGGGTTGTGGTTAGGTTTAGGGTTTCCAGGGGGGTTGTGGTTAAGGTAAGGTTTGGAGGTTGGGGTCGAGGTTGGTGGTGGGGGGTTGAGAATTAGTTCTTTAAAATTAATTATTGTTAATTGTAGGCCATTGCACACTTTTACTGATTATTTGTAATTCTAAATGAGAGGATACGCTGTATAGGCAGAGGGACTGCAAGGATTTTGAAGTGAAATTATTATGAAAGCCAATGTGAGAAGAAGTATCGTGATGATGATTTTGTTTTGTCGTCCAAAAACTACTGTTTTTGTGTTTTTAGGAATCACAATTTCAATGTTATACTTGACCCATCGTATTTATTCACTTACTAAAATGCACATTGAACTTGCACCGATATGTCGAAGCTTGAATGAAAAGTTCAACGGATGCAAATATGATACTTTTGTCAATCCTAAACGAGCCATTTTTCAAGAGTTGTTGCGAAAGTGGATCGACCTTGCTAAAGAGAACAATATAAGTTATGTTTTATCGTCTGGTTCCTTGCTTGGGCAGTACAGACGTCAAGATATTATTCCATGGGATTATGATCTGGATATTCTTGTCAAAGATAGTTCGTTTACTGTTCTTCAAAGAATGACAACGCCAAGAAATTTTGTAGAAGGTCGAGATAGCTTGTTTCATTTTGTTGTACAGCCGGACTACACAAAGCCATCTTCAGAGATAAGACGTTGGAATTGTAATGGGAAGGTTGGTGTTGTGTGTCTCTCAGACTCTCACTTCCTTTTTCTCTCTCCTTTCCCCTTCCCCTTCTTTCAGTTTCCCCTTTTCTGGCTTTTTCTTCCCTTCAGCCCTGTTCCCTTCCTTTCTTCTATCCTTTCCTGTTCCTTCCTTGCCATTTACTCTTTTCCTTTTATCCTACCTTCCTCTGGTTCTTTCTCTTTTCCCTTCTCCCCCTTCTTACTGTCTTGGCAATAGAAGCGTTCCTAAAATATCGTTGCAATACATTGCTCAAGTTGATCAATTAATTTGATGAAAGTTATTGCTAACTTCCTGTTTTGAATTATCTTTTGAATTTGATTGGTGTTTGGCAAATAATCCTGTTTCTTATTGGTTGTTTAAAAACCAGAAACCAATTAAATTCAAAACAGGAAGTTAGCAATAATTTTCATCAAATGAATTGATCAACTTGAGGAATATATTGCAATGATATTTTAGGAACACTTCTGTTGCCACGACAGTAGTAATCCTCCCCTTCCATTTTTATTCCTTTCCCTCTGTCCTTTTCCCCATTTTCCTTCATCCTCATTCCTCATTTTTTCTTCCCCATCTTCATTCTTTCCTTCTACCCCATTTTTCTTCCTTTCCCATTTTCCTTCCTTTCCTATTTTTCCTTCATTCTTTCCTTCTTCCCATTCTTCCCTCCTTCACCATTTTCCCTTCATCGCCATTTTCCCTTCATCCTCTCCTTCTCTCCCATCTTTCCTTCATCCTTACCTTCTTCCCCATTTTCTTTCATCTTCCTTCCCTATATTCCTTCATCCTTTTCTCCTTCCTTCTTCCCCATTTTCCCTTCATCCTTTCCTCCCTCCTTTTTTCCTGTGCAGCAAAAATTGAGCCTTCATTTACTAGTAGATTGTTTATGTAATACCATGATCGCCTCGGATTCTTTTGTTCTCCGAGGGAATGTAAACCTCGTATTTCCCTCATTGCTCATGCAAGAGGGAAATTTTTCCTTTGTCTTCTAATTTCCCCATGCATGTTGATGAGGGAAAATTAGAAGACAAAGAAATCCTTTGTCTGAATCTTCTAAATTTCACATTTTGCATATATTTTCCCTCATCAACATGCATGGGAAAATTAGATGCAACTTCTCTGATCAACCGTGTAAATTTCCTATCAGTAAGATTCTCAAAGTTTTCCTCAGTGAAAAGTCCTCGGACTTTCACAAACCTAATTCCCTTGGCTGTGGGAAATTTAATCGCTAATTTCCCTCAAGTCATGTTATTACTTATAGTGCTGTATCATGCTGTTGATTTTTGTCGATGATTCGATTGTTGTTAATGATTAATGGATTGCTGAAAAAGAGTTGATTAATCGGGCACAGCTCTAATTTTTCCTTTTCTTGATTTCAAGGTTGTGGAAGGTCAACCTGATCATTGTTCTTTCATTGGACCAATTGCTCGTCTTATTAAAGGTTTTGACTTTCTCGATATCTTTGGAGTGAATATAATTAAACAGGGCTGGGCATACGAAGGTTATGAGAAAAAGTATTTCAAGGTTTCTGATTTATTTCCTGCAACAGAGTGTCTTTTCATGGATATTCTTACCCAATGTCCTCAAAACTCAAAGAATGTTTTGGAAGTATTTTTTCATTCATTGCAGCAGCCATGCTACTGTCATCAGGGCAAGTGGAAAGTTTTCTGGCGAGGTCTGTGAAATGAATGAAAAGGTCTGAGTACGATATGTTTATAAATAATTATCAAATTCATTAATAATTCATGATGAAAATTCAAAAGAAATTAATGTTTAATCAGCATCTTTAAATACGGATAAAACATCAATGTTTAATAAAACATCAATGTTTTGTCAAAGTTAATAGGCACTAGTGGCTCAAATTGAACTTTTTCTGACTGTAAATGATCTTATCTAACCTTTCCTACTACTCTTAAATGCCTTCCCACTTCTTCTTCTGTAGTTCGTTGCGTATTACTGTATTTCT
Source organism: Paragorgia papillata (assembly GCA_035771165.1). NCBI lineage: Eukaryota > Metazoa > Cnidaria > Anthozoa > Scleralcyonacea > Coralliidae > Paragorgia > Paragorgia papillata. The sequence goes on along the minus strand of JAWNZC010000396.1, from coordinate 1,365,389 downwards.
GTAGCCGCTACCGAAGCCTGAGGAAAATTTTTTGTTCAAAACTGTACATAAATAGTATAATTTAGCTTTAAATGACATTTAATCATAGTAATGGATATTTATCTCCCAAATCGGTACCAACAGATGAATATACATTAAGAATTGGTGATTTTTATCACTAGATTTTTCTCACGCTTCAGTAGCGGCTACAGAAATACAGTATTAAAATACACAACCAACTACAGAAGCGGAAGTGGGAAGGTATTTCCATTTTGACTGTCATATAGATTGTCTTATTATAGAATCCATATTTCACTATGTAACGCTCGCGAGTGACATATCGACAATCAAAATTTTTGCGTTTTGCCGTAAGTTTTGAATCAAGTAAATTTGAGCCAGTAACTTCTCTTAATTCAGTTTTTCACGTAAAATGACGTATTCGAAGAAGCTGTTGTATTTTTAATTTGTGTTTTCTAAAAGTTTTTGGTCAAGTGGTTGTAGTTTTTGCATTAAACTCAGTTTATCAACGTCACTTCCACGCATAATTTCATTATCCATATAATAAATAGAACATTACACGGTTGCTCAAAGATATGGATTTTATGTTCTCGTGGCAAGAGCAATATCTCCTCGCCACTAGATATTGTCCTCGCCACTCGAACATATAAAATCCATATCTTCTCGCCACCGTGTAATATCCCCTTTTTACGTTTCTATGACAAGTACAAGGTCATATAAAAATTGCCACAAATTTACATTTATTTCAAAAACAAGTTTGCTGACTTTTGATTCCCTTTTTTGTATAAAACTTTTCGTGGAAATGAGGGGTCAAACATTACTTGTCGTTGCCTTCTTGTCGTTTAGCCTATTAATAACATTATATTTATTACCCTCATTACGAAAATCTTACAAGAAATACCAGAGCAATGTTCGGTTTTGTAAGCGTCAAAACTTGGCAAGCAAGGACTGTGATTTATTCACGCGACACCGTCGTTATCGATATTTCCAAAGATTCTTTGAACAATGGGTGTCGTTCGCTGAAAGGCACAGAATCCCGTACGTCTTAGCTTGTGGGACACTTCTTGGTCAATTTCGCGCCAAGGAAATAATCCCTTGGGATCGGGATATCGATGTCTACGTTGATGTGAAGTATTATCAGTATCTTACACGATTAGCAGAGCCAAGAAACTTTTTTGAAGGTTCAGATGATTTTCTTCATTTTGTTGTTCAACCGGAGTTTGCGCTGAATGGAAGCCAGCCAAGACGTTGGAGCTGTGATGGACGGGTCAGTGCATGTGTGTGTTTTCTTATAACAATAAATTAGAAATCTGGTTAAGGTGCTGGTTGACTCGTGTCACGAAATTCTTTCCTCGCCGCAAAAGGAGATTTTAATTAACGTTTATAGGATTCGTTTACATCTAAACTAAACCAATTCTTCTTTGTAAATTTAGTTTTAAATTCAGAAATATTTAAAAGTAGTTTTGTTACAAAGATTGCTATTTATAACTCTTTGATATCTTTATGTGATATGGAAATTTATCCCACCTTTGACGTCACACGTGCGTTGTGACTTATTGAAAATCGTTATACAGTGTGTATCAAAAAAATTCGAACCCTTAGAAAATGAATTAGCATTCTTTTCAAACAACCTATTGTAGTAGTTTGAAAGCCCTAAGCACTTCGCTGAACCCACAGATGCGTAAAACACACGGTCTTATACACCTGGGAAATTAAGATAACTTGAAGTGTATGTATGGCGAAAGTATTTAAAAGCTTTTTCGCTTCGTTTAACTTATGTGCTGATTAATTTATAACGCAGCGCTTTTAGGGCTTTCAAACTACTACAATAGGTTGTTTGAAAAGAATGCTAATTCATTTTCTAAGGGTTCGAATTTTTTTTATACACACTGTATATCAGTGTGTATAGAGCGTTTTCACTCACGTGATCGGTGGCCCCATGGGGGTGGTGAAACAATACGAAATATTTGAATAAGAAAGAGCTAATTCCCATACCGTACACCAATATGGCCGCCATTTCATTGTTTTGGTACACCAATATGGCCGCCGTGACGTCAGATGAAAACGCGCTATAGGCAGTGTTTTAGATAGAGCAAAGTGAAAAGGTGATATACTGCAGAGAATAGTTTTTATAACAAAATACTAACGTTTTGACCGGAGCCCTTCGTCAGACTCAGAGTAAAATGTGGTGGATCATATTGTCGGCGCACTCTACTTTTTACTCTGATGAAGGGCTCTGCTTGAAACGTCAGTATTTCGTTATCAAAACTATTCTCAGCAGTTTACCATCTTTTCACTTTGCTCTATCTAAAACACTGTCTACACAACACTCTACTTTTTACTCTGGTGAAGGGCTCCGCTTGAAACGTCAGTATTTCGTTATTAAAACTATTCTCAGCAGTTTACAATCTTCTCACTTTGCTCTATCTAAAACACTACCTTCACAGCACTCTACTTTTTACTCTGATGAAGGGCTCCGCTTGAAACGTCAGTATTTCGTTATCAAAACTATTCTCAGCAGTTCACAATCTTTTCACTTTGCTCTATCTTAAACACTGCCTACACAGCACTCTACTTTTTACTCTGATGAAGGGCTCAGCTTGAAACGTCAGTATTTCGTTATTAAAACTATTCTCAGCAGTTTACCATCTTCTCACTTTGCTCTATCCAAAACCTTCACAACACTCTACTTTTTTACTCTGATGAAGGGCTCCGCTTGAAACGTTAGTATTTCGTTATTAAAACTATTCTCAGCGCGGTTTACCACCTTTTCACTTTGCTCTATATCTAAAACACTGCCTACGCAGCAATCTACTTTTTACTCTGATGAAAAACTCTGCTTGAAACGTCAGTATTTCGTTATTAAAACTATTCTCAGCAGTTTACCATCTTTTCACTTTGCTCTATCTAAAACACTGCCTTTTCTTTCTTTTTTTTTATCGTTTTTTAAAGTTTTTTTTTTTCTACTCTTCCTTTCTGTTTTACAGAAAGTTGAAGAAAAGATCGATGCCTGTTCGTTTGTTGATCCTATGGCACGCCTTATTCACCGTCATGACCACGTGGATGTATTTGCCGTTGATACACGAAAGGGCCTCGTCTACGACGACAAAGGTCATGCCTCGTATGAATATTCGGACTTTTATCCTCCTGTGAACTGCACATTTATGAACGTCAGCACGTGGTGTCCGAGAAATTCCAAAGCCATTCTTAAGAAATATTATGACTCTTTAAAACCTCAGTGTAACTGTGTCAGTGGAAAATGGACGGCGTCATTGTGGTGAAGGTAAAATCGTAGTTAATCTCACCAAAAGATGAGAACTGTTGCTTAAGATTTACTTCAATACTGACACTACAATCATTTTAGCAGTACTGGGGCGTTTTGGAAGTCAAAAAATATAATAGTCAGTCAGCCGTGACTTTATTTAATTATAAAATTTATGTTACTTTTTAACCGCCGTTGTCGTCCTAGCATCGTAAGGTCCCTTATATTCTTGTGACAACGTGCTGGCCAGAACCGTTCCAATGGTGGTGTTTCGTTATTTTATGGGCAAAAACAACATACACTGAAGCAAGTTTCCAAAACATTAGTTTCCGAAACACACTTTTAAAAACGTTTCCAACACTTTTTCAAAAAAATAGAACAGTGATCAATTGAAAATAAACAAAGTTTTGAAAACTTTCCAACATACACTGGAAACCTTTGTTTCTGAAACCGTGTTTTGTTTCGTAAACTTTCTCTAGTGTATGTATGCCGGTCTTAATTAAGCAATTAGGCAACAAGCCCAAGTTGTCCATAAATTCATATTTATTCAAGAACTGGCTTTGTACTGTGATTGTTTGATTGAAAAATAAGTTGACTGTATGCATATTGAAATTGTTATTCTAAAGCTTGCTTCCTGGGTTAATAGGATCCAAAGGACCTGACCATTCAACACCTACAGATGAAAAAGAAAGTAAATTAATTTCCTTTACAATTGACTGTGTTTGCATAGCCTGATATAAACATTGTGTGTAAGACACAACAATATTTTATAATTTGTATGTAATAGATCAAACACGAGTTTGAGTGTTTCATCAGGGGTTCCAAACACGAGAAAACAAATGAAAACCGAGGGCGTAGCCCCGAGGTTTTTATTGTTTTCGAGTGTTTGGAGTCCTCTGATGAAACACGATAAACGAGTGTTTGATCTTGCTTCTCAAACGAGTATTCGCATCGCGATTTGCGATGTTTTTCTTCATTGATTTCAGTATAGGAAGTTTTCTACAAGTTTTCATTGGGTATCAAAACTCATGCATGTGATGTGGTATACATTCATGGATTGGCTACGATAATTCATGAATTATCATTTATGATTAATCATTTATGATTAATCATTTATGATTAATCATTTATGATTAATCATTTATGATTAATAATTCATGAATTATTGTAGCCAATCCATGAATGTATATTTGAGAAGTTATATTATAAAATATAGTTACATAAATGAAGAAGATACATTTATTAATATATGTCTACTTGACAAGGAGAGTTAAATAATATAGTTCACGGTCTGACTTTTCAAATAAGAGAAGTATATATAATATTATGTTTATAGTCAGTTTCATGCAGCTTGCTTTTGAAGTTCGTTTGTCAACATTCGTTGGAAGGTTGGGAACTTGGTACGGAAGTTCGTCGTGAAGTTCGAATTTAATGAGCTTTGCATTAAATTCCTTTGGTAAAATCACGGAGAAGAAGATTATTTGTTGTATAGAATATAATTATAGATACTTGGTTAAGCAGAAACGAATTGCCGACTTAAATTTTATATCTACCTCGCAACGTAGTTCGGAACATTGCAACGTAAGTTCGGAATGTTCATTTCAATTATACGTATCGGATTTCAAAAGCAAGCTGAAACTGACTATAATTATATTATGGCAACAACACTATCTATGTATTTTACGACTTACCAAGATGATGAGCAATCAGCATAAAACGGTCACTTCCAAAAAACATCTCTTTTTGACCATCTCCATTATCAACAAGAATAGTTGGTGCTCCAAAGCTCTAAATTGCCAAAAAATAAAAGTTTAAGGTTTTTGCCAAAAAATTCAAAAGTGGGCTACACTGCATTTTAATTAACGTACATGTTTTGGGCATGTGGCAAGCTGCGGGTCATCAAGCTTCAAATTTGCCACTCGTTAGCATCTAACGACAGGTTGTACAGCAAGACTTAACAAAACTTTACAAACTCCAAGATGAAAGTACTAACTAACGACAGCTTGTACATCAAGAACTAACAAAACTTTACAAACTCCAAGCAGAAAGTACTATACTAACTAACGAGTAACGACAGCTTGTACAGCAAGAACTAACAAAACATTACAAACTCCAAGATGAAAGTACTAACTAACGACAGCTTGTACAGCAAGAACTAACAAAACATTACAAACTCCAAGCTGAAAGTACTATACTAACTAACGACAGCTTGTAGAGCAAGAACTAACAAGACTTTACAAACTCCAAGCTGAAAGTACTATACTTATTCTAACTAACGGCAGTTTGTAGAGCAAGAACTAACAAAACTTTACAAACTCCGAGCTGAAAGTACTATACTAACTAACAACAGCTTGTACAGCAAGAACTAACAAAACTTTACAAACTCCAAGCTGAAAGTACTGTTCTAACTAACAACAACTTGTAGAGCAAGAACTAACAAAACTTTACAAACTCCATGCAAGCTTTAATACAGTCTGTCTATCTGTCGTTATAATGCCAATTCCTTACCCCATGTTCAAGTGCTCTTTGGGTAGTTTCTTTTAACTTGTTTTTTACTCTATCCGTTTGTGACTCCTCGAGTAACTTTTCAGATTCATCCACGCTAAGGCCAGCTCTCTTGCAAGCCTGTTCAATAATCACAAAGTAACAGATGTTTGGTAGACATCAAACAACTTTTTTCTATTAATTTTAATAGAAAAAATGTAATTTTAAATATTAATTTTAATGAGGCAAATTGATGTGAACGAATACTACGTACGGTACAGAAAATTTAACAAACCTCAAGGAGACTGGCTGGTAATGTAATATCTTCATCCTTGAATTTAATTTGATATTATATTAGTATTATTTGTTAAAAATAATTAAGTAATACAGTATTTGAACAATGAGAGTTAGTATCTCCCAGGTAGTCTACAAGCCATCCTATCGGTTTCTAAGTAAAGTAACTAGTTACAGTTACAAAGTTACTTCAAAAATTTTGTAATTAGTTACAAAGTTACATTCCTTTGTCTGTGTTACTAGAATCAACAAAGAAATTACTGGTTTTTAGATGCCAGTACCATAATTATGTTTTTACAGCTAAATGCCTAAATATAGTTGTCACTAAGCAGAAATAGTCAAATGTGTACATAATGTACCTTTATTATTATATCAAAACCATTTTTATCCAGAAAGAATGATATCCTCAACTGAATTAATCAGTATAACTATACTAGTCACATTTTTAAACCAAATATTGTAACTATATACCTAGTTACAGTTCTTTAAAAAAGTAACTAATTATAGTTACTTCTTCAAAAAGTAACTAGTTATAGTTACAGTTACTTCTTCAGAAAAAGTAACTAGTTTCAGTAACAGTTACTTAAAAATGTAACTAGTTACTGTAACTAGTTACTTGTAATGAAATTACTCACAGCACTGGTTTCTATAGCCAATTGGAATGATTTTTACACTGAAGTGATACAATTTAATTGAGATAAATCGGAGAAAAATTGCACCAGCGGTAACAAATTTTGTGAAATGGCTTACTAGGGTAATAGATAGAATATGAGCGGCCGAACTGTATGTGATTTTACCAGGTTGTAAAGTTTTCTCCATATCTCTCTTGAGATGTTTTCTAGTTTGTCACTTTGGGATGTTTTCGTTGCAGTTAAAAGTCTCATTGCAGACAATGAACCTTCAAAAATATAAATCAGAATACACAAAATGACTGTGTAAATTAAGTGCTCAGATCTATTCTATTGAAGGTTTAGTGAACTAGCTAGCATGATACATAATACCTTTCATCAAGACCTCCATTGCATCCTAAATAAATAATTTAATACAGAGTATTATTAATGAAGTAAATGAACGCCGTTCCCCCTGACAAAAATTACGGTGGGGGAACAGCGACTTCCCCCCAACAAAAATTAAACATAGTGCAACACCGTTCAACACCGCACTATTTTTGCTTTGAGTTGATGAGTGTACTAATGTTTTCAACCAAGTTAGCCAACCAGCTAGCGTGAGCCAGGCTTTTAGTAGTCTTTTCACACACCATTAACTTTCACGACAGGAGTCACACCCATTTAATTTTACGACCAGTGGTCATGCCCATTTGACTTCAGTGAGCGTTCCCCCACTTCTATGTAGCAAACACTTACCGTAGGGTAATAAATGTCTTCTAGTTCATAAAAGTCAGTTATGCGTTTCATGTCTTTCAACATGTACTTCGCTTTTGCAGGAATCATTCCTGGTGGAGAATTCCCTTTATTAAAGAAATTGAGAATAAAAAGAAACCTTTAACCCATCCCTGCCTAAAGCGGCAAAAAATGGCCCCTTTATTTTTTTTTACTCTGTCTAATTTCAGACTATTTTACCCTGTCCAAAATGGCCCCTTCGTAATGTTTTACTCTGTCTGACCATGGGTCTGACAGACAATTTCACTCGTCAAAGCGTCAAAGAGAGAACCCTCAGACATCTTAGGCAGCAATACATCTGTTAATCAAATTTTTCATAACATTTGACATTGTGAAATAACTGTACTATTAAGATAGAAATCAATTCTGTATGCTTGACATTGCTGAATATTATTATATAGAGAATAATACATGGATGTGCGGAAATATGAAATTTATTTCGAGTGTTGACCAGGATATCTCACGAGTGAGCGAAGCGAACGAGTGACATATCCTGTTCAACACGAGAAATAAATTTCATATTTCCAAGCATCCATGCATTGTTCTGTTTATTATATAAAAAAATTGTCCTATTGCCTTGCAAAAATTGCATTAAACTATAATGCTGATTCAGCGATAATTGTCACATGTGCGATTATCATAAATAATCGCACATGCGAGATTATCACTTTTATTAGTGGCGGAAAAATCAATAAAACACTCTATTTTATATAATAAATTTCTATAATCTAGACATGCAATTACCTGTTGCTTTCATTATATTTGCAATCAGAAATGGCTGCAGATTGAGGTTGATATTCCATACAGAACGATAACGCAACAACACCTAGAAGATACTATATTGTATAATCTAGACCAGCAATCAGCCACGTCTGGCTGCATCTGCTACCCGGGGCCACCCCCCTGGGGTCTATGGTAATCCTAGCCAATAATAGACTTACAGTGTACATTGTCAAGGCAACACCCCTCTCCCATGGCCACAAAACATGGGCAGTACTTTTCAGGCCAGGTAGGAAGTAACAAGACATTACATAGTTGATCCATGGTGTAAAACCTCTGGGACCACAGCTGAGATGGGGGAGGATGTGGGATTAACAACTAATTGATGCTCAGGGCAGCAAGACAGGTCGCAAAGGGGATAAAGAGAAATTGGAATTTGAGGCCAAGAAACACTATCATTTCTCAAACAACCATCCTACAAGTGGGTAGGCTGGGGGTACTGCAGACCCTTTGAAACCCTGACCCTGTGGCCTGTTCCAGACTGAAAATGGCAAAAACCATACCGTTTCCAGTGACATGTCCCTGTAGAACCAATACCCCCCCCCCCCCCCCCCCACAATACACCCACCTGGCCACCCAGCCAGCATGCCAAGACTTTGCTACTCCTAGCTTATCTTTTTTAATACCAACATATCTTCACTATGGCTAATATCGTCCTATGTTAACTTTATTTTCATACGACCCCTCCAGGGAGGGATATTTAATAGATTAGAATATATTTATAAACACCGTCTTTTATATATTATTACATGTATATATATAAACAGAAAACAGTGTATCAGTCTATCAGCAATTTTTTTCATTATATATGGAAATTTTATTTTTATTACCTCAAATGCAATCCAAGAGTACGGCGATAAAACGTCATAGAACAATTCCACTGTTTTTCGAGTTGCCATTTGCAAATATATTCGAATATTTTCTATAAACTTGATGCATGCTTGACATGCTGTGAGACCGAGCTGGTCCGAATATGGTCGGAAGACGACGGAAGGATCGGAGCAGGACGTGATACGTAATATGCCGATTTTTCAAATAATATTAAAATTTGTGAGAAGAAGTATGATAATGTTTTAATATATTATTAATATATTATTATAATTTTCTTTAATACAAGAAGTAGATGAGACAAAGATTGCAGTTTGTTTTCAAAACTGCTCAAACATTCAGAACTGGACGTTGTATAAATGGTTGGTTGTCTTCTTTTAACTTTCATTTTTTCCTTCCCTTTCTTGAGTTTCGTCCCTTTCTCTCTTCTTTCCTTTCCTTTCTTTCTTCCTTTCCTTCCCTTTCTTTCTTCCTTCCCTTTCTTTCTTTCTTCCTTTCCTCCTTCCCTTCCTTCTTACCTTCCTTTCTTCTCTCCTTCCTTCCTTCCCTTCTTTCCTTCCTTCCCTCCATCCTTTCTCCTCCTTCTTACTCTCCTTTCTTCCTTCTCTCCCTCCTTCCCTCCCTTCTTTTCTTCCTTCCTTTCTTTCCTTCCCTCTTACTTTCCTTCCTTCCCTTCTTCCTTCAATTATTTCCTTCCCTCCTTCCTTCCCTTTCCTTGCTTTCTTTCCTTCCCTCTTACTTTCCTTCCTTCCCTCCTTCAATTCTTTCCTTCCTTCTTTCCTTCCCTCCATTCGTTTCCTCCTTCCCTCTCTTCTTCCATCCTTCACTTCTTTCTTAGTTTCTTTCCTTTCTTCTTCCTGTCTTCCCACCTTTCTTCCATTCATCCTTTCTTCCTATCTTCTATCATTTTCTTTTCTGTCTTATTAAAAAGCCAATTATTCAACATTTTCTTTGCTATCATTAAAACCATAATAATTATTCATATTTTTCTTGTAATTAATTTTCTCCAACCTTGTAGGCTTTCAAAGTAGAGCTTCTTCAACATTCAGCTCACCGCCCCACCTTTTCTTCGAGGAGAGAAAAATGAAATTTATTAAACGAATGGAGAAGATATCATCTAGACAGCCAGTTGTAAAAGAAGTATCCTTGGCTGGTGTTTTGGTTCCCTTTTGCATTGCTGAGGGAAAGCCATCAATACTTTTTACAAAACGCTCACACAAACTTATAAGAAATAAAGGAGATGTAAGGTGGGTAAAATACAGTATGGCAAGTTATAATAAAAACCCTTTTGGATGTTTCATGGACGTTTGTCTGTTTTTGGCCAGCTCAGGCCACACTGAGAATATTTGCAATTGCATTGTGCTATAGTTTCCCAGGTGGCAAGATGCAGGATAGTGTTGATAAAGATATCGTTGATACAACACTGCGGGAAACTCAGGAAGAGATTGGATTATCAAGGTCTGACATTGAAATATGGACAAGCATGAAACCAATTTCTACCAGAGTAAGAATTGTCATTTAATATATATTCACAGTCAACTGATATTTTAAGTTTTCAGACAGCACTAACTAAAGTTGTGCTTGTTTTTTAGCAGGATCGAAATCTAAATGTGGCTACTGTGATTGGCTTTGTTCACAATCTAGAAATGTCCAGATTAATTATTGACTCAAATGAGGTTTGTTTTGAACAATTTCAAAATTATATTGCAGTAGTGATGTTATACGCTCATGGGCTGACTGGGGATTGTACAAAAAATCTTGAAATTTTGTACACTCTGGGCTGACTGGGGATCGTACAAAAAATCTTGAAATTTTGTACGCTCATGGGCTGACTGGGGATCGTACAAAAAATCTTGAAATTTTTACGCTCGTGGGCTAACTGGGGATTGTACAATGTCTCGGCTTCGCCTCATGTCTGTATGCCCCAATACAGAATGGCCACTCATTCTGTAAATATTACATATATACAGTATATTAAATACCATAATACCATATATAATTATATAATTTATATATATAATATATTATAAAATAAGTTGCATCTTACGCACGCTGTGATTGGTTAATTACCGTGTTTATATCAGGCTATGTAAACACGGTTGTGATGTCACAGCACATTTTTTAGCCTTATTTCATAAAAGAAATGGATGCCCTGTGTTTATATAACCTGATGCAAACACTCGAGTGAGTTGGGAGAATTCAAAAGTACTTAATGTAAACCATTGCCTACGGCTCGGGTTCACTGATAAACTTTCGAATTCTCCCAACTCACTCTCATGTTTGCATCAGGCTATATAAACACGGGTGGCCATTTTCTATTTCTTAAATATGTTCATTTATATTATATACATATATTATATTATTTTTAGGTTTCATCTGTTTTTACTGTCTCAATTGAAGATCTATGTGATCCAGCTAACCAAGCATATACAAAGTTTTGTAATGGTGTTATAATGCCATTATTTATCAAGAAGCCATACAATATTTGGGGCTTCACTGCCATTATTTTGGACACTGTTCTTGCAAATCTTGTACGCAATGCATACTCATTAAAATGGAGGGGAAAGTCTTAGTACCGGTACTATTGGACAGATTTTAGAATTAGTTTGATTCTAACAGATGAGGCATACTATGAATTTTTAACACTTGTTTTTAATATAAAACATTTCAAATTGTACAATTTAATCTAACTTTTAGTTCAATCTACATTGTTAATTTTTACTGTCTTTCTGGAGCAGTGTTGGTTTGAGACTCTCGTAGATGCAGATCTTTGTTGACCATATGTGGATGAAGTTTGCTTGATAATCGTTGTGGTGTTGACTTGAGTCTTCTAGTTCCTTCAGGGTGTGCAGGTGGTGAAGCAATGAAGGACAGTCTGTACGTAGTTGAGAAGTCACTAATGTTTTCTAACTCTTCCTGCTTTCTCCACTTTTCTTGTAGTTTTTGATACAGACCAAAATTAGTAGGAGGACCTGGGAGTGAAAAACAGAGAAGAAACAACCTATAGTGTCAGCACTTCAGCTCTTTCACATATATCCCTTATTGACACTTATATCCCTTATTGATACCTGTGTCTCCTTTATTGTCATCTGTATCCCTCTTTGATACCTATATCCCTCTTTGACACCTATATCCATACTGTATCCCTCAGTGACACCTGTATCCCTTATTGACACATCTTTATCCCTCCTTGACACCTGTTTCCCCCAGTGACACTATATCCCTTATTGATATCTGTATCCCTCCTTGACACCTGTTTCCCCCAGTGACACCCATATCCCTTATTGACACCTATATCCCTCCTTGACACATGTATCCCTCATTTGACACATATATCCCCCATTGACACATGTATCCCTCATTGACACATGTATCCCTCATTGACACATGCATCCCTCATTGACACATGTATCCCTCATTGACACCTGTATCCCTCATTGATACATGTATCCCTCATTGACGCATGTATCCCCCTGTGACACAAAATTAGGTGTATTAAGTGTTTTTATCCATTAGGAAAAGGATTTTTTTCCAACTAGTGTTTCAACAACCAGATCTCCAGAGAGAGAGAAAAATACTACAGTACTATGCTGTACTGTACCTTGAATTGGAAAATCAGATTTTTCTGGTACATAAGCCATAGTTTTTCCTTCCCATGTTCGAAGTGGTGGAAGATGTGATTCATTCTTTTCTCTGTTGTTGAATTGTTGATCGTACCATGAGATAGTATTGTCAGAGTATTTTTTATCATGATGAGAGAAAATGAAATGTTTGCCAACACCCTAGAAGGGAAACAGTTTCATTTTAAAAGTGCTGAGCATACAAAAATCTGAAAATTTTGTACGCTCAGCAGTGGTGCCGAGCATACAAAAATCTGTGAAAATTTTGTACGCTTGGCAGTGGTGCTGAGCGTACAAAAGTCTGAACATTTTGTGCATTATTCCTTACATCATTTGTGATGACACATTGCCTCCGAATTGTTGTTTCTGGCCTGAAACTTCCATAATTTTTGAAATCTGTTCTGTGGGTACTGTTGTAGTGACTTCTTCCTCGTTCAAACTGCAAGTCAGAGAAAGATATGTAATTGAATGTGAGAGACCTTATATCCCATTAATATAGTGTCCTGTCTTGTCTATCACCCAAGTCACATCACTGTGTCAGGTTAGTGTATAAAGCAATGCAGTAAACTCGCTAGTGGCTCAGTTAGTGTACAATTAAGATAAGTGGTAAACACGGTTATTGATTAGGATTAAGGTTGTGTTTTGGCTAGGTCATCATAATTATCTCACGTGGTGGCATAGGAATCGCTGAATTGCTCAGGTACGGTAAACTGTACAATTCCCACTTGTGATAAAAAATGGGCTTCGAAAACAACACAAGTTGAGATAATCAACCTCTGAGCAGTGTTCTATCTAGGTGAAAGACTGGGTGTTACTGTCAGTAGTGTGAGAAGACTGAGTGTTACTGTAGTGTGAGAAGACTGAGTGTTACTGTAGTGTGAGAAGACTGAGTGTTACTGTAGTGTGAGAAGACTGAGTGTTACTGTAATGTGAGAAGACTGAGTGTTACTGTAGTGTGAGGAGACTGAGTGTTACTGTAGTGTGAGAAGACTGAGTGTTACTGTAGTGTGAGAAGACTGAGTGTTACTGTAGTGTGAGAAGACTGAGTGTTACTGTAGTGTGAGAAGACTGAGTGTTACTGTAGTGTGAGAAGACTGAGTGTTACTGTAGTGTGAGAAGACTGAGTGTTACTGTAGTGTGAGAAGGCTGAGTGTTACTGTAGTGTGAGAAGACTGAGTGTGACTGTAGTGTGAGAAGACTGAGTGTTACTGTAGTGTGAGAAGACTGAGTGTTACTGTAGTGTGAGAAGACTGAGTGTTACTGTAGTGTGAGAAGACTTAGAAAACAGCACAAGTAGAGGTAACCAACCTCTGAGGAGTGTTCTATCTAGGTGAAAGACTGAGTGTTTATACTGTAGTGTGCGACGACTTGTAACAGAACACGTCAACATTTAAATACATTCCTTCAACATAAACTTACCTTTCTATGATCTTCATTCCAGTTTCCTATGAGGACCTGATTGTTGTATTTTCGTTCAATTCGCCAACCAGGGAGTTTCCATTTTATTGAATCAGTTTCCGTAGCCATAACTAGAATAGAAGTAAATCCCTGCCTTAAATAATTTGTCTATTTACTCTATCGCGCTCAACTTCATTTGATCAGTTCATTTTTGACATCAACAATCAACATGTGTTGCTAATTATGTTGCCATTGGGAACGGAAACGTCACTAATCTCTATGACAACCAGTGGTATTAGGTCTCATGCTCCCCCGGAAAATTTTTGAATATGGCATCTTTTCAGACTAGCTCCTAGTCCTCTTTTCTCTCGAACGTATTTTGGTGACGTCACAGAATCACAATTCGGTCTGCCGCTCGACGTTAAAAAGAGAGGCCTGGGAACCAGGCTGGCTTCTTTTGAGCAAAATCTAATCACTCACACTCCGATTCAAAATCTGTTAAAGTGGGCAGATTATTTGAATAGATTCATAACTACATTCATTCCATTCCGCATAGCCTGCGCGCAGACATTTTACCCAATCTCCGCGGATTGGGTAAAAAGTCAGTGCACACTGCACATGCTAATAAGGGCACTTCTTGCCAAAAATTTTGGGGGGTAAATACCCCCTACCCCAAAAGGCAAAAACAATTTTAATTTATAATTATGATAAATATTAATTATACTATTTACTTATTAATTAATTTATATATATAAAAAATGGTTTTTGTTTTTATATCTCAGGATATCTAGGGTCACATATGGGTAAAATGGGTTTAGATTGAGCCATGAAGCAAACATTTCAGCGGCATTTCCCGCGCTTAAGTTTTGTAAATTTTCAAACAATGTTGGAAGACTTGGTGAACGGGAAGGAAAAAAGTCGTTTTATTCTCGTACATGGTAGGTTTTGAAGTCTTATATGAGTTGAATAATATTACTAAAGGGTTAATGTATAGCACTTTGTTTAAATACTGAGGCTGTAGGCGTTTTTTGTATATTTTTTTATTAATTTTGTTTGAATATCCTTGTCATATAAATAATGGTTTAATGAATCCTATATAAATAAAGGATTAAGCACTTAAAATTAAACACTTAGGGCGACATTCTTTATTTGTATTAAAGATAATTAAGCAAGAAACTGACAAACAGAATATCTTTAATATAAAAAACGTTTAAAATTAGAATGTCAATAAAATTTTAATATATACAATTTCACCCTTCCTGGTTTATATATACAGTAAGCGGCTTTCCTGTTTGTTACCAGTAGTATAGCCTAGTACCCTGGCCCAATTTCAAACGAAATATGTGTCAGGTAACCAAAAAAAGACTTCTGCTTTCCTATTGGTTGAAATTTCGCGTGTTTTTATTGGCTATGAGTGGAATTGCATGCAATTGTCATAAGTGGATTTAGCCCTGATGATGCGAGAATGAGATTAGTGGCTACCTGGCCACATATTCTTGGAATGAGGATCCCAGAATCCACAACTATTTCCAGGTCTCCCCCCCCCCCAGTCTCTGAGTGCCCTTTGGACAGTGTTATTACCAGGGCTGCATTGGGGGGGTAGGAGGGGCAATTTGCCCCAGGGTCTCGTACAACTGAACATGGGGCCTCAGAGGTCAGAAAATTTCAAATTCAGCTCCGCACTGCAGGCGAAAATATGAGAATAGCACCCCAAAAATGCAGGAAATACCCTTTCATAGACCCAATAATTAAAAAAATTTCCAGGGGCCATGTCCTCAGACCTGCCTATTATAACTAGAGGAGCCCCCACCTGACCATTTTGGCCCAGGCCTCCAGTCATCTCTCGGTGGACCTGGTCTCTTACATAATTTTTGTAACTAGTTACAGTTACAGTTACATTGTTAGAAAAGTAACTAGTTACTGATAAAAGTTACAATGAAAAGAAAGTAACTAGTTACAGTTACAAAGTTACTTCAAAAATTTTGTAACTAGTTACAAAGTTACATTCCTTTGTCCGTGTTACTAGAATCGACAAAGAAATTACTGGTTTTTAGACGCCAGTACCATAATTATGTTTTAAAAAAGTAACTAGTTATAGTTACTTCTTCAAAAAGTAACTAGTTATAGTTACAGTTTCTTCAGAAAATTAAGTACGGTAACTAGTTTCAGTTACAGTTACTTGTAGCGAAGTTACTCACAGCACTGGTTATTACTACTAAATGTTTAGTTGCACTGCTGTGTTGTAGTGTATTATTATTCTCCAATATACATTTCTAGACACTGTCCAACACAGAGGAGATTGTATACTGAAGTATATCACACAAGAATTTTTAAACCGGTAAATGGAAATTTTTATTTAAATAGATGTTGACATATCACATCTCGAGAGGCGAATCACTCCCAAAAAAGCATACGAAATTTTGGGGATTTTTTTTAGATTCTTTTTAGGTTTTTTTTAATTTTTGGCTTCTTAAAGGATTTTTAGACTCTGCTTTTGTATGCAGATGAGACAAAATAACTACTACAATGTCAGATAAAGAGTGGTTTGAAAATTTTAGAAATTTTGCATACAGTGTACAGTACGTACACATGTAAAAATCTCACAGCTTGTCAACAGGATGTGTTCACAACAGGTCGGTAGCAAGGCTGTTAACAGGTTGTAACAATGCTGTTCATTCAAGAAGCTGCTACAACCTTGTTGGCATCAACCTGTTAACAACTTGTTAAGTGCAGAGCGGTAACAGGCTGTTGGAACAACTTGTCATCAGTCTGTTGGAGTCATCAGCCTTGTTACAAGTTGTCAACAACCTGTTAACAGACTGGGACAGCCAGTGCGAACACATGACGGTGACAGCCTGTTGAACAGCGTTGTAACAACTTGCTTGCAGGTCTGTAACAGCTTGTGTGTTTTTACGTGTGCACCTAACAAATGGATGGTCCCTATTTCTAGATTTGATGCAGTTGTTGCATTTCTTTTTGATGAACATCCAACACATTTTAAACTGAATTTAAATGATGCACACAGGTACTGTCAGGCACATTTCACCATCATGATATCTCATCCCTTTTTTTGAAGATTGTAATATTAATGCAAGTCTACTGTAGCATAGCAACAACCTTGAATTCAGAAAGACTTTGGTTAGAAAAACCTTTCATTGTTAATTAACCTCTAAAATATGTAAATAAAGAATAATCTTTCTCAACAGGTTGCACTGTCATGATGCATTCTCAGATCCTTTGAATTGGAATGAAAACAAGTATGTTACCAGGGCTGTTGAGAGCCAGAACGGGCCCCGGGTCATAATTTGCATGTGGGCCCCCTCCAATATTTTACCATTAGGTTTTACTGGGCCCCAGCGGTAAGTTTTTGATAATTATTATCATATATGATATGTCTTCATAGACTGAATTTTTAGCAGGCCCCGGGGTAATTACCCCACCTACCCCCCTCTCAACGGTACTGTGTTTTACAGTATTCTAATCTTTCATTTTTACAAGAGCTGGAAGCGTACATGCCCCCCCCCCCCCTCCCCAAAAAAATATTCCAGGTGTCAAACTGAACATGCCATAAGAGTCCTATTTTTAGTGTCTGTGTTAAATGTTATGGGACCTCAAAATAATTTTCTTCTTATTTTTTTCTCATTAGGTTTTTGAGTTCAGCATCTGTCACAACTCCATTTTACTTAAAGGGAGCTTTGGGTAAAATAATTGAAAGTGATGATCAATGTTTCAAAAAGACCTTGGGTAATAAAGACTAACCTGTATGATACTTTAACCTTTGAGCTTCTGTAAAACATGGATAGAGACCTAGGATTGCAAGTTCATAGTTTAATAATACTGTATTGTCTTCTTTAAGGGAGTGGAAAACATTCTCTAATCTCTATAATGTTATTTTAAATCTGTTTATTTTCAGTCCAGGCTGGCTAAAATAACAATATTTGAAACCAAGGTACTTACAGTAAGTTTTCTTTTTAGCTGGTCCACTTAAATTTGGGGTAATAATCAATTCTCTGAGCAGCCTTCTTAATCATCAGGATATAGCCCTAGTATGCAGAGATGTTTTTGAAGTAATGCAGTGGAAGACACAAGGTAGCTGTACTGTACATGACACTGACAGATATCCTGATTATAGATAAAATAGGGATAAAATTAATTGTGCAAGTTGCCTGTTTATAAAGTACTTTCAGATAGACTTGATAAAAGCTGGCTTACTTGCAAGTTATTTGTAGAAAATACATTGTACTAACCACAATTTTGCTTGATTTTTAGCATGTGAAGTAATTCAGACTGTAGCCTTGGTCCATTGTGATTTACACAGTGGAAATATTTTGTCGTCTTTGAATCATGTGGCATCAACGACGATTGAACTTGAGCAGAAAACAAATCACATCAAAGGTAGTGTATTCTTTGCCTGTGTCACATCCCTTACTTGAAGTGCATGTCACCGAGAATGTCATCATACTGTGACTTCACAATTGTGTCTTCATTAGCCTGATATACCAGTACATATATGCTTCCAGTTTGACTCTACCAAACACCACAGGTTTCCTCCGGGTACTCCAGTTTCCTCAATTCCTCCTGTAGTAACACTGGACCAATGAGGGTGGGCCCTTACTGGACCTCTGAGGATAACAGTTTAGATAGAGTTATCCAGTATAAATAAGGTTAGTTTAGTTTAGTTTAAACATGATACAGACTGACCATTTAATCACAGCATTTGTAAGATGCAACGTACCTATACAGTATTATAATTTATTTTATAGATGGTAGTGATACTGTTTGTTATTTGAACATAACTCACTGTAAAAAGACTGGCAAAATCCAAAGAAAGGTATTGGTAACACTCAATTCCCCCCCCCCCCCGGATCATTGTACATACTAATATCAATCAATCACTATACTGTACTCTAATTAAATCAATCTTTTTTCTTTTACAGAAAGAAGGCTACAGAATTGAACAAGATTCTCAAATTACAATAATTCCTTTCAACAACGAAGAGCAAGGGCACTCTAAATTACCAGGAGAAAATGTAAGTTTAAGTTATAACAGTGAAATAAAAGTAGTGTGCTGCGTAGGCAGTGTTGAAACAACAATCGAAATATAGTAACTTAGGTTAGATATACTGCCGAAACAGAGAACGTAGGAATCTAACATTTCGAGCGGGCCTTCACTCGAAACATTAGATTCCTACGTTCTCTGTTTCGGCAGTATATCTAACCTAAGTTACTATATTTCGTAAGTTAGAATAGGCCAGATTAATTTAGTTTTTTAATTAATACATGTATATTATGAATTGTTCAATCTATTTATCTTAATTAATTAATGCATCTCAAATAATAATAATAATAAAAATATTTTAACAGGGAGCCCATGTCACCGAAGTGTTTTTCAATGGGGCCGTGTGTAACATAAATGAAATAAGTAAATATAAGATAGTAAAAAATAGATATGATACATATAGTAGCAGTTAAGAGGATAATTTGCCAAGTTTAAGTTTGAACAATGACATATCTTAATTAAGATGAATTAATAAAAATAATTAAAAATTATTAAGATTAATTAATTGACCAGACCTAGGAAATAAAAGCCAGCTAATAAATAATTGATTAATTTATAAATAATATATCTCTTTGTTATTATATAAAGCCTGATGTCACATCAAACTTGACTTTCAATTTAACTTTAACGGATCAACAGAAGAAAGCTCGAGCTAACCTTCAACTTCCTTACCTGCTGAATGAGAAGATAAAACAAAACCAACTAGACTTGGGCAATAAAAGTCAGATTTTCTATGAAGCAGACGATGCAGATGATATGGATGAGGAAGACCCTGATGATGACCTCAACATTTAACTATGATGACACTCACTTCAAAAGCTGGATGAGGGAAAGGTCACATGGTAGGTTATCAGGGAACGGGGGGCTTTATGAAGTTTGCACTCTGTGATTGGGTTAATAGACTCTTCCTAAATTCCGTATTAATGAACATGTGTTCATAGGCATGTGAACAAAATGGGCATGTGAAACGATGGGCATGTGAAACAATGGGCATGTGAAACAATGGGTGTGTGAAACAATGGGGGCATGTGGAACAATGGGCATGTCAAACAATGAGCATGCGAAACAAGCATGTGAAACAATGAGCATGTGAAACAATGGGCATGTGAAACAATGAGCATGTGAAACGATGAGCATGTGAAACAATAAGCATATGAAACAATGGCCATGTGAACATTTGAACAATGAGCATTTGAACAATGGGCATGTGAACAATGGGCATGTAAAACAATGCCATGTGAACAATGAACATTTGAACCACATGAGCATTTGAACAATGAGCATGTGAACAATTCATCTAATGGACTGTGCATAATTGCACCTACAGTAAATTTAGGAGACCAAAATTTGGTAACGGTATTGTATGTTATAAATAGCAATAAAGATTTGTAAATTATACAGACTCAAACATACTGTTAATATAGTTAAATAGGTTTACTTTAGTTATTTTAGCAGTGAGTAAATTGAATGAAAAGAAAAAACTTTTCATTCAATTTACTAAACTAGGATGATGCTGTGTCTGATTTAGAACCACTAATTAGGAACTAAGCCATTTATTAATGATTCTTTAAAATATATTCATTTGTCCCATTCTTTTGAATCTAACTGTTCTGTTTTTAACTTCCACACAGATTATTCCACTTTATTCCAATAAATAGGATTTATGTTCTTCAAGCCATATTTTCACTCAGTGACATATAGCATTTTGCTCACTTCTTCATGCTCTTTTTCAATCCTTTGCATTTCTTGGACTGTAAGATTCATATTCTGCAAGCCATACTTCCAGTAACAGATGGTAATGTTGTCTTTTCCTGTTTTTTCAACCCTTTTTTTTTAATCCCCATCCATTGAATTGTCAGATTCGTATTCTTCAAGCCATTCTTCCAGTAACGGATGGTAATTTTGTCTCCTCCTCCTGCTCTTTCTCAACTCTTTGTATTTCTTTTTGAAAGTGATGAATAGCATCTTTGCTTGCTTTAAGACGTTCCTTTAATTCAGTGATCTCTCTGCTGATCTTTTGAAGAGCATGTGAAAAAGAATCCAGTGTCTTTTTCTCTTTTTCAGCCCCTGGATATTTTCAAAATATTAAAATTAATATTTATATCCAATAACATTTGTACTGTTGGTCTTGGCAGGATAAGTGGGTCTAAGGTGGGATAAGTAGGTGTAACATAGGATATTTAAGTAGGTTTAAAGTAGGATAAATAGGTTTAAAGTAGGATAAGTAGGTTTAAAGTAGGATAAGTAAGGTTAAAGTAGGTCTAAGGTAGGATAAGTAGGTTTAAAGTAGGTCTAAGGTAGGATAAGTAGGGTTAAAGTAGGATAATAGGTCTAAAGTGGGATAAGTAGATTTAATTGCAGTTTCCACTTACAATCAGTGTCTTGCTTGCTAAATGGCAGTTGTCTGGCACTGAGCAGACATTGGTGCATCATCTGGGTTGGATCTTGAAATATCTGTGAAGGGGAAGGTTAAATGCACAAAAATGGTTAAAGGTGATGAAACAAGTAAGGGTGAAACAAATTCATGTACTGTATAATTATACCATGAAAATATGTGTTGCTACGGTGCCTGGAGTTGGTTTTTGCAGGCCAGGTGGGTGAGATTCATGTTTTAATGGTATGGTGGGAAAGTTTTGCACCTTTGTAACACCATTACTTAATCACCAAACTATAATACCATGCAACCATCACCACTGTACTACCACTACTATCACCACCACCACTATCACTACCACCACTACCACCACCACTATCACCACCACTATTACTGTACCATTACTAGTTATTACACCTATTAGTAATTACATGTACTGTACTACTTGGGACACTCTTATTCTTCACTTACAACTTCATCATAGTATTCTGAAACCAAATTTTTCTTTCCCGATGCCAAAGCAGCTTCTGTTTGAAACAATTTAAGAAGATGATAAAGAGTGACCTAACAGGGAGAAATAAGATTAATATTACTACGGAAGGGGTTAACTTTTATTGTGTTGAAGTCCAAGTCATGAGGACTGGAGCTCCTTGTTCAAGCACCTAGGAAATAGCACCTTTTAGAATACAGGTGTGAGACAGTATTGTTCTTACAGGTCTTTCCAAAGGATCCATAAAGTGCACTTTAATCTGTATTTCAAATTCACCCCATCCAGTTTCATTTACTTCATATGGAGGTTTAGTAATCACTGCGTGCAGAAATTAAACAAAATAAGAATATACTGTAGTTTATTAAGTGACAGTAAGAAATAGAATGATACGACGTGTGAACTTCAATGGTGTAATGTAACAGATGTTTGGTGGGTGTTTGTAAAGCTCCAGTGTACTCAGAAACTGTTTCTGAGCTGCAACTGGGATTCAACCTGTAACCTAACGGCCGGTTAGACGCTCTAATCATTGAGCCACTGAGGCTCGGATGGAGAATTAAGGTTGCAAATTCATAGTCATGTGTGCTTCCTAAGTGGTAGTGTTTGCATATGAGATGCGGTAACTAGTGGTAGCTGTCTGTCAAGCTGAGAAAATGTTTCTGAGGCTCAGACAGAGATCAAATGTGCAACCTCTTGGCCACTGAAGCTCAGATGCAGAGCTAAGGTTGCAAATTCATACTTTCTCTGAGTATTTCAGCTAGACAAACGTCCATTATAGTGATCTTTTTCAGTAAATTTTGCAGACATCACCTCTTGTTGGATTTGCATAACTTTCGTGTAACTTGAACTGTACTTTCTTTATATAGGAAGACATATCCTGTTAAGAAAAAAGCACACTTTGAAAAGCATCTTAAAGGTACAGTAATCATTCAGTACTGCAATACAAATACCGTAGAGTAAGTTAGTGGCCCCCCAAAAGTAACGGCAGATTTTCGAGACCTCTAATAATTTCTGAAAGTAGCGGTACCACCAAAAGTAACGACTACCCAAAAGTAATGCGTTACATTTAACCAATATAACTTTTTATGTGAAACAGATATGCACTGACATGATTTCTAGACACATGCTTGTATGTATGTATGCATTTAACGCGTGCACAAAAGAAAGTAACAACTCAATGGTTAACACTTTTATTACAAACACAGTGGAAACTTTCCAAGATACTATCTACATTCATGGAAGTGATGGAACTATTAAACGTGCGAGTATAAGAACTAAGAAAGATATAAGTAACTTCTCAGTTCTCAATCAAATGTTGTCTTTTGTCTAGCTATCTTAATTATGGGAACTCTAGCATGCAAGGTTTGCAAAACAAAACTGGCCATACCTCATTGCTAAATGATTTGATGTAACAAGTCCACGAATGTGTGTGCCCATCCGACTCACGTTTCTTGCCGAAATACGATGATAAATTACCAAATATTATCGGTTTGGTTATAATTGTTCCCTGCCAAATAACGAAATCCTGGTTAGGTCAATTTTAGACATGGTTTTCAGCGGGAAAAATTGAGCTTTCTTACCTTGACTCGAGAATTGTCAACAGGGAAGGCCGCCATCTTGGATTCCGGAGCAAATTAGTTACCAGTCGTCATACCGTGAAACGGCGCGATATTTTGTCTTGTGGGGAGGGTGGGGGGGGGGGGGTGCTGCCTCCTCCGCATCCGCAGGCCCTCGTTGCATCAGGCAGGGGGGGTGTTAGATAAGAGTGCTTCCAGTTTGACTCTATCAAACACCACAGGTTTCTCCGGACTAATGAGGGATGGTCCTTACTGGACCTCTAGAGAGAACAGTTTAGATATGACTGATAGAGTTATCCAGTATAAATAAAGTTAGTTTAGTTTACTCTGGTTTCCTCCTGTAGTAACACTGGATCAATGAGGGATGGTCCTTACTGGACCTCTAGAGAGAACAGTTTAGATATGACTGATAGAGTTATCCAGTATAAATAAAGTTAGTTTAGTTTACTCTGGTTTCCTTCTGTAGCGCCTGGATTATTTATAAAAAAACGTGGATGAATGTTTTTGTGTCTTTGGCTCTTCGGTTGCCTTAGCTATTTAAAACAAATTTGCGAAATTTTAATTCTAACAATTTTACAGAGTCACGCAATGACGCATGCGCACACCGCAGACAGCAGTGTTTCAACATGGTTTCAAATTGTTTTGCCATTCTCGTTCCCAGATCTCGCATCTGTAAAACGCGGGAAATCTGGTAACTCCCCCCAGTCCTCATCCTTTGCTCGCTCCAGGGCTTTCATCATGTACAGTAATGGCTGCTGTGGTCGATCATGGACAATCCCCGCTGCCAAATTCTAAGGAAAGAAAGAAAAAAATAGTACAGTAAAGTGAGTGACCACAACAGCTTTTGGCCAATTACTTCAGTTAACTGTACCGAAAAAGATAGTGGCGCTTGCATTTATTTTAACCACAATGCTTTGCGACCTAAAGTCAGCTCAAATAACAACTAAACATTGTTTATCGTGCTAAGATGGATTATAGTCAGTTTCAGCTTGCTTTTGAAATTCGTTTGTCAACATTCGTTGGAAGGTTGGGAACTTGGTACGGAAGTTCGTTGTGAAGTTCGTCGTGAAGTTCGAATTTAATGAGCTTTGAATTTAATTCCTTTGGTAAAATCACGGAGAAGAAGATTATTTGTTGTATAGAATATAATAATAGATACTTGGTTAAGCAGAAACAAATTGCCGACTTAAATTTGTATCTACCTCGCAACGTAGTTCGGAACGTTCATTTCAATTATACGTATCGGATTTCAAAAGCAAGCTGAAACGGACTATAAGTAAACAAGAACTTCATTCCTACCAAAGTTGGTCGTTTTAAAACCATATCTTCCAATAATTCTGCAAGAAACAATATTTACTGCACGCAAAGGATTGCGGTTAAATGTACAATTCGCCATCTTTTTCGGTACGTACGGTCAATCTTGGTCAATTGTAAGCTTGGGCCGCCTGTGCTACGGATTGTGCGTTCATTCTTTTGTATAGAAATGACTCTTTGGTTGCTAAGAGATAAATGTTATGACTGGTATAATCCTTGGTTAAAAATATTGCCAAACCTGCCCGTGTATATTCAAACTAATGTACTTCAGCTCAATGGTTAGAGCGTCTGGCTATAGAATAATTTCTGGGTATTGACATCTAACGACAGCTTGTACAACAAGAACTAACAAAACTTTATGTCAGACTTACTTGAAACATTCGAAGCACGCCGCTTTCTTCTAGATATCTCAAGGCTTTTTCTTTGGGATCACCCTCGCATATCAGTTCACAGGTCTCTGTCTCGTAGTCGAACAATTTTGACCTCTCTGTGGGATGCCGCTTATGAAGATCAGATTCTGATAATTCTTTGTCATGTGGCTGCACTTGGAATTTCTGTAAATCGTCTTGAATCAGATGACAGTGACTTCCCCTCTCTCTTGCTGTCCTCTCGTTTGCTGTCCTCTCGTCTGTTGTCTTCTTGTTTGCTGTCCTCTCGTCTGTTGTCCTCTTGTTTGCTGTCCTCTCGTCTGTTGTCTTCTCGTCTGTTGTCTTCTTGTTTGCTGTCCTCTCGTCTGTTGTCTTCTTGTTTGCTGTCCTCTCGTCTGTTGTCTTCTCGTCTGTTGTCTTCTTGTTTGCTCTCCTCTCAGACTCTGTTGTCTTCTCGTCTGTTGTCCTCTCGTTTGCTGTCCTCTCAGAGTCTGTTGTCCTCTCGGCGTCTGTTGTCTTCTCGTTTGCTGTCTTCTCGTCTTTTGTCCTCTCGTCTGTTGTCCTCTCGTCTGCTGTCCTCTCGTCTGCTGTCCTCTCGTCTGTTGTCCTCTCGTCTGTTGTCCTCTCGTCTGTTGTCCTCTCGTCTGTTGTCCTCTCGGCGTCTGTTGTCCTCTCGTCTGCTGTCTTCTTGTTTGCTGTCCTCTCGTCTGTTGTCTTCTCGTTTGCTGTCCTCTCGTCTGTTGTCCTCTCGTCTGTTGTCCTCTCGTCTGTTGTCTTCTCGTTTGCTGTCCTCTCGTCTGTTGTCCTCTCGTCTGTTGTCCTCTCGTCTGTTGTCTTCTCGTCTGCTGTCTTCTCGTCTGTTGTCCTCTCGTCTGTTGTCTTCTCGTTTGCTGTCCTCTCGTCTGTTGTCCTCTCGTCTGTTGTCCTCTCGTCTACTTTCCTCTCTGCTGTCCTCTCGTCTGCTCTGCTCTCGTCTGCTCTGCTCTCGTCTGCTCTCCTCTCGTTTGCTGTCCTCTCGTCTGTTGTCTTCTCGTTTGCTGTCCTCTCGTCTGCTGTCTTCTCGCCTGCTGTCCCATCGTCTGCCGTCATCTTGTCTGCTCTCTTCTCGTCTGCTCTCCTATCGTTTGCTGTCCTATCGTTTGCTATCCTCTCGTCTGCTCTGCTCTCGTCTGCTCTGCCATCGTCTGCCGTCCCCTCGTCTGCTGTCTTCTCGTCTGCTGTCTGCTGCGAGCATTTGTCGGTTAGATTAAAATCTGAATCGTTGTTTATTTCTGGCCGTTGGTATCGATTATTTTGATTTTCTAGAAGGTCTTTATTCTCATTTGTAGTATCCGAATCTTGGTCTGTACTCGGTACATTCTCACAGACGTCCGTGAAATCTTGCGTAATAATCTCGCTTTGATTATCAGATAACTTCCCCAACTCGTTCTTAGGAGTGCACTCCATTTGACGTCTTAGTGTCCGTTCGCTTGCAAAGTTGTCCTGTTTTTTTAATTCAGTTATTTAAATTCACTATGTTGAGTTTATTTGCATGATAGTGTAATTAACACTTGAGCCATATAGTCATGATGAGGGAGGGGTGATTAATAAAACATGTCATTCAGCTTAGACCCACTGCCGAATCAGAGATTGAACGTAGGAGTTAAGGCTAGTTTCCACTCAGGAAAATTGTCCGCAGGATAGGAACGGACAGGAAAGTTTCCTTTGTGTTAAAGTCATTAGTTCCGACCGAGAACTCATTAGACAAAGAAAACTGTCCTGTCCGTTCCGGTCCTGTGGAAGATTTTCCTGAGTGGAAACTAGCCTTTTGAGTGGTGTGCGTCGGATCGGATTGTCCCCTTGTAATCCGAGGGTTTGCCAAAACTGTCAATCCGAATCCGATCCTGTCCGAAGCCAAAAAATTGTAATCCGATCCGATCCGAAATCAGCTTTATGTGCTCAAGTTTAACATCCCGCATGTGGGACAGAATCTCATTTGAGTATCATGATAATCATCATATTCGTCTGTGTGAGGAAATAATGATTATCGTCATTCTCAAGTGAGAGGACATGTTGGCCTTAAAAGGGATAAAGGAAAGGAGAAAGGACTGGGGACTAATCATCCTTACTTGCAGCCAGCGACTGAATTGCGAAGGACGCAGATCAACGTGGCCGTGTCGAGGCATATCTAAAGCTCTGCTGGGATCTGAGCCATATCTGACTTTAAGCGGGCTTAAAATGTCCGTGTAAACAGATCGGCGTAAATTAATCGCGATTAGTTTGCACCACCTCAAGAAGGTGGATTAAACTGAGGACGATCAGTTAATCGCGCTTAACTTGGCCGTGTAAACGCAACGGGATTGAAAAACGCTTGCTATTAATACGGTGTTATTAATACGATAAAATGCTTTTTTTTTGCCCTGCTGTAGAAGCTTCCATCTCGCTATTCTTTGTTCCTTTGTTTCTTTCTTTCTTTTAGCTATTACTCTTTCTCGTGTACCGATGTCTTCCGTTGTTCTTTGACGCACGCTACCCATACGAAGCTTCCAAAACCAAAAATATAGCTCGTCCGCCATGTTGAATAATGGTGTACGTGTTTTAGTAAGGGATTATTAAATGACCGTGTAAACGCACCAAGGTGGCGCATTTTAAGCACACGCTTAATTAAGTTTTGGCCGTGTAAACAGGGATAAACTAGACGCTCCAAGCAGCTGCCATACGACACAGTTCAGACCACTGATCACAGCTAAGATGTTAAATTTCCTGCTGAAAATCATTCCCCTAGCTCCCCCAATCAATGTTGATAAAAATTTGCATTAAACATACTTTGCATTTCATTTTCTAACCAACATTGAACGGGGGGAGTGGGGGACGATGTTTTTCTTGTACATAATCTTAGGAATTGATGCGCTTAAAGTGCCTATGAAACGAAAATTAAGTTTGTCCTATCTGAAAGAACGCTTAAAATGATAGAGTAACATCTTTTGCAGTTTTTCGTTTCCTTGCTTCATTCTGGAGATATTTCAGTTTGTTTGATATGTAAATTAAAGTGCCTCTATGGCCTGTGGGGTCTTTACATATTTAAATAACTTAGGTTAAAAGAAAATGTTTCCCGAAATTTTTTCTCAAAAATATTAAATCCCCGCCCATTAACAGCGCTTCAAAGTTGGTACCTCTATAACTGTGACCGTGCATTAGGGACATGGTGCGAGTTTACTCTGTGACGTCACGGTCAGAACCGAACTTCTGACTATTTAGTGTGTTTTTGGTATTGCGTCTCTTAAACCTTTATTTAAGCAATCAAAACTTTAAATATATTCATCAATATGTTCCAAGATGGTTCGTCTGACTCAGACTCGGTGGAAGAAATGTTGGTGTTCCGACTGTGACGCAAATGTGACGTAAATCTATCAATTAGAGCCCAGGCCCAAGAAAACGGTCTAACTTTCAAAATGGCGCGATTTGGGCTGATTTGGCCAACTTCGGAGCACTGTTAATGGGCGAGCATTTAATATTTTTGAGAAAAAATTTCGGGAAACATTTTTCAACCACAGGGTTGTGGTTAGGTTTAGGGTTTCCGGGGGGCGTGATTACCGGGGGGTGGTATGGGGGTGAGGTTTCGTTTTAAAAGGTTGTCCAATCAGATGGTGGTTTTAATAGTGGTTAAGCTTCATAATTTGAAGGAAATGATAGCTCGCATGTGCGTGTGTTTTTCTCAGAACACTAATCATGTAGATTTTCAAGTGATTATATTTGACAATAGCAAAGATATATAACGGATTTCGACAACACATTATGCACGTTTGACGTCGCAACATGCGACATTTACATCAAACAAACTGAAATATCTCAAGAACGAAGCAAGGAAACGAAAAACTGCAAAAGATGTTACTCTATCATTTTAAGTGTTCTTTCAAATAAGACAAACTTAATTTTCGTTTCATAGGCACTTTAAAGGCCTGGCCAAACCCTTTCAACATCGCATTCAACATTGTTGAACGATGTTGAATAATGTTGAAAGCACGAGTGGCCAAATGAATTCAACATCGTTCAACATTAATTCATGAATGACAATTAATTGAACGCGGGCTACCACAAAAGCTGGAATCGACAATATCCCGCATGGCGCATGTCTCTGTTCAACAAAGTTGAATGAAATTAATGTGGCCAAATGCGTTCAACACCTTTCAACATTTTGAGAACAATAGAAATGTTGAACGAGTGTTGAACGAAAATTTGAACATGTTCAAATTTCGTTCAACATCATTCAACACCATTCAACAACATTCAACAACGTTCAACATCATTCAACAAGGGTGGCCAAACGCTTTCAACATGTTGAATTCAACAATGTTGAACGATGTTGAATGAAATGTTGAAAGCGTTTGGCCAGGCCTTAACTTTTTTTACTCGACTGTCCGAGTTAATTTTGGCAAGGATTGTAGCTGGACAGCTCGTCAGTGGCGTGACGGCAGCACATGCATGATTAGATATAAGTCCTTTTTACTACAACTAGATATAGT
Source organism: Paragorgia papillata (assembly GCA_035771165.1). Classification (NCBI taxonomy): domain Eukaryota; kingdom Metazoa; phylum Cnidaria; class Anthozoa; order Scleralcyonacea; family Coralliidae; genus Paragorgia; species Paragorgia papillata. Next base: position 1,335,645 of record JAWNZC010000396.1, on the reverse strand, counting down.
AATTGTGGGATCATAACCTGAAAATCACAGTGGTAAATACGACGAAAAGTACAGATTACGAGACAATAATAATGATAAAAACATATCTTGGTTTCTTTTAGTAATTTATTCAATAACATCATTGGAGGTAAACTACAACATCGAAGCTCAATTTATGCCCCACTATATTCAACTACAAATATAAGTCAATATTATAAGCATTTTATGATGACTACCGTCTTCCCTTTTGGGGGGTAGAGAAGGGAGGTTGCTCTCTTTTGCCATGGAATGGAGGTTGTTCTCTTTTGCCAAGAGGACGGAATGGAGGTTGTTCTCTTTTGTCAAGAGGACGGAAGGGAGGTTGCTCTCTTTTGCCATGGAATGGAGGTTGTTCTCTTTTCCCAAAGCGTCCCTTCTGTCTTTTCTCAGGGAATGAAGGTTGTTCTCTTTTCTCAAGGAATGGAGGTTGTTCTCTTTTCCCAAAGCGTCCCTTCTGTCTTTTCTCAGGGAATGAAGGTTGTTCTCTTTTGTCAAGGAATGGAGGTTGTTCTCTTTTCCCAAAGCGTCCCTTCCACTGTCTTTTCTCAGGGAATGAAGGTTGTTCTCTTTTGTCAAGGAATGGAGGTTGTTCTCTTTTCCCAAAGCGTCCCTTCCACTGTTTTTTCTCAGGGAATGAAGGTTGTTCTCTTTTGTCAAGGAATGGAGGTTGTTCTCTTTTCCCAAAGCGTCCCTTCCACTGTTTTTTCTCAGGGAATGGAGGTTGTTCTCTTTTGTCAAGGAATGGAGGTTGTTCTCTTTTCCCAAAGCGTCCCTTCCACTGTTTTTTCTCAGGGAATGGAGGTTCTCTTTTGTCAAGGAATGGAGGTTGTTCTCTTTTCCCAAAGCGTCCCTTCCACTGTTTCTTCTCAGGGAATGGAGCTTGTTCTCTTTTGTCAAGGAATGGAGGTTGTTCTCTTTTCCCAAAGCGTCCCTTCCACTGTTTTTTCTCAGGGAATGGAGCTTGTTCTCTTTTGTCAAGGAATGGAGGTTGTTCTCTTTTCCCAAAGCGTCCCTTCCACTGTTTTTTCTCAGGGAATGGAGCTTGTTCTCTTTTGTCAAGGAATGGAAGTTGTTCTCTTTTCCCAAAGCGTCCCTTCCACTGTTTTTTCTCAGGGAATGGAGGTTGTTCTCTTTTGTCAAGGAATGGTGGCTGTTCTCTTTTACCAATGTTCTTCCTTATTTCGCTGTTAAAATAATGTGACTCCTGCTGTACGGCTCCCAACTCTCGCTCTCCTCTGTACTCCGCAAAGTAAGGCTGATCTCTTTTGTTTACAATGAAGCTCTGAACTTGACTTGGACCAACGACTGTGCATATTACTAACACACAAAACATAGATACGGCAGCCATGATGGGAACTCAACTTCTGTGCAATGCTTCGTTAGGCCGCGTTATTTAAATGCTTCGCTTGTTTTGGTTTATACTTAAATAATAACAACCTCGTGGTCTTAATCATGCGATTAATAATCCGAACGTGATACATGCACGTGGTTTTAAGTTGCGGTATAATCTTAAATCGCCAAAGGGCTTACATTGTAATTTAAAGAAAGGCTCAAAGAGATTGGGACTCGTTCACACGCACGCACGTAGACGCATCTTTAGTATTTTACTGTGTCTAACCATAGTCAATCGAGATATGGTCTGGAAACTCAGTCTTTGGTCTATCTTTTTGTTCGCCTTTATGCATTTTTGTGCACGGTGCACGGTCACTGAACACATTGTATTTTAGTATAATGAACGAATTGTCCAATAGCAACGTTTCACTTCAATCACACAACCGTGCTATTTAAATATTAATAAACCTAAAACAAAGGATGTGCACGGTGTAAGGTACGGTTCAACATAAAATCACAGCTCATTATAGGCGCTTTGAAGTTTGCCGAGTTTCCAGAAAATATCTCGATTGACTATGGTCTAACATCAGACTATTTTACTCAGTCTAACACCAGACTATTTTACTCTGTCTAACGCCAGACTATTTTACTGTGTCTAACACCAGACTATTTTACTCTGTGTAGCACCAGACTATTTTACTGTGTCTAACATCAGACTATTTTACTCTGTCTAACTCAGACTATTTTACTATGTCTAACATCAGACTATTTTACTCTGTCTAACATCAGACGATTTTACTCTCTCGAACACCAGACTATTTTACTCTGTCTAACATCAGACGATTTTACTCTCTCGAACACCAGACTATTTTACTCTGTCTAACATCAGACTATTTAAGTTAAGTTTAAGACGAGTTAAGCCCAGCAAAGACGGCAAAGTTTTCCTTGACAAGTTCCTTGGTAACTTTGCTTGTTCGTGCATGTGTAGGATGAACAAGTTGTTTTTTTCAACAATTTTCCTTGCCAAGTTATAATTGCTCGTGCGTACGGTTGGACAAGTTTTGCTTGGGGGAATGATCACTTAACACTGATTAGCTTCGGAGAAGGCAGATCTTGTCAAGTTTTCCTTGACAACTATACATGCACACTAACAATTTTCCTTGTTCAAAAGCTGGCATGAATCGTGCCAGTCAAGAAAGTAAAAAAAAATATGCAGAAAACATGTGATATTATTAACATCTTTATAATCAGTTTCAAGATTTCCTTCAAATTTCTTTCAGAACGGCATTTAACAAGGCTCCTTGTCGAGGAAAAACTTGTCAATTTGTGTCGTACATGCACACGAACAAATAAAACTTGTTTAGGAAAAAATTGGTCGTCTGTGCATGGAGGTGGTAAACAGGTTGGATTTCACGAAGCCGAAATCATGTTTTCGCAAACACGATTTGAATTTATAACAAACACATGACTGACAAACGCAACTTGTAAAATAAAGAGTTGACCAAAGAATTATTAGTATATAGAAAGGCAAACTTTACCGTGTATATACTGAGCTTCAATTTGCTAGCTCTCCTAAGAGGGCCAGCCTAATTCTTGAGTGCGTTTACATGGGAGATTTACAGCCTTCCTACACGCGTAAAAACGCACAACTTGTTCACGGTTGTCATCAGGCGTGAACAATGTTGTGCTGCTCGCCGTGAACAAGTTGTCAACAAGTTGTTCACTTATGGTTCGAACAACTTGTTCACGGATAAATCAACAGTCATGAACAAAGTTGTTCCAACAGCACATTTTTATAGCCAACGTTGTTCGCACATGATACAACATGTTGTTACAGCATGACGAAATAACAACGATGAACAACAATGTTACAACAATGGTGAACATGGTTGATGTATCAACACGTTCTTCGGTTGTTACAACATGCGTGAACAACGGTTGTTGTTTCATCAAGCTGTAACAACTTGTTGAAACAATGATGAACAATGTTGTTCATTTATCAATGTTGTTCACATATGTCAACAAGTTGTTACGGCATTGTTCAGGCAACAATGCTGTAACAACTTGCGAGATTTTTACGCGTGTAGGCGAGATCTCGGGTTGTCAATAGCGAGATCTTGACTAGGAGGGCTCTCGTCATGTAAACACAAACAAATTTTTTACAAGGAATGATACGGGAGCTCGGCAAAGAAGGCTAGCTCCACCAAGAGGGCTGGGCCCTCCTCCATATAAACACCCAATAAGATCTTAATCGTATAAAGTGCAGTCACAGATTTATTTGAAATCTATTTGAGGCGTCCGTTTTTTATTCCGAATAAACTGTTCAGTAACAAAGGCATATGACTCGAAAATTAAGTTTGTCTTATTGAAAAGAACATTTAAAATGATAAGATAACATCTTTTGCAGTTTTTGGTTTCCTTGCTTCGTTTTTGAGATATTCCAGTTTGTTTGATATGCAAATTACACAACTTTTTACGTCACATGTGCATAATGAGTATTATGAGTTACCGAGAGAAGGTTACATATATTTGCTATTGTGAAACGAAATCACTTGGAATTCTACATGTTTGGTGTTGTGGGTAGAAACACGCACATGCTTCCTTTGAGTTAAGCCGGCCATGTTTTCATAATAGCAAAGATATGTAACCTTAATTTCTGATAACTCATTATACACATGTAACGTAGAAAGTTGTGTCATTTGTATATCAAACACGCTTGAAAAAAAAACCCACTTAGAACATCATATCACAATTCTTCCTCAATAAACAACCAAGCTATAAAGTGAAAGTGTTTACGAATTTTGCTAGGCCTTCCCCAGCGGGTCCGTTCGGATCACTTCCGAAACGTGTTAACCGAGGAAGTCCTAGAAACTAGGCTAGTATTCCCCGCTGTAGCGGGGTATAATAGGGAGCTTAAGCAAGCTAGGACAACGACGGCCGGCAATCCAAAGTTCTTTATCTAGCAGAAACCACGAATCATTTACGTATAGTATTGAATGCTTAAAGTATGTTTTTCTACATCCAAAAGCTTATAGAGTTCTAAAAGGAATTTGTCACATAGTTTGAAGTCAAACTCAACTAACAGGTTTCGCCGTTTCACGAGTTAACGTCGTCCTGAAGACGTGCAAATGATCTGAATAACGTTGTATGTAGAACGAGGACGGCGTTAGGATTACTCTTGGGACTAAAAATTATTCATTTTCTTTGTGTGAAGAAAATTCTATCGTGTTAAAGGGTATTGGCAATAAAAATTAAGTTTATCTCATTTGAAAGAACTCGTCAAATGGTATAAGAAGACCTTTTACCATTTTTCCGTATCTGTTTTGGTTTTGGAAATATTTCGACCAAATTCAGCGTGCTGTCCGCCATCTTGGAATTATTTTCGATATGCAAAATTATGCATGTGACGACATAAGCAGGGTAAAGTGAAATTTTTATCTTGCCAACCTTATGACATTATGAGCTAGAAACTCGTTTTTTTGTTGCGCTATTTCCATTTTAAATTGACCCACAACATTTAAAAAGCCTTCCGTAGAAATTTGGGCACCCACGGAGTAGTTTCATCAGGTTTACCCTGCTTGTGACCTCACCAATTTCCTAGTTAATTAGACCCAATATTACAACAAGATGGCGGATAGCACGCTGTCTTTCGTGGAAATATTTCAAAACACAAGAATTACAAAAGGTCTTCTTATACCATTTGACGAGTTCTTTCAAATGAGACAAACTTAATTTTTATTGCCAATACCCTTTAAAGTGTATATGAAACGAAAATTAAGTTTGTCTTATTTGAAAGAACTTTTGAAATGACAAAGTAACATCTTTTGCTGTTTTTTGTTTCCTTGCTTCGTTTATGAGATATTTCAGTTTGTTTTATATGTGAAACTAACCAGTGACATCACAACGTGCATAATGACTTACTGGGAAAGGTTATATATCTTTGCTATTACTAAACGGAATCAGTTGAAAATGTATATTTCTGTTGTTGTAAGGGAAAAACGCACACATAATTGCTTTGAAGTGATTCCGTTTGATAACAGAAAAGATATATATAACCTTTCCCAGTAAGTCATTATGCACCTTGTGATGTCACTGGTTAGTTTCACATATAAAACGAAGCAAGGAAACAAAAAACAGCAAAAGATCTTACTTTGTCATTTCAAAAGTTCTTTCAAATAAGACAAACTTAATTTTTAAACTTAATCTTTAATGACGTTGTCATCCAGAAGCCTGGAGACGACACTTAATGTCAACAGAATGGAAACAGACAATGAAAAGCGGACAAAAGTTAAGCTAACTTTATTAACATTATTTAAGCCTTTTTTTGAAAATTAATGTTTCAATTATAGACCTTTCGCTCGGGGTATTCCACAAAAAAATTCCCCTCGAGATGAAATATTTTGTCCTTCGGGGTAATTTTTTGTGGAATATATATATATATATATATACCAGCGAAAGGTCTATAATTGTAGATCAGCGAAGATTAAGAATCAATGCACGTTTTCTTTGCTCAGGAAATTCAGACAACTAGAGTTTGGAGAAACCTCGTTCTGGGCACCTAATGAAAAAAGAAAACCCTTTCAGAACTAGCCTGGCAAGCTTTTAATGTGTCACATGTATACACGAGTGCTCTATGGTCTGTGGGATCTTTACATATTTAAATAACTTAGGTTAAAAGAAAATGTTTCCCGAAATTTTTTCTCAAAAATATTAAATGCTCGCCCATTAACAGTGCTCCGAAGTTGGCCAAATCAGCCCAAATCGCGCCATTTTGAAAGTTAGACCGTTTTCTTGGGCCTGGGCTCTAATTGATAGATTTACGTCACATTTGCGTCACAGTCGGAACACCAACATTTCTTCCACCGAGTCTGAGTCAGACGAACCATCTTGGAACATATTGATGAATATATCTAAAGTTTTCATTGCTTAAATAAAGGTTTAAGAGACGCAATACCAAAAACACACTAAATAGTCAGAAGTTCGGTTCCGACCGTGACGTCTAATGCACGGTCACAGTTATAGAGGTACCAACTTTGAAGCGCTGTTAATGGGCGGGGATTTAATATTTTTGAGAAAAAATTTCGGGAAACATTTTCTTTTAACCTAAGTTATTTAAATATGTAAAGATCCCACAGGCCATAGAGGCACTTTAAGTGTTGAAGTCAAATCTCGCATGTTGTTTCTCCTTGTTGTGTTTACGTGAAGAAGATTGAAAGTTTTCGATCTGATCGAAACGAATGGCTGAAGTCAATCCACGCAGTGGAGTGGATTGACTCGAGATTCAAGCAAGGATCGACTTGAATGTCTCCAATCTGATTCATGTAAACACGGTTTGACTTGAAAATGACTTGATACGCATGAGTGAAGTTGGTGTGTGTCGTGCTAAATGGCAGACATTGAGGGAAGCACAGAAAATAGTGTTCCAAAACCGAAAACAATGTTCCAAGCAGATCGGATTCTCCATCGTGCAAATGGTCTATTGATAACTGATAAAACTAGACACACAACCCAAACTTGATTTGCTTCAAGCAACTTTATTAATCCCATCACTAATGGTAAAACTACACAAATTCAACTCTCATAACAAGCGTGTGACAAACACAGCCGTGCAACACACACATGAGCTAGAACCCTGGAACTACGGTGTATACAAGTGTAAAGTTCAGAAGTAATTTCTTACTGGGCAGCCATGTGCTTGATGAGATCAATCACTCTGTGACTATAGCCACATTCATTATCATACCTTGAAAATAAAGACAAAAGTAAATAACTTTACCTTCCTCATTTCGCGCGCTCTCTTCGTTTGGCGCGCGCACTCTATTTCGCACGCACTCTATTTCGCGCGCACTCTATTTCGCGCGCACTCTTCGTTCTTCGTTTCGCGAATGATCGCTAAGGCGGCCATTGTTTTAATGGTCCGCAGGGATCCATGGTTGATCGCGGCCATTGTTTTAATGGTCCGTAGGGATCCATGGTTGATCGCGGCCATTGTTTTAAAGGTCCGCTGGGATGCATACTGATCGCCAAGATCGCTGAGATTGCAAAATCACCGTTTCCATATAAAACGCAACGATCGATCGTAGCAATCGTTGCGTCAGTGGTTTCCATATGATCGCTGCGATCGCCGAGTTCATTTTTGAGCGATCGTAGCGATTATATGGAGACCATGCTTTAGCGATGCAGCGATCATATGGAAACCACTGACGCAACGGTCGCTACGATCGCGGAGATAGAAAATGTTCTATCTCATCGATCGTGGCGTTTTATATGGAAACGGCGATTTTGCAATCTCAGCGATCTTAGCGATCAGTATGCATACCAGCGGACCATTAAAACAATGGCCGCGGTCAACCATATAATCGCCACGATCGCTAAAAAATGAACTTGGCGATCTCGCTGCTGCGATCGCCGAGATAGAAAATGTTCTATCTCATTAGCGATCATATGCAAACAGCGATATGATTGTTGATCGTTGCGATCGCCGAGCTAATTTTTGAGCGACCGCGGCGATTGTGGCGATTATATGGAAACCAGGCTTTTGGCAACAAAAATTAAGTTTGTCTAATTTGAAAGAACTCGTAAAATTGTAATAGAACATCCTTTACAACTTTTTCGTATCTCTCCTCGTTTTCAAGATATTTCAATTTGTTTGATATGTAAATGACGTCAGGTGTGGGGTAAAATATTTTCACATGTAGCAAAACCAGTTATATCTGTAAGTTTGTTCAGCGAAATCATTTGAAACTGTGCACATAAAAAGTCCTTGCGACGCTGAACATTTCATGTTAGATATGTAAGTGATTTTGCTCTGTATGAAAATATTTTACCCCACTCCTGACGTCAGAGACCATCTCATTTACATGTCAAACAAATTGAAATATCTTGAAAACGCAGAAAGATACGAAAAAGTTGTAAAGGATCTTCTATTGCAATTTTGAGTTCTTTCCAATTAGACAAACTTAATTTTTGTTGCCAATCCCCTTTAAAGGTAGGTCTACATGCGTCGAAGGGTTAAACTACAATGTCATCAAGTACCTACCATGATACAAGCTTGACAAACGTATCATTGAGAGCAATGCCAGCTTGTGCATCAAAGATACAAGAATGAGTATCACCAATGAAGTCAGTGGAAACCACCATATCTTCAGTATAGGCAATGTACTTCTTCTGTTCTTCAGTTTCTGAGGCAGCTTTCACAGCTTTCTTGATGTCATCATATGATGCCTATTAATTATTTAAAAGATGAGGGTTTTAAAGGCCTGGCCAAACGCTTTCAACATTTCATTCAACATCGTTCAACATTGTTGAATTCAACATGTTGAAAGCGTATGGCCACCCCTGTTGAATGATGTTGAACGTTGTTGAATGGTGTTGAACGAAATTTGAACATGTTCGAATTTTCGTTCAACACGCGTTCAACATTTCTATTGTTCTCAAAATGTTGAAAGGTGTTGAACGCATTTGGCCACATTTCATTCAACTTGGTTGAACAGAGACATGCGCCATGCGGGATATTGTCGATTCCAGCATTTGTGGTAGCCCGCGTTCAATTAATTGTCATTCATGAATGTTGAACGATGTTGAATTCATTTGGCCACTCGTGCTTTCAACATTATTCAACATCGTTCAACAATGTTGAATGTGATGTTGAAAGCGTTTGGCCAGGCCTTAAAACTTTGTTTAATGCCAAATGATTTTTACTCCATCTAATGCCACACAATGTTACTCGTCAAACATTAGCACAACTACAGGATGGGAAGGTGGTTGAACCCCACGGCCCTGAGCAAAAGGAATTAATTAGAGGGCCCTGCGTATTCTGTGATATCATTATTCAACAACACTCGTTTTGCAGCCATTTTTCCCACTTACGCAGGGGTTGGCCAGCAGCTCCCCACAGCAGTTTCCTTCACTTCTCTCTCTCTTGCGCATCCTCCCTTTTTAGACCACACTCTCTCATGTCCCTCTCCACAACCTGACTCTATGTCATCCTTGGCCTTCCTCTTCCTCTCACACCTTCCACCTCATATGACATGCTTTTTTTCACCCAGTCACCATAATCTTTCTGTAATACATGCCCCAGCCACCTCAACCAGTTCTACCTCACAACATCAGTCACCAACTCAATCCCCATTCTTTCTCTCAACTCCACACTCGGCACTCTATTCCACAAAGATACACCACACATCCATCGTATCATCCTCATCTCTGTTCTCTTCAATCTTGCCACATCATTATTGATTGTCAAACGTATGACAGTATTTAGATACTGATAATCCAATGGCGCTCACCTCTTGATGGAACTGGTCATAGAACTGGGGAAACTACGGTGTTGATTTTACGGAGGGAAGAAAACCGGACAACCCGGTGAAAAAACCTTCTGGTAATCACTTCCAAATTGGTGTCTATGGCACTGCCTGGGAAGGGGCCCCAAAAGTAATCTATCTCACAGGTCCCCACATACAACTTACTGGTTTTTTCAGTTTGACTGTCAAATCAACAACTGAAACATCACAAACAGGAACTCTGAACGCCATTCCCGTCAACTTGCCATTCAGATCAGGAATAACTTTTCCAACAGCTTTTGCAGCTCCAGTCGAAGCTGGAATTACATTCTGATGAGCTCCACGACCATCCCGCCATTTCTAGAAAGTTATACAAGAGACACTAATTAATACACATATGGCAAGAACTATTAAGTTATTTTGCCTGAACAACCAATGGCAACTCATAACTAGTACAGTAGGACTAATAATACGCTTTTGTCAAATCAGATATTGTAAAAAAATAATGGAATCAAATCAATTTGATCATAACCCAGTGCGTATCATCATCTTTGACAAAAGCAACATGTGTGAGTTAATGTAGTTTTGAGAGAGAGTTGGTGGTGGTAGTGACTAGTGTTATAAAGTAAATATCACTGACTACTGGAAATTGTTTGTTGAAGTTGTTTGTCTAGGTTAGTCTTGAGAAAGGGTGGTGGTGGTGACTGATGAAGACTGGTATGTTTATGGAAGTTGTACATTTAAGTTGGTGTCAAAATACTGTTAGCATTGGTCATTAACCATTGCTACCTAGGATGTCTGAAGGTTCGACTCTCTTTCACGAGTAAAATTTAGATTTAGATTTAATGACTTTATTGCATATAGCAACTGGTGGTCAAACAGGGTGAAATGCCCCAATTGAACATGACTACCATGAGTCATGAGAGAAAACCGGAGAACCTGGCGAAAAACCCTCGAAGCACAAATTGTCTGGTGTTAGACAGTAAAACAATAAAGGAGCCATTTTTGACCAGCTCAAGCAGGAATGGGTTCATGTTTTAGCAACTTCAGCCTTCGGCAATGGTCATCCTCTGGTTCTGATGCTTTTGTTATACTGTATGTGGGGATATGGTGTGTATTCTGTAATTCTGGTCAGACTCTTGTTGTATTACTGTCTAAAGGAGCTCTTTTGTCAGTTTGTTCATTTTTATTAAGTTATATAATAATTATAAGGTGCCATTTAGTAGTGATCAGTATCGTCAACACTTCCTGTACACACACCTTTGATGATGGTCCATCAACAGTCTTCTGGGTGGCAGTATAAGCATGAATGGTGCTCATTAGACCTTCTTCAATGCCAAACTTATCATTGATCACTTTTGCAATGGGAGCCAAGCAGTTTGTCGTGCAAGATGCATTGCTAAAACAGATAAGATAAAAACAAATCTTTATATCAGTCATGTTTCTAAACTTATTGTCAAAAGTTAGTAAAATCCCAACTTGATTCTCATTCTAATGTCACTACACAGTTCAATCACATACTAAACTAACTCTATTTGGTTGACCCCATCAGTCATATCTAAACTGTTCTCTCTAGAGGTCCAGTAAGGACCATCCCTCATTGGTCCAGTGTTACTACAGGAGGAAACCAGAGTAAACTAAACTAACTTTATTTATACTGGATAACCCTATCAGTCATATCTAAACTGTTCTCTCTAGAGGTCCAGTAAGGACCATTCCTGTCATTGATCCAGTGTTACTACAGAAGGAAACCATGCAGAGTAAACTAAACTAACTTTATTTATACTGGATAACTCTATCAGTCATATCTAAACTGTTCTTCCTAGAGGTCTAGTAAGGGCCATCCCTCATTGGTCCAGTGTTACTACAGAAAGAAACCAGAGTAAACTAAACTAACTTTATTTATACTGGATAACCCTATCAGTCATATCTAAACTGTTCTTCCTAGAGGTCCAGTAAGGACCATCCCTCATTGATTCAGTGTTCTACAGGAAGAAACCAGAGTAAACTAAACTAACTTTATTTATACTGGATAACCCTATCAGTCATATCTAAACTATTCTTCCTAGAGGTCCAGCAAGGGTCATCCTTCATCGGTCCAGTGTTACTACAGGAGGAAACTGGAGTAAACCAAACTAACTTTAACAAACCTGACAATGTCCATTGATTTCTCGTATGACTTCTCGTTAACCCCCATGACGAACATGGGTGCATCTGCTGATGGAGCACTAATAACAACCTTCTTAGCACCACCCACAATATGAGCCTGAGCTTTGTCAATAGTTGTGAATATTCCAGTAGATTCAACCACATACTCAGCACCAATTCTACCCCATGGAAGATTCTTAGGGTCTCGCTCACCAAAAACTTCAATTGGGTTACCATTGATGTAGAGTTTGCCATTCTCAGCTTTTACTTCCCCCTTAAAACGACCATGTGTGGAATCGTATTTGAACATGTATACCTGGAATGGAAAACATGTACTTTGTTATTAATTCACACTACAAATATATATAAACATTACTCACAAACCCTTTAAAGTGCATTATAAACCCTACACAGTTTTTAGTTCCCTGTTTAGAGTGCGACAAAACAGTTGTAAAGTTATTTTACAGTTTTTGATTTGGTCATTTTGTTTCCGAGATATATCTCTTTGAACATTGGCAAAAAGTCCTATTCACTGGAAATTGACACAAATGCTATTTGGTCAATATTGGGACTGGAACTACTTGATGTGATGTCACTCCATTGTCGACTATGGAATTAATGAAGAAATGACATCACATCAAGTAGTTCCAGTCCCAATATTGACCAAATAGCATTTGCGGCAATTTCCAGCAAATAGGACTTTTTACCAATGTTCAAAGACATATATCTCGGAAACAAAACTACCAAATCAAAAACTGTAAAATAACTTTACAACTGCTTTTTTGCCCTCTAAACAGGGAACTAAAAACTGTGTAGGGTTTATTTATATGCACTTTAAAAAATAACCTTGTGACAAATGGTTTGGATATTTTGCTGCCTTACAAACCCTCAACCAACCTGCCCACAAACACCCCCTCACCACAACCCCACCCCTTCATGACAACCTTCACCACACATAACCCCTACTCCCTCACCATACACCACAACCCCCACACTACACACCATAACCCCCACCCCCACACTACACACCACAACCCCCACTTCCTCACTACACACTACAACCCCCACCTCCTCACTACACACCACAACCCCCACCCCCTCATAACACACCACAACCCCCACCCCCTCACAACACACCACCCCCCACCCCCTCACAACACACCACAACCCCCACCCCCTCACAACACACCACAACCCCCACCCCCTCACTACACACCACAACCCCCACCCCCTCACTACACACAACCCCACCCCCTCATTACACACCACAGCCCCCACCCCCTCACTACACACCACAACCCCCACCCCCTCACTACACACCACAGCCCCCACCCCCTCACTATACACCACAACCCCTCACTACACACCACAACCCCCAACCCCTCACCATATAGTGTACCAGAACCCCCACCCCTTCACCACACAACCCCTACCCCCTCTCCACACACCACAACCCCTACCTCATTGCCCTCAAGAACAACAGGTTCTGCCAGCAAAACATATCATAACCCACTTACATCACAAACAATTAGCACTTTAAAGCCCCTTCAATGTTTCCTTGTTTCAAAACACATCCAAAGCAGCAACAGTTTTTTTGCAGTAACATAAGCTTATACATTAAAGTTTAATGATGAACAATAACCAACAATATTAAGCTTTCAAAAGCAGCAGAAATCCACCCAAATCTTATATTTTTGAAGCTCTTACAACAAACAGAGGTGTTCAATTATTTCAATTTCATGACTGGGCGCTCCAATGAAGGGGAAAATGGTAAAATTTTGATGACCTAAATGTTGTTAAACTAAAAGGAATGTATCCCTTAACTCTTTCTTGTCCGAATTGGTCTTTAGTATTTTATTCTGGCTAACGCCGGACGATTTTATTCACCTCTGGGGAGGCCCTTGGACAGGAATGAGTTATAAACTATCTCTTTATAAACTATCTCTCAGCTCTTTCCTGCCCGAATTGGTCTTTCGTATTTTATTCTGGCTAAACGCCAGACGATTTTATTCACCTCTGGGGAAGCCCTCGGACAGGAATGAATTATAAACTATCTCTCTAACTCTTTGACTCTTTCCTGTCCGAATTGGTCTTTCGTATTTTATTCTGGCTAACACCAGACGATTTTATTCACCTCTGGGGAAGCCCTCGGACAGGAATTATAAAGTTATAAACTATCTCTCTAACTCTTTCCTGTCCGAATTGGTCTTTCGTATTTTATTCTGGCTAACGCCAGAATTTCTTCTTAATACATGGGTTCTTCACAGCATGCCTTAACAGTTTGTGTAGTTTAATAAGCTTAAATATATGTTTTAAAAAGAGAATAAAACAATACCATGTACTCCAAATCGATGAAGGGGTCATTCACACCAACTATCGTCACCTCAGGATGCTCGAGCGAGGCTCGCATCACAAGACGACCAATTCGGCCAAACCTGCATACAAAAACAAAATCAAACATCTACCTCAAAACTACATCGATGTTTATAGCTAACAGCGCTTTTGCAAAATAGATTGAAATAGTCTTGAAACTTTACCCGTTAATTCCAACTTTAATGGTCATTTTTTCTGGCGATCAATCGACAAACTTTGCTCGCTCTGTAAAGAGAAATGGTAGATCTAATGAATAGCTTGAAGGTTTCGTTGTACGGGGATTTAGTTTGATAAAAGCAAGGACAGAATTCGACTAACCTAGTCACCTTTGGGATGGGTTTGACGACTGCCACGCCGAACTTGATGGAAATGCAAGAGTGCACGTATAGCGGAAATGGAGTACTTGCTTTTGTTTGTTTTACTCTTACCGAGAGCAGCCTGGGGACGAGGTTTAGCGGTGGCCAAAATGAACGCGGGCTCTCAATACTAGTTGCTATAAATAGATCGTTTGCACATGACGTCATAGAGATCATATAAATACTAGAGGGGGCATCCTATCTTAATTTCAGCCAACCGTGGGCACAGAATAAGGATTGAGTGACAACTTGTCCGCATTTCTTCAATGCGCAGGCGCGATATTTTACGCCATCCGACGCCATCCTACGCGATCCTACGCAATTTCCTACGCCATCCTACGCAATCCTGGCAAGTTCCCCCGGCAGTTTTAACCTTCTTTTGAAGGTCCAAACTGCCGGGGGAACTTGCCAGGATTGCGTAGGATGGCGAAGAATCAAGATGCGCGAGGCGACATGCGCGAGGATAGAAACTTCAAAGGTTCCAACGCGAGTTGGACTTCTAGTATGACGTCATGTCCGCCATCTTGGCATCTATGAACAATGAACTTGCCAACGTACTAGTAGTACACAGGGTCTTTTGCCAACTCAAAAGTCAACCAAGATGGCGGATGTGACGTCATGTGTAAACGATCTATTTATAGCATAGATATAGGAGGTACTATAAATACATCGTTTGCACATGGCGTCACGTCCGCCATCTTGGTTGATTTTTGGGTTGTCAAAATACCCTGGGTACGTTGGCAACAGTGAACTGTACATATACTGGGCATTATAGAGTTCACAAACTGGTTGGCAAAAGACAAACCGCTGTGTTTGGTTTGCCACTGGTTTGGAAATTAACTGGAAATCAGCCAAGATAGCGTCCGATATCACGTGATTGAAAACGATCTATACTAAGAGACTGGTGCTAGTTATTTTTTTGCCAACCAATCAGAAGGCGAGAATAAGAAAAAATGGGGAAAGAAAAGGATGAAAGAGAGAAGAAAGGGGAAGGAAAGGGGTGAGAAGGGGAAGAAAAGGATGAAAGGGGAAGAAAGGGATGAATGAGGGAAGAAAGGGATGAAAGGAGGAAGAAAGGGATAAAAGGGGGAGGAAAGGGATGAAGAGAGGGATGAACGAGGGAAGAAAGGGATAAAGGAAGAAAGGATGAAAGGGGAAGAAAGGGATGAACGAGGGAAGAAAGGGATAAAAGGAGGAAGAAAGGGATAAAAGGGGGAGGAAAGGGATGAACGAGGGGAAGAGAGGGATGAACGAGGGAAGAAAGGGATAAAAGGAGGAAGAAAGGGATAAAAGGGGGAAGAAAGGGATGAACGAGGGAAGAAAGGGATAAAAGGAGGAAGAAAGGGATAAAAGGGGGAGGAAAGGGATGAACGAGGGAAAGAAAGGGATGAACGAGGGAAAGAAAGGGATGAACGAGGGAAGAAAGGGATGAAAGGGAAAAGAAAGTGATGAAATTAAAAGGGGAGAAAAGAATTGAAGGGCCAAAGGAGGAAGAAAGGTTTTGATGTTTGAAAATTCGTTGGCATTTTCCTGTATTTGAAAAAAACTTTTAGAATGCTGAAATGCTCTTAATTTGAAAACTTCTAATTACAGCTTGACACAGAATAAAGTTATTCTTTATTCTGCGCCCTTGACGTCGCGTGCGCATACTTTCAAATAAGAGAGTTTTTTCTTAACTGATTTTATCTTATTTTATAGGGACTTTGTCTTTCTTGATGAACTTTTAAAAAAGGTGTCCCAAAGCTTAATCGCACAAACAGAATGAGATAAATGTAAGAATTTTTAAAAATGTTTTATGTTACAATCATTTAAAAAAAACACATTGTATATACGCTACCTAGCTTAAAATATATATACAAACGGCTGCCCACTTTATAATAAAGGCCATATTTACAATATAAACATCCGTCTCATGATACACACATGATTTCTACAACAAACAACGGTATTTTCCAATAAATTTTGCCGGTATTTTTCAGAAATTCCGTCAGAAACAAGACTAGAAAATTCGTAAAAATGTTTATTTTAATAGGGTGTGTTTTGTATAGTTCGAATTACGAATTATTTAAAACTGTCTTGGGTAAAAACTAAAAAAAATTTAAAATTTCTTGTATCATATCGATTTTTTCTTGGAACTTTGGGAGTAATTCTAGTACATTCCAATTAATGGAAAAAGAAGGTCTGTGAATTCTGCGAATAGAGAAGGAAAGATGAGTTGATTTGGTTATTTTATTGAAGGATTACTCACGTAGACACCACTCAAACATCACACACGCACCATTTTCATACACACCACTAACAAACACACCACATTAAACACGGTACTCACAGACACACCACATTCAACACACTACTCACAAACACACTACTCACAAACACACCACATTCGATACACCACTCACAAACACACCACATTCAACACACTACTCAAAAACACACTACTAACAAACACACCACATTCAACACACTACTCACAAACACACCACATTCAACACGGTACTCACGGACACACCACATTCAACACACTACTCACAAACACACCACATTCAACACGGTACTCAAAAACACACTATAGCTACTAACAAACACACCACATTCAACACACTACTCACAAATACACCACATTCAACACACTACTCACAAACACACCACATTCAACACACTACTCACAAACACACCACATTCAACACACTACTCACAAACACACCACATTCAACACACCACTCACAAACACACCACATTCGACACACTACTCACAAACACACCACTCACAAACACGTGGGAAGCACGGGTGGCGTGTGCTGTTAGGGCGCTGCCTCTCACCGCTGTAGTTAAGCCCAGTTGGACGGGGTTAGTACTTGGATGGGTGACCGTCTGGGAATAACCCCGTTCTCAACTTGAATTTCATGTGAGTAGAGTTTAGTTGGTCTCTCCTGTGCTTCGAGGGATTTTCGCAGGGTTCTGCGGTTTTCCTCCCTCCATAAAATCAACACTTAGGTCTTAGCTTACGTCGTTCACTTCAACATGAGCCTCTGGCTCGTATGATTGGCCGACCACATCCTGTGCGTACGACGTTAAATAAATCATTACTCATTACTCATTACACCACATTTGACACACTACTCAAAAACACACCACATTCAACACACCACTCACAAACACACCACATTCAACACACCACTCACAAACACACCACATTCAACACATTACTCAAAAACACACCACATTCAACACACCACATTCAACACACCACATTCAACACACTACTCAAAAACACACCACATTCAACACACTACTCAAAAACACACCACATTCAACACACTACTCAAAAACACACCACATTCAACACACTACTCAAGAACACACCACATTTGACACACCTCTCACAGACACACCACGCACAGACACACCAACCCACAGACACATCACTCACACACATCACCTTCACACACACCACTCACAGGCACCGCTAAATGCAGGCACACCACTCATTCAAAGATCACTCATCCATTCACACCTATACTACAATCATTGCACAACTTACAAACTACTTGCATTTATTAACACACCAGGAACAGACACACCTCTCTCTTTCTGAAATCAGTTTCAGAAACACACCACTTCTGAAAGACACACCTCACACACCCTACATAAGTTGCTCAAAAATCACCTTGTTCCTTTACACGCCCATCAAGATCGGGGTCAGCTTTTCGAAAAATTTCCGCCATTTCTAAGGGAGTTATTGACCTTGAGCTTGCCAGGAATGCATCTCTTAACTGACGGATGTTGAAATATCCTTTTCTCCCGGGATCAAAAGCCGCATAGGCCAACATCACATCTTTGTCGAGGTCTTGATGTTTCATGATCTGTTTCATGACGTCAATAAATGTGTCCAGACGGATTTTATTACTATCTATGGTGAACATATGAAGAAAAAATAGTTAAAATATCTTGCTTCTGGAGTTTTTATATGTTTGTTTGTTTGTCTATCTGTCTGCCAGTCTGTCTGTTTGTTTCTCTCTTTGTTTGTTTGTTTGTTTGCTTGTTTGTTTATTTGTCTGTCTGTTTGTTTGTTTGTTTGTTTGTTCGTTTGTTTGTTGTCTATCTGTCAATTTGTTTGTTTGTTTGTTTGTTTGTCTGTCTGTTTGTTTTTTTGTTTGTTTGTTTGTTTGTTTGCTTGTTTATCTGTCTGTCTGTCTGTTTGTCTGCCTGTTTGTTTGTTTGTCTGTCTGTCTGTCTGTCTGTTTTTTTGTTTGTTTGTTTGTTTGTTTTTTGTCTATCTGTCTGTATGTCTGTTTTTTTGTTTGTTTGTTTGTTTGTTTGTTTGTTTGTTTATACTTTCTACCTATTAGTTAATCCATGACGAAGCTAATAAAATAGAAATGAAAATAACTATCTCACTAACCAGGTTCTCCTGTCTTTGTTCTTGCAGCGCTTATGGCATCATCGAGTCCAATTGCTGTTTCATTGTATCCCAGCATCCTACACAAGCGAGGGACTACGTTGACAGATATTTTCCCTTTGTTACTTCTGTCATACAGACTAAATGCATCGTAAAATTCTAGGAACAATACGTTTAGTTTAGTACCAAATAATTTCCTTCCTTCCTATCTATCTTCCTATCTTTATTGCCTTCCTTCCTTTCTTCTTCCCTCCCTCTTTTCATTTCTTCTTTCCTTCCTTCCCTTTTTTCTTCTTTCCTTCTTTCCTTTCTCCCTCCCTCCCTCCCTTTCTCCCTCCCTTTCTCCCTCCCTCCATCTCTCTCTCTCCTTCCATCCATCCCTCCCTCCCTTCCTTCCTTTCTCCCTCCCTCCATCTCTCTCTCCCTCCATCCCTCCCTCCCTTCCTCCATCCCTCCCTCCCTTCCTTCCTTCCTTCCTTCCTTCCTTCCTTCCTTCCTTCCTTCCTTCCTTCCTTCCTTCCTTCCTTCCTTTATCCTCCCTTTCTCCTTCCCTCCCTCTGTCCCTCCCTCTCTCTCTCCCTCCCTCCCTTCCTCCCTCCCTCCCTCCCTTCCTTCCTTCCTTCCTTCCTTCCTTCCTTCCTTCCTTCCTTCCTTCTTTCTTTCTTTCTTTCTTTCCTTCCTTCCTTCTTTCCTTCCTTCTTTCCTCCCTCCCTTCCTTCCTTCCTTCCTTCCTTCCTTTATCCTCCCTTTCTCCTTCCCTCCCTCTGTCCCTCCCTCTCTCTCTCCCTCCCTCCCTTCCTCCCTTCCTCCCTCCCTCCCTCTCTTCCTTCCTTCCTTCCTTCCTTCCTTCCTTCTTTCTTTCTTTCTTTCTTTCTTTCCTTCCTTCCTTCCTTCCTTCCTTCCTTCCTTCCTTCCTTCCTTCCTTCCTTCCTTCCTTCCTTCCTTCCTTCCTTCCTTCCTTCCTTCCTTCCTTCTTTCCTTCCTTCCTTCCTTCCTTCCTTCCTTCCTTCCTTCCTTCCTTCCTTCCTTCCTTCCTTCCTTCCTTCCTTCCTTCCTTCCTTCCTTCCTTCCTTCCTTCCTTCCTTCCTTCCTCCCTCCCTCCCTCCCTCCCTCCCTCCCTCCCTCCCTCCCTCCCTCCCTCCCACCCACCCTCCCTCCCTCCCTCCCTCCCTCCCTCCCTCCCTCCCTCCCTCCCTCCCTTCCTTCCTTACCTTGCAGTTGGTCTTTTGAAAACGTTCTACTTTCTGTCCGTCGCCCTCCCTAACAGTAACATAGGGTTTATTATATTATGTTTAGTGCATATCCATTATTATCTCATACAAAAACATTTATCTCATTGCTTCATCATTATTTAGTAAAAGTGTTCGTTAGTTGTCAGAGTTATATACGCGGTCGAACGATTTGAATGGCTTGAAATTCTTTGAATTCATCTCACCTTGCCTTTCCTGATCAACATTTTAATTTTTTTCTCGGAATCCCGAATTAATGAAACAGGCAAAGATCGTGCGGCATTTTTGACGGTTACTCCATTGATCTACAGAAAGAGAAATTTTGAATATATTTAGACTGTGACCTATGTTTTATGAGATGTAGAAAACCATAAAAACGACCCATTTTGTGAGCTCATTGGCGTAGTAATTTTGAAAAAAACAGCGTTGTCTAAGCAGCGAAAATCAAAGCTAAAGTTTATGTAAAGCAGGAAGATTTTTATCAGCTATAAAACCACGGAGATGGTACTGATTTCCTTTGTGTTTTTCATCAATTATTGACGAGTTTTTAAATGATATCTCATGTACGAAAACTTATGAAAAGCTTTAGTTAGTTAAATTTCACAATATTTTCCGCTACCTTAATAATCTCATCCCCAGGCTCCAGTCCTGCTTTGTCCGCCAAACTTCCCCGAGTGACGCTTTCGATGAGAAGTGGCGTGGCTGACCAATCCTCAGGGTCCGTAGTCTCGTCGTACTCGGCACCGCCGAAAGCAAATCCAATATCTCCCATGAACCCTGTACACAAGAAAAAGATACATTGAACAAAAAAGCCCTCTCCTTACCTGAGAAGAACGACAACAACATAAACAACATTAACGACGACGACAATAATGACGACAACAGCACCACTACCAACAACAACAACACTAACAACAACACCAACAACAACAACACTACCACCAACCACCACCAACAACAACAACAACAACAACAACAACAACAACACCTCCACCAACCACCAACAGAAACAACAGCACCAACAGCAGCAGCACCACCACAAACACAAACAACAGCAGCACCACCACCAACAGTGGCACCAACAACACCAATCAACCAACAACAGCACCAACAGCATCACCACCAACAACAACAGCAGCACCACCATCAACAGCAACACCACCAACAACAACAACAGCACCACCACCAACAGCAGCACCACCACCAACAGAAGCACCAACAACACCAACGAACCAACAACAGCACCAACACCAACACCAGCAGCAGCAGCACCATCAACAGCAGCACCACCACCAACAACAACAGCACCACCAACAGCAGCACCAACACCAACCAACAACATCAGCACCACCAACACCTGCAACCAACACCACCACCACTAGTCTACCACCACCACCAACAACATCAGCACCACCACAACCACCACCTGCAACCAACGACACCACCACTACGAACAACAACGACGACGAAAATTACCGAACTTCAGCCCATCGTAGCTTTGGTCCAAAACCGTCTTAGATTTTCTACAAATTTCTAACTTGTTACAAACCTTTCCGACCAGTCGGTAACTGTAGTGACATCATTCTGCCTTCTTCAACATAAGGGCTGCTTTGGTTGTTGTTGTTTAGGTTGGCTGAAGCCCCAACACCACCCTTGATTATTTTATGATTAGCATGACCATTTTGATTTGTTGTGTAACCATTGTTAGTCGTCTATAGCGGAGTTTAAGAAAGAAGCGAGTTTATTCTTCTTGAAAAATCTTCGATTTTTTAACGCATATTTTGAGGGAGGGAAGGAAAGGAGTAACGGATCGAGGGTGGAGTTAGGAAGGAAGGAAAGAAGGAAACAAACAAACAAACAAACAAACAAACAAACAAACAAACAAACAAACAAAAAAAGAAAAAAAGAGAGGAAGGAAGGAAGGAAGAAAGAAAGAACGAAAGTGAGTTTCTGAATGTGTTCAAATTACGTTTTGTGAGAATACATAATCATTTACTTTCTTTTCTTGCTGATCCAGATGATCTTGACTTGTTATAAAGCCATTGTTGACCGAGCCACTGACACTGACAGAGCCATTGGCAGAGCCATTGGCGTTTGCCTAAAGAGTATACAGGAGACACCTCAGTTTAAAACAAGGACTAATTACAAGGTTAGAACAACGTTTGTTCAGAAAACGGCATGCATATATAACTATACGAGCCGTTTATCCGTATGCCAAAAAAAACTGCATGTATATAACCATCAGCCGTTTATCTGTATGCCAGAAAACGACATGCAGATAAATAAACCTTTTTATACAATACCCTGGTTGCTATGCGTGTTTTCATTGGTTGTTGGCCATGATCTATTAGAGGACAGACACATGGTCACGTCAGATCACACGTCAGCTGGAGTTTCGCAGCAAGAGTTTTGATAAAACCCTTTTAAATTTTTATTGTATAAAACAATTAGATTTCATTTTGTCGTTGTCTGTTCAGTTATAGATGCACAGAAGACGTCACAACGTGGTAAGAACATCAGTGACGCACTCGACTGCGTCTCGTGGGCCACTTTTTTATCTTACCACGTTGTGACGTCATCTGTGCATCTACAGTGCATGTGTATAAAAAAAACCTGAACCCTTAGAAAACAACCTATTGTAGTAGTTTGAAATTAATCAGCACATAAGTTAAACGAAGCGAAAAACCTTTTAAATACTTTCACCATGCATACACTTCAAGTTATCTTAATTTCCCAGGTGTACAAGACCGTGTGTTTTACGCATATGTGGGTTCAGCGAAGTGCGTAGGGCTTTCAAACTACTACAATAGGTTGTTTTCTAAGGGTTCAGGTTTTTTTATACACATTGTATAACTGAACAGATAACGGCAAATGGAATCTATTTGTTAAATGGACGATGAAAGCGAACCTGAAACGGTATTACAATGCGTAGTCATGTGACTGGTTCTTGAGTCTGACCTTAACACTTTGAAGCCTGGACTTCTCCCTGTTCTGAATAAAATCGTCTGGCATCAGCCAGAATAAAATACTAAAGACTCGTCTTCAGGCTTCAAAGAGATAGGTTTTAGCACTTTGAGGCCTGGACCTCTCCCTGTTCTGAATAAAATCGTCTGGCGTTAGCCAGAATAAAATACTAAAGACTCGTCTTCATGCATGCTTCAAAGTGTTAATATTATAGTTCACAAACGAGCGGATAAGCAATGGGAGAAGTTATCACCATGCATGAAAATCTGATGGTATCGACTATATTGCAGCGCGATACTCTTAATTTGGTCGTTTACTGCTCTCGCTATATATATATAACATACCTATCATGCTGCCATTTTTAGTGATCAAGCGATTAAATTCTGGCAGATAATAGCTTAAAATATGTATACGTGATCTGACATGGACGAAAATGACTTAAACTATACTTTCTGTGAGAAAATCGAAAGAAAATATCTTCAAAACAACTACTCTATCGTATCTAAGACTATATATAATATATACAAGCCCAAATGTATATTATATATTATATCATTATTGCGTTTACGTTTTGGCCAAGTTTATAAATTATCGTACTTGTCTTTGATTAATTAATTTCCTCTCTCTGACAATGTTTAACTCTCTCTCTTAGATATTTTGGTACAAAACCAGTAGTACTAACCATTTTCAGTTTAATATCAAAGAACTTCACTTGGATCGATTTGGTGACAATCACGATGTTAGTTAACCACACAAACGTTTTGGTTTGAAATACAAACCTGGCTGTATATTTGGATATATTTTGATACGCATTATTGGTTATGCTAACTGAGTCACTCTTTTTCTCATTTTCATAACAATCTGAAGATTAATGAGAATGTTGGAATGTTTGATCTAATTGCAATGAGCTGGGGGCTAAGGCATGGCCAAACGCTTTCATCATCGCTTTCAACATTATTCAACATCGTTCAACAATGTTGAATGATGTTGAAAGCACGAGTGGCCAAATGAATTCAACATCGTTCAACATTCATGAATGACAATTAATTGAACGCGGGCTACCACAAAAGTTGGAATCGACAATATCCCGCATGGCGCATGTCCCTGTTCAAACAAAGTTGAATGAAATGTGGCCAAATGCGTTCAACACCTTTCAACATTTTGAGAACAATAGAAATGTTGAACGCGTGTTGAATGAAAATTTGAACATGTTCAAATTTCGTTCAACATCATTCAACACCATTCAACAACGTTCAACATCATTCAACACCATTCAACAGCGTTCAACATCATTCAACAGGGGTGGCCAAACGCTTTCAACACTGAATTGAATTCAACAATGTTGAACGATGTTGAATGAAATGTTGAAAGCGTTTGGCCAGGTCTTAACACGCGCTTTAATTTCATATCCTTCAGTTCTGAGATTTCTTCCTTCTCAGATATCTCGTATATGCTGTCAGAAGTTTGGTTAACATTTAAAATATTAAATTTTCTACGTATTTATTATTTATTCAAACGATATCTGTATCTAATGATCGCTAGCCCAGTTACCGAGCTGATTACATTGTGCCTGAAAAAGTGTACGTGATAAAAAAATCATGTGATTTTTTCATGATATTTTTATTTTTCTCGTGATTTTTCTATTTCCCCCCCGACTTTTTTGTGATTTTTCTGAAGGTGTACGTGATTTAAAACAGTGATTTGCCCCTCGCGTACACCTGCATAGCAAAACCGACTCATCTCGAGACACTAAAACCCCATCTGGAAAGAAACCCGTTTCGAAGCAACAAGAGACAGACTTGGAGCCTGTTTTGAAACTTGTCACGCAATGGCGTTGTCACCCAGGTTTCACAAATCATCGTGTATAACAGCGTATAACCATATACTGTCAAACTGTGGTAATTTTGAAATTCACATCAACTAAATTTTCAAGGAGGAATTAATTCCGTTTTATGTAATATATACATGCATGTAAACAAATCCTGACGTTAATTCCACTCTCTTTTTGATGACAAAAGGAAAGAATTTTGTGCCTGGTTTATGTAAACAGCCCCCAATTATAGAAGAACGTTTTTAATTTTGAATATTCAGATTTAGTTCGGATATATTTAAACAATATACTCAGCATTGCTATGTTATGACATTGCCAACAATCGTTGACAAATTAAAGATCTAAAACTGACAATTAACAATTAATGGAAAACTGTTCTAAAGTACAATATTTAAAATGCGAAAACAAAGCACGAAATCTAAACTAAAAAGCCGTATAATAATTGTTTTTATTATTCTCGTTTGTTCTGTTTATAGGTTAATACATTTTTACTCTGCTTTCTTTCTTTTCTTTTCGCGTTCTTCTTCTTTATAAAAAATGTCTTATGTTGAAATTCTGGGCTGCAAACTTCAAAATTAAATTACTGTACAATAATTCAATTATGAAATACGAGTCGCCTAAGGATTTCTGAACAATTTAAGACCACGTTTTTACATAAATTGGCTTAGAAAAGCGCTAAACTTGATTGCTGCTGGGCCAACAGAAATGGATTTTGTCACCGATTTACAATCCCTTTCAATCTCGCCTTAATTTTAACCATCCGTACTTCTGCGCAGGTTTCTAGCTAGTATCTCTTATGTTTTTCTATTTTTTAAAACCGTTATTGTGATGTTTTTGTGGTAATAATTTCAGTTTGTTGAACAAAGTTAATTACTGGTTGTTGATGTGTCGTAGATTGTTTATGCGACGCGAAGCGAAAATACAACTTGACGCATTAAAAATGGCAGGCTCATGCGACAATTATGCGACAGACATGCGAAGCAAATTCGGGACCCATTCAACGAAAAATGGAGATTTTTTAAACAATTTATAAAACCGAGCTATCCCCCAAGACAACGTCATTGCCATGTTAGCGTATAAGGTCCGTCAAAAGACGGTATTTCGGCCGTGGGCTAACTTCTCTGTTGGGCGTGTTTTGGTCCGCTGGTCTGCTGGTGGCATTCGTGTGGTTATATAAAGTATGACTATATATAGTCTATACAGAAGCGGGTACTGGAATTTTCAAAGCATTTTTATTAAGAAGACGAGGTGTGGGAAACTGAAGTCAGTGGAAAGCTTTTAAATTCACGTACAGAACAAAAAATGGTATGTATTCAACCTTTTTTCATGTTGTATTTCAATATTAAATAGACTTTTAGGCCCGTTTCAAACGTCACTCGTTTGCATGCGCCGAACTTAATACAAATAGATTCGACGTTGGAGCGGCGTCGATTCAAACGTCGAACTTAATTCGTCGAACCTAATTCCTCAAACTATTAAAAACCAGCAAAAACCTTGCGCATAATCAGTGGCAGCGATAATACATTAAAATAATTTATGCATTAGGTTCGGCGCATGAGAAGTTCGACGTTTGAATCAGAGTCGCTCCAACGTCGCATAGTGCAGCGACAGGCCTTGCCGCTCCAAATACAATCTGCCGCTCTTAATTGATTCAAACATTTAATCATAATTTACAATGGATGTTTAGCCCAAATCGATACCAACACACGAATATAACATAGCTTTGATATAGCAACGTTTTTGATTGGCTGTCGTGGAAAGCGCGGAAAAAAATTCAAAACAAAACTGAGTTTAAGTAGAAAAACACAACAACCAAAACGATTCGCCGGCTTGTGAAAGGATTTAATGCTATGTTATAAAAGAAATGGCTCATGGTTTAGTGTGCTCCATCGAGTTATGGATACACTTGGGAAATTCGCAGAGCACTCAAAACTCTAGAGTTGGTCTCGGTTACGCCTCGACCAACTCTAACGATTTTTTCGTGCTCTCCCAATTTCCTGCGTGCATCCATAACTCGATGGAGCACGCTAAACCATGAGCCATTTCTTAAATATACATCAAGAATTGGCGACTTTTATCGCCAGACTTTCCTCACGTTTCAGTATCCGTTTTGACCGTAAACTCACGCGCGCATAAACTAAATTTACAAAGAGTGATTGGTCTAGTTTAGAACAACAACATGAAACTTCTTGTGGCTAAGAAAATAATTTTGTGACATCAGTTTGGCGGTGTTTTTTTTATTTACTTGCTTTCTTTTCATGTTTGGTTTTAGGCTGATCAGCTGACAGAAGAACAAATTACTGGTAAGTGTAAAATATGTTGTTTTAGACATTTATAATTAAGTGAAATTACTTAGGATACAGCTTGCTTGTAACTTTGTGGAAAGTTTTGAGGGGATTGTGGACAAGACAAAAAGTTTACGGGGATTGGGAGTGGACAGGACATCCCCCCCCCCCCCCCCCCACCCAACCTCGTACCCAGGGCCATTTGTAGGGAACTGGGCCAAGATGGCGAATAAAAACAAAATGGCGGGAACAAATGGCCCTGTTGGAGGCTGGCTCAAAATGCGCAGTATATTGCGCATTTTTTAAACTAGAATTCACAGTCCTTTAAGCAGTAATTATACCTAATTACACCTAATTATTGCATGGTTTAAAATATAATTTCCCACCCCATGAGCAAGACCAACCTGACAAGGCCAAAATACAATTTTTAAAAAAAAAAAGCAAGATCAAACGATCTAATCTATGCAATAAGCTATTGACCAATCAGAGGTTGAGATAGCCTGGCCTCCACCAGGGCCATTTGTTCCCACCACCAGGGCCATTTGTTCCCACCATCTTGGCCCAGTTCCCCACAAATGGCCCTGGGTACGAGATTGATTCCGCCCCTTCCTTCAACATTTTATAGGCAAATTTCAGGGTATTGCGCGCGCATCATTTCGCAAAGCAATTGGCGGGCTCCCCACAAAATAAACAAAGGCAAACAGACTTGCTAGCGAGCCAACAACAGCAGAATAACAGCGTTAAACATGCAGAAACTGTAGCTATATTTGTTTATTTTAAATGGTATGTTTACTTTCGGAGTGGAGTTCGCCAGTTTTTTTTGAAAAATTATGCGCGCGCAACACCCTGAAACCCGCGCCTATTCTGATAAAAGGCTCCACTCGAAACGTCAGTATTTCGTTATCAAAACTATTCTCAGCAGTTTACCATCTTTTCACTTTGCTCTGTCGAAAACACTGCCTACACAGCACTCTAGTTTTTACTCTGATGAAGGGCTCTGCTTGAAAAGTCAGTATTTCGTTATCAAAACTATTCTCAGCAGAATTTACCATCTTTTCACTTTGCTCTATCTAAAACACTGCCTGCACAGCACTCTACATTTTACTCTGATGAAGGACTCTGCTTGAAACTCGTCAGTATTTCGTTATCAAAACTATTATTAGCAGTTTACCATCTTTTCACTTTGCTCTATCGAAAACACGACCTACACAACACTCTACTTTTTACTCTGATGAAGGACTCTGCTTGAAACGTCAGTATTTCGTTATTAAAACTATTCTCCGCAGTTTACCACCTTTTCACTTTGCTCTGTCGAAAACACTGCCTACACAACACTCTAGTTCTTATTCTGATGAAGGACTCTGCTTGAAACGTCAGTATTTCGTTATCAAAACTATTCTCAGCAGTTTACCATCTTTTCACTTTGCTCTATCTAAAACACTGCTTACACAAGTCAACACTCTTATTTCTTTATTTTTTACACTCTTTAATATTACACAGCTCTTTACTTCTTAAAAAGCAGTGACTGGCTATAGTATATCAAATCTAAACCATAATTATTTTTACAGAATTCAAGGAAGCTTTCAGTTTATTCGATAAAGATGGTGATGGAACGATCACCGTCAAGGAATTGGGAACAGTGATGAGATCACTTGGACAAAACCCAACTGAAGCTGAGTTGAAGGATATGATAAATGAAGTAGATGCTGATGGTGAGTTTTTAAATAAACTAAAAAACATTTGGTGGTATAAATGAAATCTACAGATAACTTTTCTGTGGACCTGCACCTTGCTGTTTGGTGATTTAAATAATATGATCTTACTTTCTATAGGTGATGGAACAATTGATTTCCCTGAGTTTCTGACCATGATGGCTCGCAAGATGAAGGATAGCGATGGTGAGGAGGAAATCCGTGAAGCATTCCGAGTGTTTGATAAAGATGGCAATGGTTTTATCAGTGCTGCTGAACTAAGGCATGTAATGACAAACCTTGGTGAGAAACTTACAGATGAAGAGGTTGGTGAGATGATCAGGGAAGCTGATATTGATGGCGATGGGCAGATTAACTATGAAGGTAGGGGTTGTAATCTAACGAAGTAAGATCCGATGGTACCAGGCTTCGAGGGAAAGTTAGTCTCCTTCGCAAACGTTCTTATGGCGAACCATAAGAAGGTCTGCCTCCTCCGCAGGCTCTCATTGCATCATGGACAGGTCACACTTTTGAGAGGGCCTGTCAGATCCTGTAAACAAAATGGGAACTAATTCCATTATGCACAGCGAGACTAGGCCCTAGAGGCGAAAGTTTTGACAGGGCGTGCAAGTTTTTTTCCGGCCGCTGTTCGACAAACGTACGTCCAAGTTATTTTAACACTGTGACCCACCAGGAAATTCGGTCTAAACTTTCTTACAGATCATGACAATGAAGAAACCAATATGTTTTAGAATTACCGACCTTCTACCAATAATATTTTTAGCGACAAAAAGGAATCGAAGGGGGAAATATCTGCCGAACAAAAGCAAATTCGACGGTCAGGAAAGTACAGGTTTTTCTTATTGTTTTTTTCTTTATTTAGCTATCAAAGACTGTCAACTGACCAAGAGTTAATGAGATTTAATTTTGTTAAATTGTAGGCTATAGTGTAGCGTAATTCAAGTTTCAGTTGTTGTGGAAACCGAAAAAGTATAAACCCAAGAGTCTCTGGGTAGTCTAAAGTGCATTTTCGTTGATTATTCCTGCCGAAAGTTGGCAAAGTTCAACCGTAATTGCTTTTTTCAACAATTCCTTCAGTTTAAAGCTAGGATTCGTATGTCGTGAGTCTTCAATGTCCTTCAAAATCTTCGGAAATAGCCATGGCTATTAACAATGGTAGTCACTAATTATGCAAATTTATTCCGTGCCAAGTTTTGCCAAATTTTTTACAGGATCTTGCAGGCCCTAAATTCGGCGTGTGTGAGCTGTCCATGATGCAACGAGGGCCTGCGGAGGAGGCAGTAAGAAGGTCTGCGAAGGAGACTAAGGGAAAGTGGACTCTGCCAACAAACTCGTTCTTCGCCCCAAATTTGGGGCGAGTCTGTCAGTCAGGTTTTGAACTGGTCAAACAAGTTCTAGTTTATGAGCACGCGCAAGCAGGAAAATAGCAAGTAACGCGTTAGAGCGCGTGGGCCCAAAATAGTATCTTGGCAACCGTTCACGCATGCTCAAAAAGAAATATCGAGTTTGTTGGCAGAGCCAACTTTCCCTCGAAGCTTGTGTAGGTCGGAAAGGCGGGGCTCTGAGTTGCAGGATAAACCGAGAGGTATCACTCTTGAAAATCTGAAAAAATCACCAAAAAAATCTCAAAAAAAGGCCAGAGTCAACAGGCCAAAAGCTTTGTAGCAAATAAATAGTATACGTTGGTGTTTCCACAAAACTTATCTATATTTTAACAACGAAACTTGACAAAATTTCATGCAACGTATACATGTATATTAAATTCTATATGCAGTAAACACCCGCGTGTAAGAACCTAGTGATTTAAGAACCTGTAAGCAGAAATTTTGGATTTTAATACCCCAAAATATAAGAACCTATTTAGCCAACCAAAGCCACAAGGTTCTTATATGAAGAGTCACTCTGAATAATGAAACAGTGCTGTAGCCAAAATGTGGGACTATAAAATATAAATTTGCTATTTATTTGGCCCTTCCATAAAAATATCATTACAGAAATTACATACATATAGTATAATCTCTCTATAACAAAGTGGTTTATATATCTGGTCATATAACAATAGCATTTCCCTTAAAGAAATTTTAAGACCTATTAAGAACCTATTTTGCCTAAATTGTCAGTAATTACCCCAAAATATAAGAACCTATTTTGCCAGACTTGAAAAAATCTAGGTTCTTACACGTGGGTGTTTACTGTATTTCATTATAGTATTTCTGATGTCAATAACTTTTATCAGATATAAAACCACCGACATGACACTGCTTTCCTTTGTGTTTTCCTCGTGAATTAATAATGAGCTTTTGATTATCTTTTACTGTAGAATTCGTTAAGATGATGACATCTAAATGAAATATTCCTGTTGTGTTTACTATGGTCAGGGTTTTATTCATATACAATAGCCATTTGTGAATGTTCTTGATAATTAATTCATTTATTAATGTAAACACATTATACTTCCATTCTATAGCGTACAGTCGAACCTCTATGTTAAGGCCTGGCCAAACGCTTTCAACATTTCATTCAACATCGTTCAACATTGTTGAATTCAACATCGGTTGAAAGCGTTTGGCCAAGCGGCCACCCTCTATTAAACGGCCACTTGTCAAAACCCCTAAAATATTCCCTGTAATTTACTATAGATTACCCCTCTATACCACCTCTGTTAAGCAGCCACGGCCACCTACGAGCGGTCGCAATTGGTATTTCGTATTGTTTTTTACCTGTATTAAACGGCCAGCTTAATTTATCTTAGGCACAATGTTTACCGCAAGAGAACCGAAACTAAAACTTAAGCTAAATAAGAGGCCATAGAACACTTAGTTGCTATCAGTAAGTACATGTATTTCATTCAACACATGTCACTTGAAACCTTATGCCTCGAGTTTACATGTAATCAAATTCAAAAACATTGTCGGTAATAAAAATATCTGCATGTCCGGTGCAGAGAAACACTACTCTTTACTTTGCGTCAAATCCCTCCTTGTGCAGGGATTTGGCTGAGGCTCTTGCGGAGTTTCGCACAGTATCATGGATATGAGGAGCTAGCTCTATCAATTCCAAAGACAAATGACTTGCTTTGCGCTTTGAAACTCAGTGCACCGCAGCGACAGATGCACATTGACAACTATTTTAAGCCAACATAACGTGGCATTTTTGTTATTCGTTACGTTGCTCCTTTGTTTTATTATTTTTTCAGTTTTTGAAAACTGTTTTGTTAACTACTTGTTGGTTTTTTCAAAGTCTACATGTTACTGTTATCAGTGTTTTAGAATTGAATAAAAGGACATTTGACCACACCCAAGGCCCATTGTTGGCGTCACTCTATTAAGCGGCCACCTCGATTAAGCGGCCACAAAGCCATTCCCCGAAGGTGGCCGCTTATAATCGAGGTTCGACTGTATTTTGATTTGTATGTAGTTCAACCAGCAGTGAGGTCTAACTCACAGTAACTTTAACTTTAAGCTGTAATTTAGTCGGTGTAAATAAAATTTTTCTTTTGCGTTTCCGAAGTGATATTATTCACTCAAATTTTCATGTGCTTATTTAACTGTGTCTGTTTGCATAATACAATACAATACGATACAATACAATACAATACAATACAATACAATACAATACAATACAATACAATACAATACAATACAATACAATACAATACAATACAATACAATGCAATGCAATGCAGCGCAGTACAGTACAGTACAGTACAGTAGAATTTACATGTAATTAATACATTAAATTACATTACATTGCATAATTGCATTACAATACAATATATACAATACAATACAATACAATACAATGCAATGCAATGCAATGCAATGCAATGCAATGCAATGCAATGCAATGCAATGCAATGCAATGCAATGCAATACAATACGGTACGGTACGGTACGGTACAGTACAGTACAATACAATACAATACAATACAATACAATACAATACAATATATACAATACAATGCAATACAATACAATACAATACAATACAATGCAATGCAATACAATGCAATGCAATGCTATAGTCATTGGCAATGCAATACAATACACTACAATACCGCATTCTGTATACTTATAAAAAGGCTCTATACATAATTATAAATTTAAGCTTCCCGCAATCGGATGTAAACTGATATCTCTAAAATGTAATGAGAATTTAAAAAAATACCGTTAAACAATTATTTTTATTGGATGAGACTTGAGTATTATCTGCCGAACCTGATAATACAGACCGCTTGATAATTCTTGTTATTAAAAGAATTGAATTCAATAATTGTTTTATTATACGCATTTTCAACTGTTAAGAATGTAAAAAAAAAGTTTGGTTAACATTCAAAATATTAAATTTTCTACGCATTTATTATTTATTCCGATATTTGTATCTAATGATCGCTAGCCCAGTTACCGAGCTGATTACAAAAAATAATTAGAATGCCCTTTGTGCCTGAAAAAGTGTACGTGATTAAAAAATCATGTGATTTTTTCATGATATTTTTATTTTTCTCGTGATTTTTCTATTTTTTTCATGACTTTGTGATTTTTCTGAACGTGATTTAAAACAGTGATTTGCCCCTCGCGTACACCTGCATAACAAAACGCATCTCGAGACACTGAAACCGCATCTGGAAAGAAACCCGTTTCGAAGAAACAAGAGACAGACTTGGAGCAAGTCTAAACGAGGTGTTACACGTTGCAATCTGTTTTGAAACCTGTCACGCAATGGCGTTGTCACCCAGGTTTCACAAATCATCGTGTATAACAGCGTATAACCATATACTGTCAAACTGTGGTAATTTTGAAATTCACATCAACTAAATTTTCAGGGAGGAATTGATTCCGTTTTATGTAATATATACAAGCATGTAAACAAATCCTGACGTTAATTCCACTCTCTTTTTGATAACAAAAGGAAAGAATTTTGTGCCTGGTTTATGTAAACAGCCCCCAATTATAGAAGAACGTTTTTAATTTTGAATATTCAGATTTACTTCGGATATATTTCAACAATATACTCAGTATTGCTATGTTATGACATTGGAAACAATCGTTGACAAATTAAAGATCTGAAACTGACAATTAACAATTAATGGAAAACTGTTCTAAAGTACAATATTTAAAATGCGAAAACAAAGGACTAAACTAAAAAGCCGTATAATAAATTTTTTATTATTCTCGTTTGTTCTGTTTATAGGTTAATACATTTTTACTCTGCTTTCTTTCTTTTCTTTTCGCGTTCTTCTTCTTTATAAAAAATGTCTTATGTTGAAATTCTGGGCTGCAAACTTCAAAATTAAATTACTGTACATTAATTCGATTATGAAATACGAATCGCCTAAGGATTTCTGAACAATTTAAGACTATATTTTTCTATTTTTTAAAACCGTTATTGTGATGTATTTGTGGTAATAATTTCAGTTTGTTGAACAAAGTTACTGGTTGTTGATGTGTCGTAGATTGTTTATGCGACACGAAGCGAAAATACAACTTGACGCATTAAAAATGGCAGACTCATGCGACAATTATGCGACAGCCATGCGAAGCAAATTCGGGACCCATTCGACGAAAAACGGAGATTTTTTAAATAATTTATAAAACCAAGCTATCTCCCAAGACAACGTCATTGCCATGTTAGCGTATAAGGTCCGTCAAAAGACGGTATTTCGGCCGTGGGCTCTGCTCTGTTGGGCGTGTTTTGGTCCGCTGGTCTGCTGGTCTGCTGGTGGCATTCGTGTGGTTATAAGTATGACTATATATAGTCTATACAGAAGCGGGTACTGGAATTTTCAAAGCATTTTTATTAAGAAGACGAGGTGTGGGAAACTGAAGTCAGTGGAAAGCTTTTAAATTCACATACAGAACAAAAAAAATGGTATGTATTCAACCTTTCTTCATGTTGTATTTCAATATTAAATGTTAAATAGACTTCTAGGCCCGTTTCAAACGTCACTCTTTAAATGTGCCGAACTTAATACAAATAGATTCGACGTTGGAGCGGCTCTGGAGGGGAATTCCTCAAACAATTAAAAACCGGCAAAAACCTTGCGTATAATCAGTGGCAGCGATAATACATTAAAATAATTTATGCATTAGGTTCGGCGCATGAGAAGTTCGACGTTTGAATCAGAGTCGCTCCAACGTCGCATAATGCGACATGCCTTGCCGCTCCAAATACAATCTGCCGCTCTTAATACAATCTGCCGCTCCAAATACAATCTGCCGCTCTTAATTGATTCAAACGTCCCTCTTCTGCCGTCATGGGCCTCAGTACAGTTGAGTATCTGTTGAGTTTAATTTTGCCTTGCCTTTTGGCATTTTTGATAATTTTGTGATGTAGTTTAGTTTGCTAACAAGTTTACGCGTCAGACAGTAATTAATTTCAAATGGATAAATCTCTTGTTTGTTCTAAGTATTGTATCGTTGGTAGAACTACTGTGTATACTATTAAGTTACAATTACAGTAATTTGTAACAGACTTTTCACCAAAATGTTTGAGTTCGTTCTGAAGTTCCCAAGTTCATTGGAAGGACAATAAAATGCGTAGTTTAAAACGAACTGTGTAAAGTGCATTTATAGCACCAATTACATGAGCCAGGCTAGTCCAATTAACCACTAATTTTTTAATTAGGAACATACATGTGGTTTTAATAGTCAAAATGGAAATACCTTCCCACTTCTTCTGTAGTTCGTTGCGTATTACTGTATTTCTGTAGCTGCTACCGAAGCCTGAGGAAATTTTTTTGTTCAAAACTGTACATAAATAGTATAATTTAGCTTTAAATGACATTCAATCATAATACAATGGATATTTAGCCCAAATTTGATACCAACACACGAATATACATCAAGAATTGGTGACTTTTATCGCTAGACTTTCCTCGCACTTCAGTAGCGGCTACAGAAATACAGGAATATAGACCTTATTCCAAAATGGCCGCCGAATTAGAATTCTTTTATGTGGATATAAATTAGCCCTTATGACCTCGTTTTAAAGTAAAAATTCTTTTGAATTTCACACATGAAAACGAGTTCATAAGGGCTAATTTATATGGATATAAAAGAATTTTAATTCGGCGGCCATTTTTGAATAAGGTCTTACACAACAAACTACAAAGCGGAAGTGGGAAGGTATTTCCGTTTTTACTGTAAAACTCGCGCGCGCATAAACTAAATTTACAAAGAGTGATTGGTCTAGTTTAGAAGAACAACATGAAACTTCTTGTGGCTAAGAAAATCATTTTGTGACATGAGTTTGGCGGTGTTTTTTTTATTTACTTGCTTTCTTTTCATGTTCGGTTTTAGGCGGATCAGCTGACAGAAGATCAAGTTACTGGTAAGTGTAAAATATGTTGTTTTAGTTTGTTTTAGACGACATTTATAATTAAGTGAAATTACTTAGGATACAGCTTGCTTGTAACTTTGTGGAAAGTTTTGAGGGGATTGTGGACAAGACAAAAAGTTTACGGGGATTGGGAGTGGGCAGCATAGAGATCGTATAAATACTAGAGGGAGCATCCTATCTTAATTTCAGTCAACCGCGGGTAACCAATTGAACGCCGCCATCTTGGATTTTTTTGGAGGCAAACATTAGGTGCGTTGGTTGGCAAAGGACTGGGTCTAGTACATTTGCCAACCAATTGACTGAAATATCATAGGTAATGGCGGCTGCCATGTGGTTACCAAATTTTCCCGCCAATGCCCCCTCTAGTATTTATATGATCTCTATGCTGGGCAGGACATTCCGCCCCAACCAGGCCCCAACCTCGTACCCAGGGCCATTTGTAGGGAACTGGGCCAAGATGGCGAATAAAAACAAAATGGCGGGAACAAATGGCCCTGTTGGAGGCTGGCTCAAAATGCGCAGTATATTGCGCATTTTTTAAACTAGAATTCACAGTCCTTTAAGCAGTAATTATACCTAATTATTGCATGGTTTAAAATATAACTTCCCACCCCATGAGCAAGACCAACCTGACAAGGCCAAAATACAATTTAGAAAAAAACCCAACAAGATCAAACGATCTAATCTATGCAATAAGCTATTGACCAATCAGAGGCTGAGATAGCCTAGTCTCCACCAGGGCCATTTGTTCCCACCATCTTGGCCCACTTCCCCACAAATGGCCCTGGGTACGAGATTGATTCAGCCCCTTCCTTCAATCATTTTATAGGCAAATTTCAGGGTATTGCGCGCGCATCATTTTGCAAAGGAATTGGCGGGCTCCCCACAAAATAAGCAATGGCAAACAGACTTGCTAGCGAGCCAACAACAGCAGAATAACAGTGTTAAACATGCAGCAACTGTAGCTAGTGGAGTTTGCCAGTTTTTTTTGAAAAATGATGCGCACGCAACACCCTGCAACTCGCGCCTATTCTGATAAAAGTCTCCACTCGAAACGTCAGTATTTCGTTATCAAAACTTTTCTCAGCAGTTTACCATCTTTACACTTTGCTCTATCCAAAACACGGCTACACAGCACTCTACTTTTTACACCGATGAAGGACTCCGCTTGAGACGTCAGTATTTCATTATTACAACTATTCTCAGCAGTTTACCATCTTTTCACTTTGCTCTATCGAAAACACTGCCTACACAGCACTCTAGTTTTTACTCTGATGAAGGACTCTGCTTGAAACGTCAGTATTTCGTTATCAAAACTTTTCTCAGCAGTTTACCATCTTTACACTTTGCTCTATCCAAAACACGGCTACACAGCACTCTACTTTTTTACTCTGATGAAGGACTCTGCTTGAAACGTCAGTATTTCGTTATCAAAACTATTCTCAGCAGTTTACCATCTTTTTACTTTGCTCTATCTAAACCACTGCCTACACAGCACTCTACTTTTTACTCTGATGAAGGACTCCGCTTGAAACGTCAGTATTTCGTTATTAAAACTATTCTCAGCAGTTTACCATCTTTTCACTTTGCTCTATCGAAAACACTGCCTACACAGCACTCTACATTTTACTCTGATGAAGGACTCTGCTTGAAACGTCAGTATTTCGTTATCAAAACTATTCTCAGCAGTTTACCATCTTTTCACTTTGCTCTATCTAAAACACTGCCTACACAAGTCAACACTCTTATTTTATTTTTTTTTACACTCTTTTTAATATTACACAGCTCTTTACTTCTTAAAAAGCAGTGTCAGACTGATCAAATCTAAACCATAATTCGTTTTACAGAATTCAAGGAAGCTTTTAGTTTATTCGATAAAGATGGTGATGGAACGATCACCGCCGGGGAAATGGGAACAGTGATGAGATCACTTGGACAAAACCCAACTGAAGCTGAAGTGCAGGATATGATCAATGAAGTAGATGCTAATGGTGAGTTTTTAAATAAACTAAAAAAAATTTGGTGGTATAAATGAAATCTACAGATAACTTTTCTGTGGACCTTGCTGTTTGGTGATTTAAATAATATGATCTTGCTTTCTATAGGTGATGGAACAATTGATTTCCCTGAGTTTCTGACCATGATGGCTCGCAAGGTGACGGATGGCGACAGTGAGTTCGAAATCCGTGAAGCATTCCGAGTGTTTGATAAAGACGGCAATGGTTTTATCAGTGCTGCTGAACTAAGGCATGTAATGACAAACCTTGGTGAGAAACTTACAGATGAAGAGGTTGATGAGATGATCAGAGAAGCTGATAGTGATGGCGATGGTCAGGTTAACTATGATGGTAGGGGTTGTAATCTAAAGGCCTGGCCAAACGCTTTCAACATTTCATTCAACATTGCCGTTGAATTCAACCGTGATTCAACATGTTGAAAGCGTTTGGCCACCCTGTTGAATGATGTTGAACGTTGTTGAATGCATGATGTTGAATGATGTTGAACGGCGAAATTTGAACATGTTCAAATTTTCGTTCAACATGCGTTCAACAATGTTGAACGATGTTGCATGAAATGTTGAAAGCGTTTGGCCAGGCCTTAACGAAGTAAGCGGGTACCAGGCGTCAGTAGTGTCAAAAGGCCGATCCTGGCTCATACCTTAATGGCCGCCATTTGTTTACTAAAATTTTGATAGCCGTTTCTGGGGCATGTTTTGAAAATGGTTCGCAACGGATCCTGGATTTTTTTTAAAGATGGCTGCCGATCCTGGCTCCCGGTTTGCGGGGTTTTGGGGTTTTTTTTGGGGAAGGGCTTGGGAATGGTTTGCCAAGTTTTTTGGGGATTGGGGTTGCCAAAATTTTTGGATTTTTTTTTGGAATATTTTTGGGATTGGGGTTTGCCAAGTTTTTTTAAAATAAATGAACAACAAAAGGAGTAACTTATGCCCAGATGGAGAAAAATGTATGTGGGTTGGATTTACAACATATCCTGGCAAACCCCCAAATATTATATATTTTAACAAAAGTACACATCCAAATACAGTTTGCAAATATATCCATCCAGGAGAAACAAAAGTTCAAATGTTGGTTAGAACAGGAGTATATGACACAGTTTTTTGAATCGAACTATTTTTTTTAAAAAAAAATTTAAAAATAAGAATGAACTCAAATATTGAAAATAATAATTTAAATTTAAGCGAAAAAGAAATTATTAAAGATGCATACATGGAAGCCAGACAGTTTGAAAAAATGAATAACATTGAAATGGCTAACAGGTTTTACAATATGGCAAAAGTATACATAAAAAATTTTTCTGGTGCGTTTGGTGGTTTAACAGATAATGAAAAAGATGAGGAAATGACAAAAATTATGAATGAAACCACAAACAAACCAAAACCAAAAAAGAAATTTAACAAGAAACCTTTTTACAACAAAATACCATGGAAATATTGAGAGAGACCATTTCAAAAAAAATTTAAAATCTTTAACAAAAAAAATGTTAAAAATTTTCAAAAAAAAAATTAAAATCTTTAACAAAAATGTTAAAAATTTTCAAAAAATATATTAATTTATTTCCACCACACACCATTATTTCCAATCCCAAATTTCAACTGTTTGATATCCAACCTTAATTTTTCAGCATCATCTTCATAAATAACCAGCCTTTTACTTTTGTTTTTGGTTGCAACAATGATTTTTTCGCGTAATTTTTTAAGTTTTTGTTCTAACTTATTAATTGTTTGGTTTTCCATTTAGTAATACAAAACACTTCAACCCCCAAAAAAAAACATCCCAAAACATAAACAAAAATCTTTTACAAAAATGTTAAAAATTTTTCTTAAATAAAATAATGAGTTATTACTATGGTTATGGTAGACCAAGAAGATCATTGGGGGGAGATGATCCTGATACAGGCAAAAAAATTAAAGAAATTGAAAAAAAATTAAAAGACCTTGAAAAACCCAAAAATTACAAAACTGTTTTTGATATCAATTTGACAAAGGCAGTTAAAACATTTGAAACATATGGTGGAGAAAGAAGGCTAATTATTGCTCGACAAGGAAACTCATGTTTATGGCAGAATGATAAAACAAAGGCACCAACATTTGGGTCAGATGCCATTGGTCCAGGCATAGATTACATTGAAAATAAGGGAAGCAACTACATGGGTTTTGTTTGTCCAGAAATGCAGTTTGGCGATTTTTCGGTTTTTGTTGTTTGTACTGTGGTTGATACATCTGTTTCTAGTGATTGGTGTTTTCTTATTGGGAATGATAATGGTGGTTACGATAAAACCCTTGCATTTAAATCATACTCTTACTCTAATATAATAGTTTGTGGTATTGAAGGGGGGACTTATAAAACTATTCCCATTTCTGGATCGCACAGCATTCTTAGTAAACATCTTATTTCATGTCATTGGCTGGGAACTGGTGGAAGTATATATTTGAATAGCAAACTGGTTTCAGGTTCAGAGTTTCAAACGGATTTGACAGATATAGGTAGCCCATTTGGATCTGTATTTAAAAATGAAAGATTTCAAGGGACCCCTTTAGACAGTTACCAACTAAAAGGAAAAATATATGGGATTAAAATTTTGTATGGACCATTAACTTCAGCTGAGATTGTAAAAATTAATAAGGATATGATGAAGGAATATGGAAACTTCATTTGAAAAAACTTGGCAAAAACTTTTGTTAAATTTACCAAGATAAATAAACATGAGTTATTACTATGGTTATGATGACCCAGATTATTCTTATGGAGGTGGTGGTGCTGACGGAGAACAAGGAGACCCAGGACCACAAGGTGACACAGGTGCAAAAGGGGACAAGGGTGACAGAGGGTTAACAGGATTTACAGGACCACAAGGTTCAAAAGGAGACAAAGGGGATGCTGGTAACACAGGACCAAAAGGTGCAACAGGATCCCAAGGATCTAAAGGGGATACTGGTAACACTGGATCCAAAGGAGACAAGGGTGACGATGGTGACGAAGGATTAGAGGGTCAAAGAGGTTTGACAGGTGACAAAGGCTCCACTGGGGATAGAGGAGCACAAGGACCAACAGGACCAACAGGTCCAACAGGAACAGCTGCCCAAAAAGGCGACAAAGGTGACAAGGGAGACAAAGGAGCAACTGGTGCAAGGGGACCCAGAGGCCTGGTTGGTATGGCTGGTGTAGATGCTCATAAAGTAGGACCAACAGGTGCCAAAGGAGCCACAGGACCAACTGGACCCAAAGGAGGCAAAGGCGATCGAGGTTTGACTGGTTCCAAAGGTGACAAGGGCGACACTGGTATTAGAGGGCCCCAGGGAAACAAAGGTGACAGAGGGACTTTTGGAACAGCAGGAGCAACAGGACCACAAGGTCAAAAAGGAGACAAGGGTGACCATGGAACAACTGGTGCAACAGGATCCAAGGGAGACAAAGGCGACAAGGGAGACAAAGGAATGTCAGGAACAGCTGCACAAAAGGGAGACAAAGGAGATCCTGGTGACGATGGTGCAAAAGGAAACAAGGGCAACACTGGGGCAACAGGACCCCAAGGCCCACAGGGTGCCCAAGGCCCACAAGGAAGCCAAGGATCAACAGGATCAAAAGGAGCAACTGGTTCCACAGGATCCCAAGGACCAAAAGGACCACAAGGTGTTAAAGGAGACAAGGGAGACAAGGGAGACAAGGGTGACGAAGGTCTAGAAGGACAAAGGGGATTGACAGGTGACAAGGGTAACACGGGTGACAGAGGTGGTATTGGACCACAAGGTGTAAAAGGAGACAAGGGAGACAAAGGAATTCAAGGTCTT
This sequence comes from Paragorgia papillata, assembly GCA_035771165.1. Classification (NCBI taxonomy): domain Eukaryota; kingdom Metazoa; phylum Cnidaria; class Anthozoa; order Scleralcyonacea; family Coralliidae; genus Paragorgia; species Paragorgia papillata. The sequence continues at coordinate 1,293,569 of JAWNZC010000396.1, read as the reverse complement.
CCCGGTGGCAAAGGATCAACTGGTTTAAGAGGATTGAGAGGACTGAGAGGGGTCACTGGAACAACAGGACCAGCTGGGTCTTTTAGATCCTTAATAAAATATAAGAAAGATAGTGGAAAAACAAACCACAAAGGAGGAGCATGGGATAACATAAACAACATTAGTACACTGATTTCATTTACAGCAGTCCATGATACTGCAAAATATTTGGTCTCATATTGGTTCAAACTTCAACCAGATGGACATAAAATAGACCAACAGAGTAAGAAATCCTCATGGTTTGACGCCACTACTTACAATGCTTATTTTGACCTAAAAACAAATCTTTACCATGGAAATATTACAGACAGGTCAAACAAACTTTCAGGACTGGAAACTGTAACCATGGGTCGAACATACAATGAACATGTTCCACACGATGTTTTCTGTCAGGGGATTGCAACTATTAAAAAAGGGACCCAAATTTCTTTGCACTCATATTCTGGTTCTGTTGGTGATGACTATACTTTCATCTACTTCAATGTTTGGGATGTTGAAATCAACCTGCTTAGACTGGGTTGAAAAAAATAAAAAGAAAGAATGGCTATGTTTAAAAATCAAAACACATTTTCAGCTCTGTTGTACAAAAGTTTCAGCAAAGAAAACATTACCCATATGGACATTTTTAACAAAATATCATATTCTGTAAAAGATGAGGAGGGTCTCCTAAATAAATACACAAAGTCATACAAATATTTGACAAGTCTTGGAAAGTTTAACAAATATATTTTGGAAAGGACAACCGAAATTGGTCCTGTCATTGTTGACATTGATCTCTGTAAAAAAATTAAGGAACCAAAACCATTGTACACCCAAAAACAAGTCCTAAAATTAGCAAGACTCTTCCAAAAAATATTAACTGAAAATCTTGAAAAACCTCAAAATTTGGATTGCTTCGTTCTTGAAAAGCCAGGTTATTTCAAAGATGACAAGTACAAAAATGGCTTCCACTTACACTTCCCAAATGTTTGGCTAGCACGAGATGAGAGACTCTACATTAACAACCTTGTGCAAAAACAGACAAAAATCCAACTCGACAATGCTGTCATTGGTGGTAATTGGTTTCTGTACGGTTCAAAAAAGTCGCCAACATCGGATCCATATCTCCTTAGTTACATTATTGAGGAAAAAAGGGACCATGTTGCAAGCCAATATACAAACCAAGAACTCATCCACTTGCTTTCAGTCAGACAAAAGCCACACACAAAAATTAGTAAGTTATTATTTGTACCAGAACCAGAACACAAAGAAAAACCAAAAACAATCATTGACTTTGACCATCACAAACAAAAAGATGAGGAAGAGTTAAAAAAATATATTGACCAAATTCCAGATGATGTTGCTGAGGATTACACATCATGGAGGTCTGTTGGTTTTGCACTTTACAATGAAAGTCATGGAGATGATTATGGCAAAGATCTTTGGCATTTGTTTTCTCAAAAATGTCCCGAAAAATATGATGAAAGTGAGTGCGACAAATTTTGGGAAAACCCTGTTGAAACCAGTTTTTCAATAGGGACAATAATCCATTACGCAAGTTTGATTTGTAAGAAGAAAAAACAAAGGCGAACAGTAACTTTAAAAACATATTTGGGGTCTTCCGGCACAGGGTATGACAGAAGGTTGAGTGACCCACCTTGTCGTCGGGAACACGACTTTTGGTAAAAAAATTGAAAAGGGACAAAACATTTTAAAAATAAAATAAAAATGTTGTCAATGATTAAATATGAAACCACTGAAACCCCTGTTTTTACTCCACACTTCAAATCTGTTCAATGGACAAAACCAGGAAAATTTGCATGCAGGTGTGGTAAAGTTTTTACAGACCAGACCAAACTCATTAACCACACATTTTTTCCAAAACAAACAAGCGTTAGTTTTTCATTGACTGTAACAACAATCCTTCCAAATGGACACTGGTTGAAAGCAACTTCTAGACAAATTCCAGCTAGCTGTTTTGAACAAATTTTAACTAGTTGTTAAACAAAATTCTAACAAAAATATAACAAATTAATAAATGGAACCAGAACAAAAACCAGAACCAGAACAAAAACAGGAGACCAAACCAGAGCAAACAATTACAAAAACACCACCACCCATTCGTGTCAAAAATCCCAAAAGAGTCGCACAAGGTAAAAAACTTGCTGCAATAAGTAAGGAAGCAAAATTAAGAAAAAAAGCTAGAATTGAAAAGGAAAAACAAACAGAAGAAACTGAATCTTTTCAAAGTCCAAACATCTCCACACTTTGTGCAATTCTTGGTACAATAGCTGCTATAACTACCACTTACATTACTTACACCAAATGGAAAAAAGAGCCAGAAGAAACCAAAGACAAACCCCAAAAGTCAAAAACAGTTTTTAAGGATCTTTCGAAATATGATCTTTAAATTTTTAAAATGAATTCCTTTCCACAATTGGAAAGAAATTTAATAAATGATCGTTACCACCCATGCAACTGAATGTGTTTTTAGAAGTAAAACCTGGTATGATATTGGAAGACTCATCCATCTCATTTCAAAGGGGAGTTATGATGGATACAGACTTTGGTTAGTGTATAGTAAGCATGATCCCAAATATGTTGAGGATTATTGTTACAATATTTGGGCAGTGTTTGATGATTTAAATGATTTTGAAGAAGAGTTTGAAACCGAAGATGAATTTTTCAATAATTATTGAAACTTTTGAAACTTATAACAAAAATTTTGTTATAATTTTTTAATATATAATAAATGAATACAGATAGAGAAGTTGAATTAGAACCTGGTTATAACCGGTTACACCGAAGTTCAATAACTGGGGAACGAGCCCGGAATGTAATAACTTTCAACCCCAATTCTGCCAATGAGGGGGAAGTAGTTTACATCCATATCCCAAAACTTAAACCAGGGACAACATTAGTTCCTGACAAGATGTTCCTCCTGTTCGACTTTAAGAACAAGAATACCAAATCTTGGTTTAACAACAACCTTGCAAAACAACTCCAAGAACGTTTGGAAGTCAGATTTGCAGGAGAAAAAGTTTACGATAACACAGGGGAAAGTCTTTTGGGGACTTACAAGGATCTTTGGATGGACAAGCATGAAAGAGCCAACATGATTGAAGATGGCATCGCGACAGAAAATCAGCGAAAACTCATTTCGAAATCTGATGATGCCAATGCTGACACATATGCGGCTGTATATGGAACAAAACAGAGGATCAAGTTGGACAAGATTTTAAAGGATCATGGGTTATATGCACCCCACAGCATGGCAAATGATTTACAATATATCATTACACTGCCAAAAGCTTCCGCCATTATGAAAGCCCAAAACAACCAATCTGTGGCTGGCTATGTTCTGGAAAACATTGAGTTGGAATATGAAACCATTACCAACTTTGCCTTGGTCCAGGAGATTGAATCCTCTTACCAAATGGGTCGCGCACTTTCCTTTGAACATGTAACTTTAATGAAAACCACACCATGGGCTGCAGCAACGACATTAATTAATGAGACCATTAACCTGCCAAGAAAAAGCATGAAGGCGGTTGTAATGTTGTTTACAAAAGCAACAAGAGCAGGGTCAGAAGAATTTGTGTACCCCAATATTGAAAGAGTAAAAATTACCATTGAAGGAGTCCCAAACAGTATTTACTCCCAAGGCATCCCAAAACGAAGATTGTTTGAAGAGGCTGAGCGACTTTTCAGACAAACTAATTACCCAACAATCCAAGCTGATGAATTCTTTACAGAAAACCAGTTTGCACTTGTTGTGGATCTTCGGTCAATTAATGACAATGCTGTGTATGGAGATGGTACAAAACTTTTGACAACACAATCTGGAATTATGTTGGAAATCAAGAAAAAGGCGACAGCAACAGATCTCAGGTGCCATGTTTTCATTCTGTCAGATGGTCTGTTGAAAGTCCAAGGAGGAGCATTCCAGAGTGTCAACTATTAAAAACTTGGCAAACATTTTGGTAAAAATTCTAAAATAAATGGAAACTGAAACTGAAGACCCAAAACCATTTAACATAATAATTGTTGGAATGACAAGTTGTGGAAAGACTCATTACCTATTAAAAAATTTAGAAGAAAATTACAAAAAAAAATTTGAAAACATAGTTTTAATATGTCCAACTTTTGTATGGAACAAAACATATTTGGAATGGGAGCACTTACATGATCCAAGATTTTTTGTCATCCCATGCGACCAAGATGAGTCTGAAGATTTTTTAAAATATGTTGTTGATTATTGTAAAGGAACCCCAAGTCTCATTATCCTGGATGACTGTGCTTCTGGACAAAGTGTCAAAAATAGAACCAGCGAATTGGTAAAACTTGGTTTTGGAGCCAGGCATATGAATATTAGTACAATAGTTGTTACACAGCAGTTGACAAGCATTGCAAAACCATACCGAGAAAATATTTCGAAACTGGTTACCTTTTACAACCCAAACAGAAAAGATATGCAAGTTATTTTGGATGATTATTTGGATATTCCAAAGGAGGAGGAGAAAAAAATTAAAGAAATATTAAAATCCAAAAAATATTCAAAATTAGAGATCAATTTAATCCACCCCTATGACCACAAAATTGTTGAACCATTTGGCGAAAACTTAATAAATTTTTGAAGTCTAAGAATATGACCAAACATTAGTCCAATCTTAACGGACGAGACTTTGGTGTTCTTGCTTTGGAACCTAATATAAATGAGGAACCTAAGAATTTTGTTGAAAAACGGAGAAACAACAATTAAATTTGAAGATCCTTTGATCATTGAAGATACCAAACTTATGGTTAAGGATGCGACTGTTTTTTGGGATTACAATAATTTAACGAGTCCAACATATGTTATGCATGGAACAAAAAAAGTTACTTTTGATAATGGTTATTGGACTGTTGGTATGATTATGAGGGTTTTTAAGGAAAATGGAATAAAGGCAGAATTACTTCCTTACAGTTGTAAAATTAAATTATTCCCAACAAAAGATCTTTTCCTACACAAACTTGGTCCTTTGCTTGGATATTTAGAAACAACAGTAATTAGGGCAGGAGCAAACATGGTCAGTCCAAAAACAGTCAACATAAATCTTGGAATGAAATTTGTTTGTATATCTTGCGAGATGATTGATGGAACCAGGACATCATTTTCAGGAAAACGGGACAGAACAGCTGCAGTTCTTCCAATTACAACAAGACAACTATTGAAGGGATCAGTCGAAAAATTTGCAAACATTAATTCTGAGGCAATGCTGGACAATGGTGTTTACAATGAACTCAAATTTAAAGTTGACCACAATGTTGGCGACATTCTTCTTGAAATCTTTTTGTGTCCACAAAATTATAAGACTCCATAAGGTTTGAAAATAAATGGTTATTGATATTGACAAATATAATTCTAGCAGAGATTTGTTAAATTATTTGGTAAGATTGGAATTAATTCTTAAAAACGACAAAAACCAAAATTTGACAAACTTGAAGGTGGCTGTAAAAAATTTGATAAATGCTTTAAAGAATTATGTTAAAGTAATTGAAATTTTGAAAATCTTTTAAAACTTTTCTCAAAACTTTCATTAAAACTTATAACAAAAAAAATGTTATAAATTTTTAATATATAATAAATTTTTAATATATAATAAATGAATAAGAACGAGGTTTTAAATGATTTGTACGAAGCAGCTTTGGTAACAGTTTCAGCTGTTGGAGTAAGTATGGTTGTCAAAAAATTAACAGGACAATCTTTGGCAGCACCAGCAAGTATTAAAGAAACAGCAAAACTTGGTGTTGCGGTTGCTGGCGGATTGTTTGTAGTAAAAATGGCACAGGACAAGGGATACATCCCGAAAAATGTGGATCCAAAGAAATTATAAAAAAAATTAAAAATTGGGAGCCCTAACAACCCCAAAAACTTGGCAAAATAAAATTTAAAATAAATGGCATCAATGATAGCAGGAGGGTTGTTCAATGCGGTTGCCTTTGCAGGCGCTGGATATTTGTTTCAATCATTTAACAAACATGGTTATGCTGACGAAGCAAAAAGACATAATTTGGCAACAGAAAGACTACAAAAAGATAAAGAAAAGTTTTTTGAGAATGAAATTAAAAGAAAGGACAAAGTCAGACAACTCCAAGATGAAATCCGAAATGCAAACTATGACATGGCAGTAACATCAAAAGCTTTCCAACGCATCCATGAAATTCAAAAAGAAAAACCAGTGGAACCAAAACTTGAAGATTACTACCAACCAAGTGATGAAATGAAAAAATATATGACCATTACTGTAACACTTCTTGGGGCTGGTGCTGGCTGGTTGTTGGCGGTTGTTGTTTGAGATTTAGTAAAAATTTATAACAAAATTCTTGTTATAAGTTTTCAAAAGTTTTCAAAAATTTTAAGGATCTTAAAGTTTCATTTTTTCAAAAGTTTCAGAAGTTTTTGTCATTTCATCATTAATATTTTTTGTAATTTCCTTACACTTTCTGATGCCACTCATTGCCTCTATTTTCAAAACATTTTCAACACTTAAAGCATTTCCAAAAACTTTGAACCCTGTTTGATATGGTCTGTAAGCATTATCTTTTGGGGAATAATTTAAAATATATTTAATCTCATCAAATGTTTTTCGTTCTGCCAGAGTTGGTTTCTTCATTTTTTTGGAAAGGTCAGGTCTTTGGCAGATTCCCAAAATAATGAACATAAGATATTTTATACTAAAATTTTTGTCTGAGACCAAACCAAATCCTTTGAGATATTCTTTTGTTTTAAAGAAAAATTTTATAATCTCGCAACCAATAATTTTTTCTTCCTTTGGGAACAGTTTCCAAAACATTTTTGCATAATTTTTGAGTGGTAGTGGTTTTAAATGGGTGGGGGAACATTTGTACAACTTTTCCAACTCCAAACCACATTTTAAACAAATTAAAAAGCTTTGAAATTCTGCCGTTGTCCCTTTACAACATCTGCTTTTGTTCTTGTAAGTCTCAAGTTCTAAAAGACTTTCATTAAAATCTTTTGGCTCCTGCTCTTTAACTTCAAAAATTGGGTTACAAAAAACATCTAAATATTGGAATGGTTTTGAGTTTGACATTTCTTTTATTTATATTAATCTTGATATTCCTTTAAATAGCAAGAAAACAGTTCCAATTGAAGCTCCAAAAACTTCTGGCAATCTGTCGTCACTTTTTTGGGATTGGGGTAGGGGTGTAAATATTCCTGGCTTGTATCTCCTAGCGGTGTCAAAAGTTTTTTTAAAATCTTTGCCAACATTTTTGCCAACAGGTTTGCCAACAGGTTTGCCAACATTGAGACCCCTGTTGAGTCCCAATGACATCCCGGTTGTGGCTAGTGTAAGAACATTATTGAATCCACTAATTGGATTAATAAGAATTCTCATGTCAGATGGGATCAAAATTAAACCTGGAGACACAGCAAAATTTAAAACAACATTTGTGGACCTAATAGCTTGCCTCATATTTGAAATGGAAACAGTGACGTCATCCTGGGCTATTGTGTCCTCCATTAACTTTTTAAACACTTCTTGCGTTTGTAAACTTTTAGCTCCTTCGCCAACAATGACCCATCTTGTTTTTGCCTGGGCTCCCAAAACACAGTACACAAAAGATTCTAGGGATTGTTGAAATAATTTCTGACCCAAAAGTGTCAACCCATTGGAATCTTTGGGAACGAAATGTTTGAAATCATCGGAATGTCTAGAACCAGCTGAAACCAGTTCTTCATATGTGTTGACTCTTCCATAACTTTCTTTTGTTAAATTTACATATCTGACTTCATATCCAAGATCTTTCATGTCTTGTGTAAATTCTTTTGCATCCTGTGTTGAGTTGCTTATCTTCTTGATCCAAACGTCATTAGGGTTGTGTTGCAAAATTTTTATGGTTTCAGATGTCAAAAATCTTCTAAGTTTGTTTGGATGTTTTAAAAACCTTCTAACCTGAAAAACATAATGATAGTTGACAATGCTTGTTAGAAAAGAAGACTGAAATCTTAAAAACCCATTCTTAAGATGCCTCCTAGAAATACCACACAAATAGCTTGCAACATAACTGGCAGCAATTGCCGTAAAATATGGAATAGTGATGAAATCATTTATGTTTGGATTTCTTGTTTTCAATGGTTGTTGAAATGTCAAATCAATGGGATTTAAATTTACAATGAAGTTTTCTCTTTCATTTACAAAAATTGTAATTGTGTTAATGTTTACAGAAGCCTTCCTTTCTTTGGAAAATTTCTGGACTGTCCCAGAAACATCCCACGCTTCTGGCCAATTTTTCTTGTTTGATGATGATGTCATTATTTATTTAAAGATAACACCACATGACCCCAAATGTTGTCCAGAAAGATGGGACTGTTGGAGGGGGTCATTTGTGTCAACCCAAACTTGAAAAAAAATGTTTATTTAAAACTTTTTGAAATAAATGGAAGATGAACTTTTACTCATTGATCTTGAACTTCGAGATATTTATTACAATCCTGTAACAGGTTACCAATCTATGGAAAAACTTTACCAAGCTGCTGTAAAAGAAAATCCTTCAATAACCAGAAAACTGGTTAGGGAGTGGTTACACAGTCAAAAAGTTTTTACCTTACACAAAACTATAAGAAAACCAAGAAAATACCAGAAAACATTTGTTAAAAATCTTGCTGATCAGATGCAGATGGACTTGGTTGATATGGGTCGATATGAAGATGAAAATGATGGACACAAATGGATCATAACTGGTATTGAAATTTTGTCAAGATTTGGTTTTGCTGTTCCTGTAAAAACAAAGGGGACAGTAAGTATGGTACCTGGTGTCAAAAAAATTTTGGAAGAATTTAAGAAAAAATTTGGCAAATATCCAGAAGCCATCCAGTTTGACGAAGGAATGGAGTTTCATAACAAAGGTGTAAAAAGTCTTTTGAAATCTCATGACATAACTTATTTTACAACACATTCTGAGAAAAAAGCTGCAATTGTGGAAAGGTTAAACAGAACTTTAAAGACCAGGATGTGGAAATATTTTACTTTTAAAGGTAACAAAAAATGGTTGGATGTCTTGGACAAATTTGTGGGAAGCTACAACAACACCATCCACAGCACCATTAAAATGAAGCCAAAGGATGTCAATGATGGCAACCAATCCAAAGTATTTTTTACACTGTATGGGATCCCACCTTTAGAATCCCAAGTAAAACCAAAATTCAAAATTGGGGATCGCGTCAGACTTCAAAAATTTAGAAAAAACTTTTCAAAAGGGTATGATCCAAATTTTTTAAATGAAATTTTTACTGTGTCAGGTGTTTTTAGAGGGGACCCTGTTATGTATAAAATTCAGGACGATGATGGCGAAAATATTTTGGGAAAATTTTATGGTGAGGAGTTGGTAAAAGTTATTGGGGGACAAACATAAATAAATAATGGATGATGCTTATGAAATGATAAATATAAGTCAACAAGAAGCACAAGCTGGTTCAGATTTTGCGGAAACATCATTTACCGATAAAGGTGGTGTATATGATGATTTTAGAGAATCTTTGTTTGCTATGGGTGTTGTTTTTGATGATCTGTTTAATGATCCTAAAGAATTAACAAGAAAACTAGTATTGCAAACTGAAAAACCTTCAAATGAAACAGATGAGCAGTTTGAGGGAAGGGCTTCAACATTTGTAAAAAAACAAATTGCATACAGGGAAACTGAAAACGTTAATAGAGTAAAAACTTTTTTCAAAGAAGAATTTGGTTTTAATATGAAATTAGGGGATAAGGGTGCAGCCGAAGAATTACTAAGAAAAAGCACAATAACTATTGACAAAAAAACGCATGAACCAACAGGACTCATTTTTAGAGGGGAAAGGGTTCTGACTTTAGATGAAAAACGCGAAAAATTTATATTAAATCCAAAAGCAAGTGAAAAGGGTACTCATTATTTCAACCAAAAATATATGGAAGTAAAGGCCAAACACCTAGCATCAGCTGCACATGTGGTTGAAAAGACAATTGGTCAAAAACCTCAGGATTTGGATTATGGAGCTGTTGAAAACATTGTTGAAAATGTTGCCAGGGATTTGGGTGACAAAGTAACAATATTGATGGATGCTCTTTTTGCAAATGCTGAAGACGAAGAACATGATACCAATCTTGGAAATCTTCTTGGAGTAGTAATAGACAAAACTGATCAAATTAATAAGTTAAAAGGGCAAGACAGATGGGATCTCATAGAAGGTAACAAAGTTGCTGCCGAAGCTAACCAAGAACTTTACACCAACAAAGCAGCTGCTGAACAAGAGCCAATTGTAAAAAAATTATGGGAAGGTATGGCAAATGTGTGTAAAGTAAAAGCTGAAGAAATGAGACTTTTAAATAATGAAGCCCCAAAAGAAGCAGAAACAAAACAAATGATCAAAGAAAATGTTTTAACCAGATTTGAAAAATTTAAGGAATGGTCCAAAAACAACATGGGAGCTCTTGCTGGCATCAGCATCACCATTGCTGGAATTATAGTAACCATAATAATGGCTGGAAAAGCTGCTGTTGTAACAACTGCAAAAGCAACAGGAGCATTAGCAAAAGCATTGGCAAAAATTGCGAAAGCTGCTTGGCCTGTAATAGCACCAATTTTGAGCATATTGGCAACTGCATTGTCATGGGGTGCAAAGGGGTTAGCATGGTTGGCAAAGAATTTGTGGGTTCTTGCGATAGCTTTGACATATTTTGTGTATACAGAGTACAAAAATTATAAGAAAAAATAAACATATAATAAATGAATGCAGAATACGCAAGTCCCGAAAAAACTGACGAACCGCAAAACTTGACACTTAGGGAAGACTTGATCCGCTTATCCTTTGCAAAGGAGATAAAATATTCGGAAGCATATTTGAAAAAAGCTTCGATGAACCAGTTGAAAAAAATTAAACAAAACTATGATAGGGTCCAACTTGACAAAACAGCAACACTGTTAACAGAAACTCTTGTTACAAAATTTTCAGAGTTGATGGAGCAACTGGATTTGGTACATGATGACGGAAAACTTGATGCAGAACTATCTTCAAATAAACTTTTCTGCGATGATGTTAAATGTATGGTTAGAAAAATTGCACCCTATATTCCAATGATTGGTTTTCTGACTGGTGGTATCATTATTGCAAAACATGTTTGGGACAAGGGACCAGGTTTAAATAAAAATGTTTCAGTACAAAGTGATGAAAATATTGCTGAAAATGACAATAGTAGCAGTTCTGTTGATCCCAGTGACAGTTGAACTAATATTGCTTAAAATTTTACTTTTTTCATAATCTTGTTGGGTTATGAAAAAATTGAATTTAAAAGAATGGTTTTTAAAAGTATAATAAATGGGAATCAAAGATATTTTAAAATTTGAAGCTGAACTTTTGAAAGATGAGTTACATGAAAAATTGCATGAACTTTATACCCCGAATTCGAACTCATATTTATCATTGGCAGAATTGCGAACTTTGGCTTTTGAAAATGGGAACCCCTCATACCCATTAACAAGGAAAATAATGTCTGAAAAGCTTGAAATTCCGTTCCAACCAAACCCAAACCCAGGTCACCCGCACTATTACGATTGGGCCCCCATTGAAACTACATTCAAAGAGGTTGATGGAACTAAAGAAATAATCTTTCCAAGCATTGCTGATGCTGCTGCTGCTGTTGGAAAAACAGATGCCAGAATCCACTACCATTTCAACAACAAAAAACCCGTTAAGTATAATGGTAAACTTTGGAACATCAACCGTTCAATACCTCTTCAAAGCAGATTCCACAACGAAGTGTTGGAAAATGAAACAGAACTTTTGCAGGAACAACTTAGTGGATTAAATTCAGAAATGACTGAGCTTATTAAACCCACTCCAGTTCCAAAACCAGAGTTACTCAAAATAGCTTCTGGAATTGGTATTCCTAGTCCATCCAGTCTTACCAACAAAACACTTTGTTACGAACTTGGTTTACCTTTTGTACCATACAAATTATTAGGTAACAATAATCCCCATCCTGTTAAAGTTCTATTTACAGCAGTGGTACCATTTGAAAATGAGACAATCGAATTCTCAAGTTTGAAACAGGCAGCTTCGGCAATAGGATACAAGACCATTTGTGGAATAAATTACTGTATCAATAACAAAATAATTGTGTGGTATGATGGAAAATTCTGGTCTGTAAAACGAAAATAAAAAATGGGCAACTCAAAGTCAAAACAGAAAGAAAAACTTAATAAAAATCATGTAACAAAAAAGGGGTTCCAGTTTGGCCTAAGTTTTGGCAGAGATGACCTAGCTATGGAAGGTAACATTCAAATATGCTGGTCAAATAAAACAATCAAAAATTACTCAAAGGTGCCAAGTTGTAAAAAATCAACTTCTACAGATTCTTTAAAACCAAATAAAATAAATGACATTGTTAACGAGAATTCAAAATTGGTGGTTACAAATCCGGAAAAAAAAGACAGACAGGAGGAACCTAATTCTTAGGAAAAAATGGGTTCAACATGAGAAGGACATATGGGTTTACAACAATGGTGTGCGAAATGAACATTACTACTAAACAAAACCAAAATTTCTTATTCCAACAATAAGATATTTTAAAAGAAAACACTATAATAAACAATGCAACAATACGAACCAACTCCTCAAAAACTTTTCCAAATCCGTATGCAACTTAGGGAAAGTGCTTTCAAAAGACTTCAAACAATACAAGAAAAAAATTTTCCACCAACATGCCTCAAAGAACTCAGAGAAATAGGAGGCAAAATGGGTGTTAAAGGATCCAAAAGTCTCAACACAGAAACACTCTGTCAAAAACTTAACATACCATTAGTCAAAAATGAAGTTTACGACAAACACCACAGAAATGTCATTAGAACACCAGTCAAAATTACATTTACATCTACAGATGGTAACAATGACATAATTGAGTTTCCAAGCATTTACAACGCTGGCCTATGTTTACATAAAAACCCAAGTTTCATTCCATACTGTATTAAAAATAATAAAAAAGTTTGGTTTGATGGAAAATTATGGTCCGTAAGTCGTTAATTTTTTCAAAAACTACATATATAAACAGTAACCGACTGTTTTCTAAGACTTTGTCATGGTACTATTTTAAAATTACTATCCAATGTTGGGTAGTAATTTTTTTATGAAGTTTTTTTACAAAAGTACTATTATACTTACCAGAAGAAAATTTAAAATAATAACTGTAACCAAAAAAACAAACCATGAAAAAACTTTGGTTACGGATTTATCAATTTCCATTGCTATGTCCATATTTATATTTAAAGGAATAATTTTTTTAAAAATTTTTTTTCATACCATAATAAATAGCATCATGACTAAATACACAACCAATCCTAAATTATTAAAAATTCGGGAAGCAGCCCGTCTTAGAAAACAGAGACAGCTGCAGAGGGACAAAGAAATGAATCCCTTCAAACCCGAAAGACTCGCCAAGCTCCAAGAGAAACAAAAGGCAAAGGAGCTAAAAAAGGAGCGAAAACTTGTTAATCAACAAGACAGGCTCCAAGACGATCTTAAAAAATTCCAACAAAAAACAGAAAAAAAATTACAAACAAAGGAACGAGCAAAATGGACCAAGGAAATTAAACAGGAAGAGGCAAGACAAGACAAGTTCAAATGGGACAAAAAATGGTTGGGTGCTAACAAAAAACTTAAAAAAACTCGCCAAGTCCTTGGCAACAAACTATCAAAAATTTTCAGAAAGAAAACCAAAATTAACAAAAAAATTCGTCAAACGGAGCCCATCATGATCAAAAATTTCTTAAATGGAAAGTCAGCCCTGTACGAAATCTCGGGCCAAAATTTTAAGGATCCAGGGGTGTTTTTGGAACAGACAACATCCAGTGTTGAAAATCTCATAAACAGCATTGAAAATTCCAAGAAAGTCAAGACAACCCTGATCTGCAAACTTGTTCATTACGATTATGTTGAAGGTCTCGAAGAAGTGGACCTTTTTTACTTTACATCCCACATGAAAGCCATGACAACCGAGGAAGATGTTACAGAACTTTACAAAGAGTCAAAAAGAGAGATGCTTGAAAATCTGTCATCTCATCAGAAAAAAGGTTCTGGATGGTCAATAAGATCAGTTGAAAAGCTGCATATTTCAATAACAAAATACAAACCTTTAAATGGTAAAAAATACCAAGACCTACCAAAATTTATCAGAAACAAAAAGGCAATCATCAACCCAAAAAACAAGGATGAAAACTGCTTTCTGTACGCAGTTGCCATTGCTGAAACTCTTGAAAAAGAACCAAATGCCAAAAACCTTGAAAGAATTCCAGTGTCAATCCAACTTATGGTGGAAAATTATAATGTGCAAGGATTGTCATTCCCAGTTCAAATTAAAGAAATTTCAAAATTTGAAAAACATAACAAAATAGGTGTCAATGTTTTGTCATACGATGATGAAATTAAAAAAGTTTTCCAAATGAGAATTTCAAGATCTGAACATGACAAAAGGGTCAACCTGTTTTTGTGGAATGACCATTTCAGCTGTGTAAAGGACAAAAGCAAACTTTTAACAAAACAAAAAAACAAACACCAACACAAAAAATTCTTCTGCGACTTTTGTTTAAATCCCTTTGAAACAGAGGCAGCACTGCAAGAACATACAAACCATCTTATTTGTCAATCCCATGATGCCCAGATCCAAGAATATCCAGAAAAAGGTTCTGTCATGGGTTGGGGTTTAAAAGATTTTAGAAAAACCCAAGATGTTCCATTCATTATTGCAGCTGACTTCGAGTGCGAGCTGGAAACCTTAAAAACCCAAAAAAATGACGAGTCAAAAAGTTACACCCAAAAATACCAAGAACACATCCCAATCAGCTATGGTTTTAATATTATTTGTTCTGATCCATCTGTGTTTCCTGGCAAATATGTCAGTTACACCAAAAAATATGATTTTGAAAATATCGGTCAAATGTTTGTCGAGAGTCTCGAAAAGGAAGCCACAAAGATTTGGCACACATATCTCAAAAACCCAAAAAAGATCATCATGACAGCTGAAGATGAAACAAACTTTCAAAATGCAACCAACTGTTATGTTTGTGGTGGAAAGTTTCTACAGAAAAAACTTAAAGATCTTGACCCAAAAAGCCTTTGGAAGGCAAGCAAAAACACTGCAAAATCCAAAGTTAGGGACCATGACCATTTAAATGGTAAATATCGGGGTGCTGCCCATAACGACTGTAATTATTCTATGACAAGTGCTCGACATATCCCTGTTTTGTTTCATAATTTTAGTGGTTACGATAGTCATTTAATTGCAAAATATTTGGGGTTGTCAAACGGTAAACTTGGTTGTATCGCCAAAACTGAAGAGGAGTACATCAGTGTTAACAAAAAACTCTGGATGGACGGTGGATTAAAAACTAACCCTAAAACAGGAAGACTGACAAAAAAATGGGTGCCTTTAGAATTACGATTTTTGGACTCATTAAAATTTATGTCAAGTTCTCTGGCAACACTAATGACAAACTTACCGAATGACGAGTTCCACTACACAGAAAAGGGTTTCAAAAACTATCCCAAAGAAAATGTTGAGCTGTTGAAACAGAAAGGGGTGTTCCCATACGAGCTTTTGGATGGAATGAAAAAGTTAGACATCAAAGATTACCCACCACATGAAAAGTTCCATTCAAGGCTAACAGGTAAAAATGTAAGCATTGAAGATTATGAACATGGTAAAAATGTTTGGGATAAGTTTAAATGCAAGAATTTAAAGGATTACATGGAACTGTATTTGAAAACAGATGTTCTTGGTCTCTCAGATGTAATCCAAAGTTTTAGAAAAATGTGTAAAGAAACCTACAAACTGGATCCAATGTGGCACTACACAACTCCTGGATTGGCTTGGGATGCCTTGCTGAAAATGACGGGTCAAAAGTTGGAGCTTCTAACTGATCCCGACATGTACCTCATGATCGAAAAAGGCATTCGTGGTGGGATATCTACAATTACCCACAGATACGCAGAAGCCAACAATAAGTACATGGAAGAGTATGACCCCACAAAAGAAAGTGTTTTCATTCCATACCTTGACAAAAATAACTTATATGGTTATGCAATGATCCAACCATTGCCTGTTGGTGGGTTTGGATGGGTTCCAGAAGAGGAGTTGGGGGAATGGAAAAAATATTTGTCAACAGAAGGTAAGGGATGTTTTCTAGAAGTGGATCTCGAGTATCCAGAAGAACTTCATGATCTACACAATGAGATGCCCTTTGCGGCTGAAAGAATGATGGTCAACAAGGTTGAAAAGTTGGTACCAAATTTAAATGACAAGGTAAAATTTGTTGTCCATTACGAAGCCCTTGATCAGATTCTAGAGCATGGTCTAAAGCTGACAAAAATCCATCGCGCGGTTTCATTTACTGAAAAAGCTTGGATGAAACCATACATCATGTTAAACACAAATTTAAGGACAGCTGCCAAGAATGACTTTGAGAAGGACTTCTACAAATTAATGAATAATGCTCCATATGGAAAGACCATGGAAAACGTCAGAAACAGGATTGACGTCAGACTTGTATCATTTGATGACCAGGTTGAAAAATTAGCAAAAAAAACCCATTACAAAGGCATCAGCATATTTACAGAAAACCTGGGTGCTGTGCATATGAGAAAGACCAGAGTCAAACTAAACAAGCCCATATATGTGGGAGCTGCAATACTTGACAAGAGCAAAGTAACCATGTATGACTTCCATTACAACTACATAAAACCAAAATATGGGGATCAAGCAAAGTTGTTATTTACAGACACTGATTCATTGTGTTATGCTATCGGAACTGATGACTTCTTTGTTGACATTAAAGATGATGTTGCAACAATGTTTGACACATCAAACTTTCCTGAGAACCATCCAAGTGGTATTAAAAGAATGAACAAAAAGGTCCTTGGCATGATGAAGTCGGAAACTGGTGCTGATCAAATTTCAAAATTTGCAGCTCTAAGATCAAAATTATATGGAATTAAAATGTCTAAAAAAAGAAATCCTGTAACTGGGTTAATGGAGTGTAAGGAAGAAAAAAAGTGTAAAGGTATTGCAAAGGCTGTCATCAACAACGATATCAAATTTGATGATTATTTCAACTGTTTGTTCTCTGGTAAAAACTTATTAAAGGGAATGAATACTTTTAGAAGTACAAACCATACCATACACACCATTCATGTCAACAAGATAGCACTAAATTCTGAGGACGACAAAAGAATTATACTGGATGACAAAATTAGTACCTTGGCTATTGGTCATTACAAAACTCGGTAAATTAAGTTCAAAATTTGTATTCAAATAAGAATACAGATTTTTGGGGTTTTAAAATTTTACTTTTTTCATGTGGTTTTTTCTATCATGTAAAAACATTTCTTTTCGGGTTTGAAAAATTTCTTTACATCTTGGACAACATATAACCAATTTTTGTACAACTTGGGTTTCTTTGTGGGTAACCTTTGCATGTAACCTCAGTGCTATTTCTGTTTTTGCTTTGTATTGGCACTCACCACACTCAAAAACATTACTTGGTACTCTTATAGAATTATAACTCAAAACTTTTCTTTTCGACATTTTTATTTATTTAAATTTTTGAAACCATCAAAAAACAATTTTAAAACTTAACAAAAACTTGGCAACCATCTTTTAAAAAATTCCAAAACCCCAAACCCAAAAACTTGGCGGCCATTTTGGAAAAAACTTGGCAGCCATCTTTAAAATGTCCCAGAACCCTTTGCGAAACCGGAAGTCAAAAACTTGGCAGCCATCTTGGAAAAAACTTGGCAGCCATTTTGAGAAAATTCCAGAACCCTTTGCGAACCCATGCCCCAAAAACGGCTATCAAAATTTTAGTAAACAAATGGCGGCCATTAAGGTATGAGCCAGGATCGGCCTTTTGACACTACTGGCGTCGAGGGAAAGTTAGTCTCCTTCGCAGACGTTCTTCCATAAGAAGGTCTGCGAAGGAGACTAAGGGAAAGTGGACTCTGCCAACATACTCGTTCTTCGCCCCAAATTTGGGGCGACTCTGTCAGTCAGGTTTTGAACTGGTCAAACAAGTTCTAGTTTATGAGCACCCGGAAGCAGGAAAATAGCAAGTAACGCGTTAGAGCGTGGACCCAAAATAGTATCTTGGCAACCGTTCACGCTTGCTCAAAAAGAAATATCGAGTTTGTTGGCAGAGCCAACTTTCCCTCGAAGCCTGTGTAGGTCGGAAAGGCGGGGCTCTGAGCAACCTCGTACCCAGGGCATTTTGCCTGCACGTCGGGAGGTCGGCGAAAATGGCCCTGGCATCGGCTGGTCGATTCTATAATCTGATTGGCCGGTTTAAGAACCCGATTAATTCAGATAGAGTATAATTTATTCAGGAAATTTGAATTGCAATGGGATCCACTCTGCAAAGTTTACTCAAAGAATGGAAACGATAGCTTTGGTTATAGTCAAGAACAACATTAGATGTATGTTTGTTCATGACATTTACATGTCTTCTGGATAATCGTGGGAGTATCGTGATGAATAATGCTAGCCCAGTTGCTTTTCTGGTGAAGGCTTCACATGAGTGACTCAACAAAGCGTTGAATATTTCTATTTATTATTCATGCATACGTATTATACAAAGAGCAAAACACAAAAGCCGCATAAATTTTCTTGCCATAACACCCCCAAAATTCTGGGTGTCACGTGACCAGCCGATGCCAGGGCCATTTTCGCCGACCTCCCGACGTGGAGGCAAAATGCCCTGGGTACGAGGTTGTCCACAAATATTTTAACAACGAAACTTGACAAAATTTGATGCAACGTATACGTGTATATTAAATTCTATATATTTCATTAGTATTTCTGATGTCAATAACTTTTATCAGATATAAAACCACAGACATGATACTAATTTCCTTTGTGTTTTCCTCATGAATTAATAATGAGCTTTTGATTCTCTTTTTCTGTAGAATTCGTTAAGATGATGACATCTAAATGAAATATTCCTGTTGTGTTTACTATGGTCAGGGTTTTATTCATATACAATAGCCATTTGTGAATGTTCTTGATAATTAATTCATTTATTAATGTAAACACATTATACTTCCATTCTGCAGTGAGGTCTAACTCACAGTAACTTTATCTTTAGGCTGTAATTTAGTCGGTGTAAAGAAAATTTTTCTTTTGCTTTTCCGAAGTGATATTGTTCACTCAAATTTTCATGTGCTTATTTAACTGTGTCTGTTTGCACAATACAATACAATACAATACAATGCAATGCAATGCAATGCAATGCAATGCAATGCAATGCAATGCAATGCAATGCAATGCAATGCAATGCAATGCAATACAATACAATACAATACAACGCAACGCAACGCAACGCAACGCAACGCAACGCAACGCAACGCAACGCAGCGCTGCGCAGTACAGTACAGTACAGTACAGTACAGTACAGTACAGTACAGTACAGTACAGTACAGTACAGTACAGTACAGTACAGTACAGTACAGTACAGTACAGTACAGTACAGTACAGTACAGTACAGTACAGTACAGTACAGTACAGTACAGTACAGTACAGTACAGTACAGTACAGTACAGTACAGTACAGTACAGTACAATTCAGTACAGTACAGTACAGTACAGTACAGTACAGTAGAATTTACATGTAATTAATACATTCAATTACATTGCATTGCATAATTGCATTACAATACAATATATACAATAAAATACAATCCAGTACAATACAATACAATACAATACAATACAATACAATACAATACAATACAATACAATACAATACAATACAATACAATACAATACAATACAATACAATGCAATGCAATGCAGTACAATACAGTACAATACAGTACAATACAGTACAATACAGTACAATACAGTACAATACAGTACAATACAGTACAATACAGTACAATACAGTACAATGCAATGCAATGCAATGCAATGCAATGCAATGCAATACAATACAATACAATGCAATACAATGCAATACAATACAATACAATTACAATACAATACATTGGCAATAGTCATTAAACAATTATTTTTATTGGATGATACTTAAGTATTATCTGCCGAACCTGATAATACAGACCGCTTGATAATTCTTGTTATTAAAAGAGTTGAATTCAATAATTGTTTTATTATACGCATTTTTTCGCGCGCTTTTTTTGGAAGCGCATACTTTTCAAAATTTCTGAACAATTTTAATCGAAGGTTTAATCGTAGAAAAATATATAATAATATTATTTATTCTTTCGGGAGTTAAATTTCCTCGCCTCCATTAAATATTAACGTCTTATAATTTCTGCTTTTTTTGACCGATTTTTAGTGTTTTGAAGTTCGTAGTGTTGCGTGACACAGTCCGTGCAAACGATGGATTGATCGTTTTATTATCAGTTTAAAAAATTTGTTGAAAAAAGTAGACTCCAGTTCTACTTGCTGCACCATGCTGATTCAACTTGCAACAAAAGCCCTGTTTAAACGCCCAAAATTTAAGCGGGATCTGAGCCACATCTGACTTTAAGCGGGCTTAAAATGTCCGTGTAAACAGATCGGCGTAAATTAATCGCGATTAGTTTGCACCACCTCAAGAAGGTGGATTAAACTGAGCACGATCAGTTAATCGCGCTTAACTTGGCCGTGTAAACGCAACGGGATTGAAAAATGCTTGCTATTAATACGGTGTTATTAATACGATAAAATACATTTTTTTGCCCTGCTGTAGAAGCTTCCATCTCGCTATTCTTTGTTCCTTTGTTTCTTTCTTTCTTTTAGCTATTACTCTTTCTCGTGTACCGATGTCTTCCGTTGTTCTTTGACGCACGCTACCCATACGAAGCTTCCAAAACCAAAAATATAGCTCGTCCGCCATGTTGAATAATGGTGTACGTGTTTTAGTAAGGGATTATTAAATGACCGTGTAAACGCACCAAGGTTGCGCATTTTAAGCACACGCTTAACTTATGCGTGCTTAAAGTGCCTCTATGGTCTGTGGGATCTTTACATATTTAAATAACTTAGGTTAAAAGAAAATGTTTCCCGAAATTTTTTCTCAAAAATATTAAATGCTCGCCCATTAACAGTGCTCCGAAGTTGGCCAAATCAGCCCAAATCGCGCCATTTTGAAAGTTAGACCGTTTTCTTGGACCTGGGCTCTAATTGATAGATTTACGTCACATTTGCGTCACAGTCGGAACACCAAAATTTCTTCCACCGAGTCTGAGTCAGACGAACCATCTTGGAACATATTGATGAATATATCTAAAGTTTTCATTGCTTAAATAAAGGTTTAAGAGACGCAATACCAAAAACACACTAAATAGTCAGAAGTTCGGTTCCGACCGTGACGTCACAGAGTAAACTCGCACCATGTCCCTAATGCACGGTCACAGTTATAGACGTACCAACTTTGAAGCGCTGTAATGGGCGGGGATTTAATATTTTTGAGAGAAAATTTCGGGAAACATTTTCTTTAAACCTAAGTTATTTAAATATGTAAAGATCCCACAGGCCATAGAGGCACTTTAAATTTTGGCCGTGTAAACAAAGCTAAAATCATGGTGATACGTACGTGCAACAACGCTATTCAACTTACAACGCAACAATATTGCAGCAATTTGTTGCTCTACCTTTAGCTCGTTGGACGAATACCGAAAAAACCCAATTCGACAGACTGATGAAATCCAATAAATTGAAAATCAAAAAAGCCTTCTTACACCAAGTACTTGCGAATGCAGCTAAGAACACTAAAATGTTGTGGGCAATTTTTTAAAAAAAATTTATTTTATTTAAAAAAAGAATTAAATTTTGTGGCTTTTAACACACATTTATTTAGTTTTAAAAAGAAAAAATATATAGTAAAATTAACGTATTTTAAATAAACATTTTAAAGATTCTCTAGATATTGGCCAACTTCTCGAACAATAAAATAATTTTTGTCTAATATTCTAGAATAAATAGATACATTTTTAGGAATCGGATTTTGTTCCATAAAACGTCGAAATATTATAAATAAATCATCATTTTCAATTAACGCGATTTTTGATACGCAAAATAATAATCTGAAAACACTTGACTTCGATCAGCTCGTGTTTTTCCCGTTGAAATAACTTAAATAAATTATTATCGAAATATATTGGGTTGTTGAAAAATTTATTAGTTGTTGTTGATGCGACGCCAAGCTGATGCAGCTTGACGCACTAAGTACTGCGGGCTCATGCGACAATCATGCGACAGCCATGTGAAGCAAATTTAGAAGCCATTTGGCAAAATAAAGAAGATTTTTTCGAGAATTTATAAAACTAAGGTGTCCTTAGAGACGTTGAAACTATTTTATGGCGATTTTAGTGGGTAAGATTGGATAAAAAAATGTATTTTAGTTGCGGTCGGTTGTGTAGAGGTGTTCGTGATATTGGCATGGGAACGGTACGATATTTCCTAATATGGTCATGACCGCGCCCTGTGGGTGGGGACTAAATACGAAGAAGCGGGCGAGAGGAAATTTCGAAAGGCTTTTCGTTTGAGAAGACAAGAGTGGGAAGTCCAAGGCGTTGAAAAGCTTTTAAATACATACACAGAACAGAAAATGGTAAGTACCTCACCTAAAACAACCTTTCCTTCTTCTTTCGTATCTCTAAATCCCTTAGAGTTAGTAGATTGTGCTTTAGAAATCTCGATTCTTAACCAAAGGTCCTTGACAACTCTGTCATGCATTGTGCTAACAAGTTTACGTGCCAGATTCAAGCTTATAAATAATTTCAAATAGTCTGTACAATGGTATCTTTAGTAGGACTATTATATAAACGTAGCTTTAATACGAGAATATTCGAGTTAGATAGCAAATATCGTCTTTTGATAGTATGATCTTTCATCAAATATTTCGCTGATGTCTTGTACTGTAAGTTTATTCATTAAGCTTAATTCCGCTCCGCCAAAACTATGAATCGCTTTATCCTTTCATCTTTTCACACGTCGCTTCAAAAGGTTTAGGATTACGTTCGAGTAGTTGGTTACTGTTCAAATACGTCGTGAAGAATCAGAGAATGTCTTTACAAACTCCAGCTGTTTTGTGCTGAGCAAGCGACGCCTCCCGAAGCCATCGCAACGTCGAGCAATTTATCATTGTTGTCAAAAGGATCTTAACCTTTCTTTTAAATCTCGTTAGCTTTCTTCTTTGGCTTTTGTTTTTCTGTCGGCGTTGGATTTCATTTTATTTAGCATTACAGCGTGTCTTCTTTGACTTGTGACAACATTATAAACAACATCTTCTTTGCGCCGCCTGACAGGTGCACGATCAAATAAATTAGTTTTTTAAATTTTTGTAGCTTTTGATTTGTTTTTAACAGCTCCAGTGCGTACAAAGTAAACCAAATAGACACGTGCTAGGTCGCTATTTTCATAATGGGCATGGGTTGTTTGTTTTTTTAGTTTATTTAGCAAAAGGTCCAGCAGCCGACATGATTTTATAGGCTTTCGTGTCTTGGGGCTTTTGAGCTTTTAAATTATTTATTAAAAGGATATGCTAAAAGGGTGACACCTTTTGTACGTGTTTATTTCTGGCTTTTGAAAATATTGTACTATATTACTCCTGTTTAATATTTCTATATGAATGCTCTGATTGGCTGTAAGCTGTGTTATAGAAACATGAATATGTACCCAAATCAAATGAGAACACATTTCACATTTGGCCACCAGCTTGAAATGACTTGTGTATATTACAAGTAATATTTGGCATTTCACTCGATTAAACTGAATGTTCTACATGTAGGTAATTTTGGTGAAGGAAACTTTCAAGTGCCAGACTGGAAAGTTTGTATCACGCAATGGATATATCCATTGTGCAATTTTTTACGACAATTTCCCACGGCCATGCAATTTTCGTAAAAAATTGCAGTGGCTGTGCAATTTTTCAAAAAAGTGCTGTGATCGTGGCCAACTTTTAACACAGATTCGGTGGAAACTGCATGAAAATTCAATTGTAGCTGCCATTTTATTCTTGGCCACCCTGGAAACGACTTATTTTCCTGCGCAAGCCTGTGCAATTTTCACGAGATGCCCGCACAAAATAGTGGCCAAAATTTGATTCCTGCCATGCATTTTACAAACTTTCCAGTCTGGTTCAAGTGTAGAATATATTATACATTATAAGGCCAAACTGGGACCAGTTGCGAAAAATGCAACATCAAGGCCTTCCGGCTAGGAATTGAACCTTCGACCCTGTGATGCTAGTGCAGTGCTCTGACCACTGGGCTATGGAAGCCGTTGCCAAGAGCTTGGCCACGAGTTCTGTATATATAATGTGGTAATGCTGACAGACTTCACACACGCAGGCGCTGCATAATGTACTGCACAATGTTATTCTGTAGTAACAGATGTAAATTTTGTAATAAAAACACACATCAATATTTATATTGGTCATAATTTGCTTTCATCAAGTGGTTGCACTTTTTACACATTATATAATATTGTCATATCAGTACATCTAGGTTGTCATAAGAGAATTGGTCGTGAGTCATCAATGACTGATGAGCAGCTTTTATCATCTGTCAAATTGGGGTTTTTGCCATTTCTCACTCAGTGGACAATCGTTGGATAACTGGCAGCCATAATTTTGTGCCCTGATAACATTGAAAATATACTAAAAATTGTAGGATATCAACCGTCTGAGAAGATTTGTAATATATCTTCCTTTTCTAAAATTTCATCTTCATGGACGTTTTCACTGTTAATATAAAGTTGATGGAAGTGATGTCAAACAAGGAATTTGTCTATATAAAGACCACTTTACAGATTCCTGCTTAGATGTCACTTCGTTCAACTTTAGCAATTGACATCTGAGGAGTCACTCTTTGACAGGTAAACTTGTTTAGTATTAGGCAAAATAAAATGCAACAAGAGCCATGATTTTTTTGAGCATCTGTTTCTGAGCCTGACCAATTAATTTGATGAAGTTTGTTGCACAACTTCCTATTATGAATTTGATTAGTCTTTGAACAACTAATAAGGAATAGGATTATTAATTAAAAACTGATTCAGAAAGCCTTTTTGGGTAACATTTACTTGCTGTCAGCTTTGCTAAAGGTACTTATCTTGGTCTTCATACTGTGTCAACTTTGTACACATTTTTAAACAATTATAATACTGCTACAATAAATATGAAATACATTTCTCGGTGTAAAGAGAATGGATTTGAGAAACAGAATGGTTGTATAGAGTAGAGATCCATTTTGTAGATTTCTTAACACATTTCTCTCTGACAAATGGCCTTGGCTCGAAACTTTAGACTCCTACGTTCTCTGTTTCAGCAGTATATCTAACCTTACTATATTTCGATCATTGCTGCCTAGGATGGCTGAGGGTTCTCCCTTTGATGAGTAAAATTATCAGGTCTTAGACAGAGTAAAACATTTTAACACTTTGAAGCCTGACGATGAGTCTTTAAGGTTTATTCTGCCTAACAGGGTTCTACCCAGGAGCATGTGAGTGCCGGGTACCTACAGGCCTGGGGACTCCCCCCCCCCTGAGAATATGTGAAAATTAGTAATCTGAAAATGATATTTTCCACATGTGAGCAAGTGAAATTCATAATCCTTTACATCGTGTGTCTCACAATTTTGTCAGACTAAATATTACTATAAGTATTAAGTACTTATTATATATCTATATACATGCTAGAATATACAGCATGCCGAATTATCTACGTAAAGCTAGGGCAAGGTTTCCTGCATATGTTCTACGACTACCAACGCTGGTGTATCATCTTACAGGCATTAATAAACAAAGTGCGAAGTGTTTTGAGCCTTACCCAAGTATCAGACAATCCAATCTGGCTTTGAAGGAATATTGTATTTTACCGAATCACAAGTCTGGTAGCTAATATTGTGCGTTGTGGTGCTGAATTTCACCAAATAATATTGTTTCAATACAAAAAAATTCACCAAGGACAAAAAAATACAAAATGATGTATATTAATTAAAAGATATAATAAAAAATACAACACATGGGGTTTTCTTATTGCATTTTTCGAGTGCCAGGTGGAAGGGTCCATTTTGGCGTGAGTGCCAGATGGTGTGGGCAGAACCCTGGGCTAATGCCAGATGATTTTATTCAGCACAGGAAGAGGTCCAGGCCTCAAAGTATTAAGGGACCATTTTTGGTTGGCTCAGGCAGAAAGAAGTTAATTTGGTAAATATTTGCTTTGATGTGTGTAGTTTTTGCTTTTCTTATTGTCAACACACTTTTTTTTCCATGTTTGGTTTTAGGCAGATCAGCTGACAGAAGAACAAATTGCTGGTAAGTGTAACTAAGGAAGTTTTAGTTTGTTTTAGAAGACATTCAAGTGAAACTTGGGATATACAGCTTGCTTGTGGTGAGAGTTTCAACAGTATTCTGTCACAGTCATTAATTGTTCGATGTTTGGTATGGTCTTTACGTACTTGTGCATGTATACATTTGTCGGGTTTCTGTGAGTTTTAATATTTCATTTACAAAATAAGCCTTGGTGTCAGGAGGTCTTCCCTTGATGAGGAAAATTGTCTGGTGTATACAAAGTAAAAAATAAACGGTGCCAAATGACACTGATGGAAATGAAAGGGTTAGTTGATTTCTGCCAAGGCTCTGTGAGGGTTCTCCTTTTGATGAGTACTGTACCAGTAAAATCATCTTGTGTTATAACAAAGGGGCTATTTTTGGCTGGCTTAGATTGGAATAAGTTAATGACTTGTTAATTCCATTGCTGCCTAGGATGTCTGAGGGTTCTCTCTTTGATGAGTAAAATCATCTGGTGTAAGACAGAGTAAAACAACAAAGGGGTTGTTTTTGGCTGGCTCAGGTAGTAATGAGTAAATCACTTGTTAACTCATTGCTGCCTAGGATGTCTGAGGGTTTTCTCTTTGATGAGTAAAGTCATCTAGTGTTAGACAGAGTAAAACAATAAAGGGGTTGTTTTTGACCAGCTCAGGTAGTAATGAGTTTAATCACTTGTTAACTCATTGCTGCCTAGGATGTCTGAGGGTTCTCTCTTTGATGAGTAAAATCATCTGGTGTTAGCCAGAGTAAAACAATAAAGGGGTTGTTTTTGGCTAGCTCAGGTAGTAATGAGTTAATCACTTGTTAACTCATTGCTGCCTAGGATGGCTGAGGGTTCTTCCTTTGAGTAATAATATTGTCTAGTGTTAGACAGAGTAAAACAAAGGGACTAATGTTGGTCAGCTCTGGCAAGAATGGGTTAATTCATTTCTGCCTGAGCCAGCCATTCTTTTATTATTTAACTCTAATTTTATACAATTAAAGTTAGTTTAGTATAATATGTGCATCTAAATTAGCCTTTCTAACCTTGTTTGGAAGATAAAATTGCTTTAAATTACAAACATACAAGAGAAGCCAGAAGAAAGCCTAATGTAGCTGGCAGTGCGGTGTTTCATTTGGTTGCCATTGTGGAAGAGCTGTATTTCACAGCTTTTCTCCTCTTTGCAGTGAACTGTCTATAAAAAGTTAGCTAGCCTAAACAATAATTTTGTATTCTTTAGAATTCAAGGAAGCTTTCAGTTTATTCGATAAAGATGGTGATGGAACGATCACCACCAAGGAATTGGGAACAGTGATGAGATCACTTGGACAAAACCCAACTGAAGCTGAGTTGCAGGATATGATCAATGAAGTAGATGCTGATGGTGAGATTTTAAATTTGAAAAAAATCTTTTTGTCACTATAAATGAAATCTACAGATAACTTTTCTGTGGACCTGCACCTTGCTGTTTAGTGATTTAAGCACAGAATAGAAATACAACCAGAAGTCCAACTCGAGTGACAACTTGTCCGCATTTCTTCAATGTACAGGCGCGATGTTTTACACCATCCTACGCCATCCTATGCGATCCTACACAATGTCCTATGCAATCCTGGCAAGTTCCCCCAGCAGTTTGGACCTTCTCAATCCTGGCAAGTTTCCCTGGCAGTTTTAACCTTCTTTTGAAGGTCCAAGCTGCCAGGGGAACTTGCCAGGATTGTGTAGGATGGCGAGGAATCAAGATGTGCGAGGCGACATGCGTGAGGACATAAACTTCAAAGGTTCCGTAGTTGTATTTCTATTCTGTGATTTAACTGTGGCCTTGCTTTCTAGGGAACGGAACAATCGATTTCCCTGAGTTTCTGACCATGATGGCTCGAAAGATGAAGGAAACCGACAGTGAGGATGAAATCCGTGAAGCATTCCGAGTGTTTGATAAAGACGGCAATGGTTTTATCAGTGCTGCTGAACTAAGGCATGTAATGACAAACCTTGGTGAGAAACTTACAGATGAAGAGGTTGATGAGATGATCAGAGAAGCTGATATTGATGGTGATGGACAGGTTAATTATGAAGGTATGTATTTCAAATTGTTTCAAATACTATGTGTGGGCTACTGTAATATTTTTTAGTACAGAACCAGTATATTGTTATTTCAGGGAAGAGGTCAACTGCTAGATATTCGTTGGACGTAGGTGGTGTAGGTAGCAAAGGATAGTAAGCAAGCTAGCCATAGCAATCGAGCTAAGCAATTGAGCAATCTGACATAGCAATCGAGCTAAGCAATGAGCAAGCAATTGAGCAATCCTGGGTTCTGGAGCAAAGGCTAGTGAGCAAGCTAGCCATAGCAATCGAGCTAAGCAATTAGCAAGCAATTGAGCAATCCTGGGTTCTGGAGCAAAAGCTAGTAAGCAAGCTAGCCATGGCAATCAAGCTAAGCAATGAGCAAGCAATTGAGCAATCCTGGGTTCTGGAGCAAAGGCTAGTAAGCAAGCTAGCCTTAGCAATCGAGCTAAGCAATTGAGCAAGCAATTGAACAATCCTGGGTTCTGGAGCAAAAGCTAGTAAGCAAGCTAGCCATAGCAATCGAGCTAAGCAATGAGCAAGCAATTGAGCAATCCTGGGTTCTGGAGCAACGGCTAGTAAGCAAGCTAGCCATAGCAATCGAGCTAAGCAATGAGCAAGCAATTGAACAATCCTGGGTTCTGGAGCAAAGGCTAGTAAGCAAGCTAGCCATAGCAATCGAGCTAAGCAATTGAGCAATCCTGGGGTAGCAAAGGCTAGTAATTAAGCAAGCTAGACATAGCATAAACCCTAATCATCTGGTTTACCCCCTAGCTTTTTGGAAAAACATATTTGATGACATATTTTGGAAAAGCTGCAAAGGACTGGACGGGTCCCTTTGAGTCATCCCTTTTAGCCGAAACCCTAGAATACTGGCAAAGCATTCTGGTAGTTGTAGTCAGCCAACCTCATCTCACGTCGTCGTGCAAATGGCCTATTGTTCCACCATATTTATGCCTATAACACTAAAAGCCTGGCCAAACGCTTTCAACATTTCATTCAACATCGTTCAACATTGTTGAATTCAACATGTTGAAAGCGTTTGGCCACCCCTGTTCAATGATGTTGAACGTTGTTGAATGATGTTGAACGAAATTTGAACATGTTCAAATTTTCGTTCAACACGCGTTCAACATTTCTGTTGTTCTCAAAATGTTGAAAGGTGTTGAACGCATTTGGCCACATTTCATTCAACTTTGTTGAACAGAGACATGCGCCATGCGGGATATTGTCGATTCCAGCTTTTGTGGTAGCCCGCGTTCAATTAATTGTCATTCATGAATGTTGAACGATGTTGAATTCATTTGGCCACTCGTGCTTTCAACATTATTCAACATCGTTCAACAATGTTGAATGACGTTGAAAGCGTTTGGCCAGGCCTTAACCTGCTAATGGTAGTCAGTAATCTGACAGTTTATAAAACCTCCATATTTTTTTTACTGTAGAATTTGTTAAGATGATGACTTCTAATTAAAGTGTTCTTCTGTCCGTGTTTACCCTGTGGCCATTCCACTCGTCAAGCTCAAGGATTTGTTCCATACAACGACCATTTGTGAACATCCTCGATATAAACTAATTTATAGTTTTTAATTATTTTTTCTCTCTCATAAACTCATTACTTTAATCCCTCTAGCGTAGTTTGATTTGTATTGTAGTTCAACCAGCAGTGAGGTCCAACTCACTGAGAGTATAAACTTTAAACTATAGACTGTAATTTAGTTGGTGTTAATAAATTCTTTCTTTCACTTGCTTCGAGTCGGATCTTGTGAAACTGAGGATAAAGGACTGGGGTAATCATCCTTAAGCCCCGCACAGACGACCAAGTTTTTCTTGACAAGTTCCTTGGTAACTTTCCTTGCTCGTGTGTACGATGAACACGTTTTTTTTCAAACAATTTTCCTTGACAAGTTATAATTGGTCGTGTGTACGGTTGGACAAGTTTTCCTTGATAGTAATGATCGCGTAATAAGCTTCGGAGATGAGTTGTCAAGTTTTCCTTGACGACTATATACACGAACAAATTTCCTTGTTCAAAAGCTGGCATGACCAGCTTTTGAACAAGGCTAAACTTGTCAATTTGTGTCGTGCACACGAACAAATAAAACTTGTCAAGGGAAAACTTGGTCGTCTGTGCGGGGCTTTACTTGCAGCCAGCGGCTGCATGAATCACGAAGGACGCAGATCAACGTGGCCGTGTTGAGGCATATCAAAGGCGCTCCAGGCAGCCGCCATACGACACAGTTCAGACCCAACCTCGTACCCAGGGCATTTTGCCTCCACGCCGGGAGGTCGGCGAAAATGGCCCTGGCATCGGCTGGTCGATTCTATAATCTGATTGGCCGGTTTAAGAACTCGACTAATTCAGCTAGAGTGTAATTTATTTATGAAAATTTGAATTGTGATAGATCCACTCTGCAAAGTTTACCCAAAGAATGGAAACGATTAACGATAGCTTTGGTTAAAGTCAAGAACAACATTAGATATATGTTTGTTCATGACATTTACATGTATCCTGGATAATCGTGGGAGTATGAAGAATAACGCTAGCTAGTTGCTTTTCTGATAAAGGTTCACATGAGTGAGTCGGCAGAGCGTTAAATATTTCTCATTTATTATTCATGTATACGTATTATACAAAAACAAAACACAAAGACCGTATAAATTTTCTTGCCATAACACCCCAAGATTCTGGGTGTCACGTGACCAGCCGATGCCAGGGCCATTTTCGCCGACCTCCCAACGTGGAGGCAAAATGCCCTGGGTACGAGGTTGAGTCCAGACCATGGATCACAGCTAAGATGTTAGGTGTTGATTTTACGGAGGGAGGAAAACCGTGGAACCCGGCGAAAAAACTCACAGGAGAGATGAACTACAACTCTACTCGCATGAGTTCCAAGCTCGAGAACGGGGCTGTTCCAAGCTCGAGAACGGGGCTGTTCCCAGACAGTCGCCCATCCAAGTACTAACCCCGTCTAACCGGGCTTAACTATTGGTGAGAGGCAGCGCCGCTAACAGCACACGCCACCCGTGCTCCCCAGGAGTGGAGTGGAGTGAGGTAAAGTGAGGTGAAGTGAAGTAAGGTCGACAACGAGGTGTTGAATTAAGATCTGTTAAAACATTGCTGCTCATGTTTTCAATTTTACTTCAACTGTATTTAACAAATATATTACATGTGGAAATCTTTATTCCAGTTTTCTATAGTTGAGACCTGCTCCAGTGAAAAGTACATACGAGTTATGAGCAAGTTTTCTGATATCCAAACACATTGGTTAATTCTGAATGACTTCCCATGTTCCTTACTGACTATGTTTATGTAGTTTTTTTATTACAACTTTCTTAATTGAATTATCAAATTGACAATTATCAGAACTTCTAAGATCTGATATTTTTTTTCATTAAATTCTTAAAAAGAAATTTTGATTTAGTAAAGGTGAAATTATCCAATTTTATATAGCCAAAATTCAAATTTTATATTCCCTTGCATTTCGCCTTTTACGTTCAGCTAGTTCGACCCCATGAGGTGGACAAATTCTAAAAGAACAGAAAAAAACTTTGTCACTTTAATATTGCATTGTCATTCAAAATATGGTCTGGAAACTCAGCTAAAGTCTTTGTTCGTCTCTATGCATTTTTGTGCACGGTCACTAAACCCATTGTATTTTAGTATAATGAACGAATTGTCCAATAGCAACGTTTCAGTTCAATCACTCAACCGTGCTATTTAAATATTAAACCTAAAACAAAGGATGTGCACGGTGTAAGGTACGGTTCAACATAAAATCACAGCTCATTATAGGCGCTTTGAAGTTTGCCGAGTTTCCAGACCATATCTCGATTGACTATGTTTATTGTAAAGATGGCCAAGACGACGGCCACCATTTTATATTCGCCCGCGCCATGTTGCCCAGCCCCTAATCAAACGAGAACGCAAGTCATCGCAAGTTGGCAGTCAGAATTTCTGTGGCGGTCGTTCGAACACCCAAATTAACAAAATAAAGGTTTCATGAGTGTTTTAAACAAGTTTTAACTTTGTCACGGTACATGATATTTTCGGGAAACTATTCAGAGCGGCTGGCTGAGATAGCGTGACTGCCAACTTGCGATGACTTGCGTTCTTTAAAGGTGAAGTAATACGAGCAACAAATTGCTGCAACTTTGTTGCGTTGCAAGTTGAATAGCGTTGTTGCACGTATTACCACCCACCTTAAAGATTGTCACGCAACAATGATTTTGTTGTAAGTTGAGCAAGTAGAACTAACTGGAGTCTACTTTTTTTCAACAATTTTTTTCAACTTGCAACAATTGCAAATCATTGTTGCGTGACAATGTTTAAGGTGGGTGGTAAAACGTGCAACAACGCTTTTCAACTTGCAACGCAACAAAGTTGCGTTGAAACTTGAAGAAAAATGTTGCCCATATTACCTGGGGTCTGGGACGAGGTTGTGCCTCCGTGACGTCAGAATACAGACTATTACCAGAGGGCGGGGGAGCCTGCCTCCTCCACAGGCCCTATTGCAATAGGGCCTGTGGAGGAGGCAGCGGGGGAGCAGAGATAAGACCCTGGGTACGAGGTTGGACCATAGCCTGGTACCCTGGCCCAATTTCAAAAGAAATATGGGCCAGGTAACCACTAATCTCATTCTCGCGTCATCAGGGCTAAATCCACTTATGACGATTGCAATTTCACTCATAGCCACTAAAAACGCGCGAAATTTCAACCAATCGGAAAGCAGAAGTCTTTAGTGGTTACCTGGCCCATATTCTTTGATTGGGCCAGGGTACTAGGCTAGTTGGACCATAGCCTGGTACCCTGGCCCAATTACTCTAAGTAAACTGGAACGCTAACTCCATAAGTCAGGCCCTATGAATGGATGAAGCCAAAAATCTTTAAATGTTAGTTTTTCTGAGTTTTGAACTGAAATACTTAACGCTGAACGTTGGGCTGTATATGAAACTGAAGCTATTGAAAAATGCTATTTGGTATAGAAACTTCAAGACTTTAGCTAAAAGGGAAATAATTTAAATATATAAAAACAACTGCCATTTTGTTTGCCGAACGTTACAAATGGCAGTTGTTTTTATAGTTTTTCATTATTTCCCTTTTAGCTAAAGTCTTGAAGTTTCTATACCAAATAGCATTTTTCAATAGCTTCAGTGTCATATACAGCCCAACGTTCGGCGTTAAGTATTTCAGCTCAAAACCCAGAAAAACTACAACAAGTTTCTTAGTGTTATTTCCCAACGAAATATGGTCGAACATTTACTACATTTTAAAAAGTTTAAAATAACGAGGAAACTTATACTATACATCAAATTGAAGCCAATGCTATTTCTAAAAACATACGTATAAAACAATGTATTTCAATACGTTTTTTTGGAGTAATTTGTTATCGTCCCAAACAAAATATATGGCAGGATGAAAATTAAATAACTTGAAGCACGGGAGCTACCTGCAAAGGGACTGGCACTGACTTCAAAATCCCCCCCTCCCCCCCCCTGAGTTATCGTTCCAGTCTACTTATAGTTCAATGGGTTGGACCATTACCTGTGTAATGTATTTTGTCGTCGCCATCAACGTCAATAATCTTGACCAGTTCATGGAGTTCTTCGTCTGTAACACTTTCACCAATAATTTTCAGACCTTCCTTCAACTCTTGCTTACTGATAAACCCATCTCCATTACTATCAAATGCTTCGAATGCCCTCAATAGCTCATCTTTGCGGCTCGTCTCGGGTTTTGTGGGCACTATCAGTGAGAGAAACTCGTTGAAATCTACTGTGCCGTTACCTGAAAATTTAAGGATTAAATTGGAGTCCATTAAAGGGCAATAGCACTAAAAATTAAGTTTGTCTAATTTGAAAGAACTCATAAAATTGTAATAGAACAACCTTTACAACTTTTTCGTACCTCTCTTCGTTTTCAAGATATTTCAATTTGTTTGATATGTAAATGAGATGGTCTCTGACGTCAGGTGTGGGGTAAAATATTTTCACATGTAGCAAAACCAGTTATATCTCTAAGTTTGTTCAGCGAAATCATTTGAAACTGTGCAGATAAAAACTCCTTGCGACGCTGAACATTTCATGTTAGATATGTAAGTGATTTTGCTCTGTATGAAAATATTTTACCCCACTCCTGACGTCAGAGACCATTCATTTACATATCAAACAAATTGAAATATCTTGAAAACGCAGAAAGATACGGAAAAGTTGTAAAGAATCTTCTATTACAATTTTATGAGTTCTTTCAAATTAGACCTAAACTGTTCCAGTAAGGACCATTCCTCAATGTTACTACAGGAGGAAACCAGAGTAAACTAAACTAACTTTATTTATACTGGCTAACTCTATCAGTCATATCTAAACTGTTCTCTCTAGAGGTCCAGTAAGGACCATCCCTCATTGGTAACTAAACTAACTTTATTTATACTGGATAACTCTATCTGTCATATCTAAACTGTTCTCCCTAGAGGTCTAGTAAGGACCATTCCTCATTGATCCAGTATTACTACAGAAGGAAACCAGAGTAAACTAAACTAACTTTATTTATACTGGATAACTCTATCAGTCATATCTAAACTGTTCTCTCTAGAGGTCCAGTAAGGACCATCCCTCATTGGTAACTAAACTAACTTTATTTATACTGGATAACTCTATTAGTCATATCTAAACTGTTCTCTCTAGAGGTCCAGTAAGGACCATCCCTCATTGATCCAGTGTTACTACAGGAGAAAACCAGAGTAAACTAAACTAACTTTATTTATACTGTCATATCAGTCATATCTAAACTGTTCTTCCTAGAGATCCAGTAAGAGCCATCCCTCAAAAGGAAACTGGAGTAAAATTTTAATCTGATATAATGGTTGCAGACGTCTAAGACACGTGCGCTAATCATCAGAAGCGCCGAGGGGGGAAACCTGGGTACGAGATTGCGCAACCCACTGTCAACACCAGCCCTATACAACACCGCTGCCAAACGTTTGCGCATGCGTGAATTCGCTAGAATAAATATCAAGAGAAGCCGTGGCGACAACAACCAGACAGTGAAGACTAAGTAAGACTCGACTATTCATTTGTAGGGTAAAGAAAATTACAAAGGGGTCATTTCAGAATATGTTACAATATTGACAAAGAAGCCATGCACAAATTATCTACCTTATCTTTTCGGTAGTATACTTATAATCTTAACTTTTGCGCCGGACTCTCAGACCAGTCCAAATATTTCAGTGTTTTCCCGCTCTTTTCCTGAGGACGAGCTCGGACGTCGCGCATGCGCAAAACGTTTGGCAGCGGCGTTACCCTTTGTGTTGCCCTACACTATCTAACACCCCTATGTATATTTGCTATGAATACCAACTTCGCAATATATTTCAACGTATCATTTCCATTAGGACCATTACATACCATCTTCATCAACTTCGTTCACCATGGCTTGTATTTCGTCTTGTGTCAGTTCCTGTCCAAGTGATTTCATCACGTGACCAAGTTCTTCAGTTGATATTGTGCAATCACCATTTTCATCAAACACGCTAAATGCTTGCCAGTACTCTGTCATTGTAAGATAATTATGGCATTAGTACTTACAACCTCATACCCAGGGCCTTCTCAAAATGGCGGGGCGGAGAGAAGACCCTGGGTACGAGGTTGTAGTACTTATGTCTCGCAACGGTATTTATGTATCGTTGCGAGACAAGTTGCACGAACCGTTGCAAAAAATAACAAAAACGATTACAGCAATTTGTTTTACAACAACCTTGGCCATTGCACAGCCCGCGTTTTTGTTCTTTCTTTTTGGCTCTGTTCAATCTCGTTCCCAGAGCCCACGTTCCCCACCCGGGAAACGAGAGACTCTGGAATAATCCGTTTCAAATCACAGGATTCTTGTTATTCCGGTTGAGGTACGCATGCGTAAATATCCGAGCGGGATCTGGATGGTATGGTTTGACTTTTCCCAAATAAATAAGTCAATGGGGTTGCTGGCGAAGCTCGACTATATTACAGCATCTAACGTCTTCACTGGAGTCTTGTCGTTCAACATCTTTGTTGATTTTGGTTTTATTAATTCTACTTTCGGTCACTTCAGACCAACTCACTATTCAGCCAATAACGTAACGATTTGAAACGGATTATCCCTCGTTTCCCGGGTGGGGAACGTGGGCTCTGGGAACGAAAATACACGTTAAAAATACACGTGTTACACGTGTTAAAAATAACGTGTTACACGTGTTACACGTGTTAAAATTACACGTTAATTTACATAGATGAATAATCATGTGACAGAAACTAGCAAATCAGATGCAACTAACAATAACAAATGATAATAAAATAGAAATAGACAGATTGGTTGATATAAATATTAAGATATGTTATAAAAATAATCGGTCAAGTATCAGTTTTTACTTAACTGTGTGTGTTAATATGAGCGCTTCAGTGATTCAACCAGTCCCCCCCCCCCCATTGTGGCTTGATTTCGTATTTTATATCATACAAGTTTGGGACATGTCCCCTCACCCCCGGTCAAAAACGAGAAATTCGTGGTATTACCCTTCTCCCAGAAAACTTTGCGGTGATACGCATCGCGCGCCGGGGCCTGGGTCAGTGGCGGGAAAATTTCTGGGATTTAAATAATTTTTGTCCGCCATTAGCGAAGCCACTTCAACACTGAACAAATTATGGCGAAATATTGCTCATATTTGCTTCAAAAGACGACAACATTCGTATCTAAAGGTATTATAAGTACAGTCCTTTCTTATTTTAACCGTAAACAAGGTATTTTGCCTTTCATATTGTCTTTCTTGCCTGTTTTAGTTCGAGTTGAATTGCCGAGTGTCGTTGATAGCTATGGCGGACATGAGGAAGTCACGGCAATAATAAGGTATTTATCCCAAACTTATGGGAGTTGTATATGTCATTATTAAACTGTAGATAGCTGGGGTTTGTAGAGTTTTGTTGAATTGTTAGTTCTGGCTGTACAAGCTGTTATAAACTGAAGGTTTAATACGATAGCGGCCGGGCCGCCATTTTGCAAATAGAGCAAACACAATTAATGCTAAATACTTATTGGTTATACCCATGGGATGTAAAGTCAAATATCATTTAAATTAAACTCATTGTGTTTGCCCTACTTGAAAAATGGTGACCGCTATCGCCAAACCAAACTAGCCTGTGCCGCAGCCAGAAAAAAGCGAAACCTTCACTGCTTAACAAATAGATTCCATTTTGCCGTTGTCTGTTCAGTTATAGATGCACAGATGACGTCACAACGTGGTAAGAACAAAAAAGTGGCCCACGAGACGCACTAGTCGAGTGGGTCACTGATGTTCTTACCACCATAGTCAATCGAGATATGGTCTGGAGACTCGGCGAACTTCAAAGCGCCTATAATGAGCTGGGATTTTATGTTGAACCGTACCTTACACCGTGCACATCCTTTGTTTTAGGTTTATTAATATTTAAATAGCACGGTGAGTGATTGAACTGAAACGTTGCTATTGGACAATTCGTTCATTATACTAAAATATAATGTGTTCAGTGACCGTGCACCGTGCACAAAAATGCATAAAAGCGAACAAAAAGATAGACCAAAGACTTTAGCTGAGTTTCCAGACCATATCTCGATTGACTATGTTACCACGTTGTGACGTCTTCTATAACGGCATCTATAACTGAACAGACAACAAAAAAATGGAATCTATTTGTTTTATACAATAAAAATTTAAAAGGTCTTTGTCGAAACTCTTGCCGGATTTGGGGGCATGAAGAAGGAAAAAAGCAAGTCAGCTGACATGATCTGACAGATCATGGATCATGTCCTCTAATAGATCATGGCCAACAACCAATGAAAACACGCATAGCAACCAGGGTATTGTATAATTAAAAATACTTATTAGAACACGTTGTCAGTATTGACCGACATGATTTTTTTTCCACGATCATAATTTTTGCCGGCTTCGACCTTTCGACCTTTCCTGCTGCAGGTTTTGGTGGTTTACAATCCATCCCCTAAGATTTAGCCGACAAAGATATGGCGGCCATGTTAGAGGAAAACATACTCTAAATGCAGTAGCTAGTGAGAGATTCCGTCCAACGTGGCCACCATGACGTCAAGTGCAAACCAGGACAGCCTGCATGTAAAGCAAGAGCTAACAAGACCTTCCCTAGTATACTCACCAAGAAGTTGCTGGTCTGTGAATTTATCTGCCTAAAAACACAACAAAACCGAGATAAAGCAATTTTGAACTTGCTAATTAGAATTTTTGGTTAAACACACGAAGGCTTTTAACGAACGTGATTTTGTTGAGTGAGTTTGAACGTGATAATGTTGAAAAAGCATGCTTCTTACGTTTTAAGCCCTAATCAAACGAGAACGCAAGTTATCGCAAGTTGGCAGTCGCAAATTTCTGTGGCGGTCGTTCGAACTCCCAAATTAACAAAATAAAGGTTTCATGAGTGCTTTAAACAAGTTTTAATTTTGTCACGGTACATGATATTTTCGGGAAATTATTCAGAGCGGCTGGCTGAGATAGCGTGACTGCCAACTTGCGATGACTTGCGTTCTCGAGAACCTTATAGAAATTAGCTTAAGTCTTATTCTTGCGATTAACAGTTGATTGAACAATTCATTTTATTCAAGAAGGTCTACAAAACAACGAGCCAGTCTGATTGTATATCATGAAATTTGAATGTACATATATATACATATAGTACGTATGAATAGCAAGGCGTTCTGCATTCAGGAAAATCAGGAAAATCAAGAAATTTTCTGTACAATACGTCATGTACACTGTACATGACTTTGTTGACAGTTTTCGTCCAAAACTATAACCCAAAACCAAACACAGCTGCCTCCAATTTCTATACATACATCGGAATGTTTACATTCAAATCATGCTATATTTATACGTACCATTAGTTTGGATTTGGGTTTCACTATTTTACGTTAATTTCTCAGAAGTTTGAAGAATTTTGACCCTTGCCAAGGAATTTCTGGTTCCAGTCATCTGCTGTTCCTCGATTTCAATTACTTTAGGAATGTTTGTCTTTATTATATATTTCTCAGGGTTAAATGTTTAATGAATTGGCATTAACCGCAGTTTTGAGCTGCCAAAACTACAAACTTTGCGGTACTAATCAAGTACGCCGCATGCTGACCGGTTTTTGAGCCGGTGACTCCGCATTCTGAAATGTGTTTTTTTCACCGCGAAACGCTTTGTATAGTGCTGGTCGGCTAAGCTAGATTCTAGTGTATTCTAGTCTAGTGAGCCGAAAAGTTCTAGACTTGCATGCAGCTTTTGCGTTTACCTGGGGAAGTATAGATTTTATGCCAATTAGGTTTACAGAATTTATCGGAAATATGCCGATTTCTCCATTCAGATCAGTAAACGTTCAGGGTACAAAATTTTTCAATAATCAAGACCACCACTAGAGCTATACAATGAACTAGAATGCAGCTCAGACGTACATTATAACAGAGTTGGAAAAAGTATTCAACCTTCCTCCGGATGGGTTTTTAAGTTTAGATAACCTTCCTCAAAAAATATAGCGAGAATTTTGTGTTTTGCAACGTTCACATATACTGCGTGACTTTTGCAGTACCTTGGTTTTCTAGGTTTTCCTAGGTAAGCTTTGGCATACCACAATAGCTACTAATTACTGACCGCTGCTGACTGATAGCCTGCCAACTACCCTCGACTGCTGCGAAGATACAGACATCACAGCAGACATCAGCGACAGCGTACATGTCTCACACATGTAACTGCTGCCACTGCCAGTGCTGCATAATTGTTGGTTTATAGCCAATGTTTTGCTGCAAATCGCATTTCTTCTCGACACCTTGCTTGATCAATTGTAACTTTCTCAGATTACCGAATGTGTTGTTTCACGTGTTTTCACTTTAAACCTTCCTCACTAAAGTAAACCTTCCTCCGGGTGGTACCCGCATATACCCGCAGCTTTTCTCCAACTCTGCATTATAAAACTTTTCAATAATCAAGACCACCACTAGAGCTATTTAATGAACTAGAATAAAGCTCAGATCTACCGACTATAAACATTTTTAATATTCAAGACCACCACTAGAGTTATCATGAACTAGAATGACCGGCTCAGATCTACACTACAAGTCTTTTCAATATTCAAGACCACCACTAGAGCTATTTAATGAACTAGAATAAAGCTCAGATCTACCGACTATAAACATTTTCAATATTCAAGACCACCACTAGAGTTATGCAATGAACTAGAATGAAGCTCACATGTACACTATAAGCCTTCTCAATATTCAAGACCACCACTAGAGCTATTTAATGAACTAGAATGAAGCTCGGATCTTGATTGCAAAACTTTTTACGTAAAAAAAAAGCAATTTATCATGACTCAGACAATCGAGCCATGACATGC
Source organism: Paragorgia papillata (assembly GCA_035771165.1). Taxonomy (NCBI): domain Eukaryota; kingdom Metazoa; phylum Cnidaria; class Anthozoa; order Scleralcyonacea; family Coralliidae; genus Paragorgia; species Paragorgia papillata. Next base: position 1,252,755 of record JAWNZC010000396.1, on the reverse strand, counting down.
ATCTCAACATGAATGCTGGCGAACGCAACGTTGTCGAAAACTAATAATTGAATAGACCATTTGTTTACATTCACATTCAAATTATTGACGAAAACCATAAGATACCATAAGGTTAGAAAAATATAAAATAGCTTGGTGAGCTGACGAAGATCCTTGACGTTTCGAGCCGAGAGCCCTCCATCAGCCGAGTAAAATGCGAATTTCTTCTGATCAGACTTTACATCATGTACTACTATACTATACGACCAGAGGCAGAGCTTACGGGTGTTTTTCGCATTGTAAATTGATAGATTAAACACGAGGCACCATTCTTTAAAAAGGGGACTTGTCGTACTTTTTGAGAAAAAAATCTAACGATATATCTAAATCTTGGATTTTAAAATTTTTATTTATAAAATTTTGGGCGGAGCGGGACGATTGTGGTTTCTTTTGTGAATAAAAAATCGTGGCTCTAGAATCATCGTATAAAAAAAATGACCACTTTAAAATGAGTTTTTCTGAGATACGATCAAGGATATCTCAAAGGAATACGAGAATCCATATCATTGTTTTTGGCGGATCGCGATGGGAGGCATGCACGGCTGGCACAAGCTGTTAATGCGCCACTGCAGTTATAAGCTAGTCTGCATGATGAGGTCAATATTCGGATGTGTGGCCAGTTTCTCACAGCTGTGATTACCGTATTTACTCGTTTAAGCGCCCCCCACCCCGATTAAGCGTCGCATATGAGCAAAAATATTAAAGAGCGCCGCCCTCGAATAAGCGCCGCACTTATTCACAACAATGCGGCGCTTAATCGAAGCACCGTCAGACAGAATTGTTCGAGAAGCCAAACTAAAAAACAACTACAGTACATCTCAATCTTAAATCAGCCTCGGAAATTTATTCTCCTGTATTAAGCCCTAATCAAACGAGAACGCAAGTTGGCAGTCAGAAATTTCTGTGGCGGTCGTTCAAACACCCAAATTAACAAAATAAAGGTTTCATGAATGTTTTAAACAAGTTTTAATTTTGTCACGGTACATGATATTTTCGGGAAACTATTCAGAGCGGCTGGCTGAGATAGCGCGACTGCCAACTTGCGATGACTTGCGTTCTCGTTTGATTAGGGCTTTACTGAGTGTTTTTTAAGTTCAAAGTGAGTATATTTTAATGCTCTCCCATTTAACTCTCTCTTGGAAACACGTTTATTTTGTTGTTAACATTTCTTGTTATCGTTTACAAATAAAATAATTTTTAAGGAGCGCCGCCCTCAAATAAGCGCCGCATCCGAAACACTAAAAATTTAAAGAGCGCCGCGGCGCTTAAACGAGTAACTGCTTGGAAAATTGTTTTTGGAACGCTATATTCTGTGCTTCCCTCAATGTCTGCCATTTAGCACGACACGCACCAACTTCACTCATGCGTATCAAGTCATTTTCAAGTCAAACCGTGTTTAGATGAATCAGATTGGAGACATTCAAGTCGATCCTTGCTTGAATCTCAAGTCAATCCACTCCACTGCGTGGATTGACTTCAGCCATTCGTTTCGATCAGAACGAAAACTTTCAATCTTCTTCATGTAAACACAACAAGGAGAAACAACGTCAATATCCGAGATTTGACTTGAACACTCAATCCGCTTCATGTAAACAGTGCCTAAGGATTTCCCCCCGGTTTTCTGCTCTCCGCAAAATCAGTATCATACATTTTCCCAATTAGTTGGACGAACTAGTTCCATTAGTCATCAAAGGGCGAGGCTATATTGAGTTATCAGTATGCAAAATACTGTCATACAATAAATTCCCAAACGTAGCCAGGTGAAGAATCAGACATGCATAGCTTAACGTCGCGTTTTTCGAACGAAACTCAAAAGTTACTTCCGTCACGTGTTGATAGATAACGTCTTCAGTGGTTATTGGCAGAGTATAAATACGAGTACCCTGCGAGCAGAGCCTTCTTTTCCTTATTTCTTCGCTGAGAGAGAGGAAGAAAAGAAGGCTCTGCTGTATTCGTGTTTGGCTTCGTCCAAGATTTATAGGACGAAGTAACCCATTTAAGACTCGTTTAACCGGTTCTCGTTTTGTTTTCTGCTCTGATTTGGTTCGAGATTGTAACCAAGCAACTGACATGCATGCGCAATGAAAACCAATGACGAATACAGCAGAATCTTCTTTTCTTCCTAGCTCTCCCCTAAGGGCCTGTTCACACGAGACCGGGTTATCTCGGGGGTAGGGATAACTCGGGGGCTAGGGTCAAAGTTGACCCTATTTCACATGATAAAACGCAACTACCGAGTTGTCCCTGGCCCTCGAGATAACCCTAGCTTCATGTGAACGCTTCACCCCGAGTTATCCCGAGCAACAGCATAAATACGCATGCCTAAGTTGACCCTACCCCCCGAGATAACTCGGGTGAAAGCGTTCACATGGAGGTAGGGATAACTTGGGGGGCTAGGGTTACCCTATCGCTCCGACCGAGTTATCCCTATCCCCCGAGTTATCTCGGTCTCATGTGAACGGTTTACTTTTTTAACATGGAAATAAACTAACACCGAGTTATCTCGGGGGGTAGGGATAACCCTACCCCCCGAGATAACTCGCCTCATGTGAACAGGCCCTAAGGAAAAGAAGGCGACACTCAAAACGTCAGTAATTTCGTTGCTAAAAATCTCGTCAATGCCTATAAACTCAAATAAGATATTACTGTCTAGTGGAGGTCTGTTGACGTTCTCAACTGTCTACAGAATGGTCTTTAAAAGTGAAACGAGAGCGTAGTTTTTAGGAAAACAAAACACGAAATTAAATATGATAGAAGTGTTAGCAAGCCTACTTATTAGTATAAGAATTACGCTTTTTTATATATTCAAATTTTTAACGTTGTTCTGATGACAGAATGGTGACAGAACGTCCATCGGGAAAAGTTTTGACGCTTGTATAACATCAAACTTCTTATTAAGTCCATATCAGAGTTCGCCATTATCTCTTGCTGGTGAAGAACTTTGAAGTCGCTTTAGGCCTGGGAACGAGAAGAAACACGCATGTCAGTAAAATAATCGAAATATAGTAACTTAGGTTAGATATACTGCCGAAACAGAGAACGTAGGAATCTAACGTATCGAGCGAAGGGCCTTTCTCTCTGACGAAGGGCCTTTCTCTCTGACGAAGGGCCTTCGCTCGAAATAGGGACCTTAAGATGTTAGGACGACGACGGCGGTTAAAAAGCAATTCAAATTTTAGCATTAAAAAGAAGTCACGGTTAACTGACTACTGTATTCAATACTTGAAGCTTGTTTTATAATTTTCAAAGTGTTAAAACGGTTGCAGTGTCTGTGTTAAGGCAATCTCAGACAACAGTTCTCATCACTCCACGAGTCGTCGTCGTCCTGAAGACGTGAAAATGCTCTGAGTGGCGTTGTATACAGAGCGAGGACGGTGTTCAGATTACTCTTGGGACTAGAAATTATTCATTATCTTTGTTTTGCAAGAAGAATGCTTTTGTTTTGAAGGACGTCGTCCTCGAAGTTGCCGTCGTAGATCTTAAGGTCCCTAATAATGTTAGATTCCTACGTTCTCTGTTTCGGCAGTATATCTAACCTAAGTTACTATATTTCGATTGTTGTTTCAACACTGCCTACGCAGCACGCTACTTTTATTTCACTGTCAGTAAAATAGCCGAGTGTTTTAGATCTGTTAAAACACGTACTGCATGCGAATGTTTTAAATAGCTTCAAAAACGACCCATTTGGTAAGTTCATTGGCGTAGTAAGTTTGAAAAATAACGTTGTCTAAGCCGAGTAAATCAAAGCTAAAGTTTATGTAAATCAGGAGGTTTCTTTATCAGATATAAAACCACGGACATGGTACTAATTCCCTTTGTGTTTTCCTCATGAATTATTAATAACATTTAATAATAACATTTATTTATGCCGCGCAAATTCAACTTTAAGGTTTTCAAATGCGCCTTACAATAATTTTTGACATGGCCGAGTCGAAGGCATATTAAAGGCGCTCAGGCAGCTGCCATACGACACATATCGGCCCACGAATTACAGATAAGCCCTAGGTGTTGATTTTACGGAGGGAGGAAAACCGGAGAACCCGGCGAAAAACCCTCGGAGCACAGGAGAGACCAACTAAACTCTACTCACATGAGTCCCAAGCTCGAGAACGGGGCTGTTCCCAGACGGTCACCCCATCCAAGTACTAACCCCGTCTAACCGGGCTTAACTATTGGTGAGAGGCAGCGCCCTAACAGCACACGCCATCCGTGCTCATATTTTTACAAATGATATATTTTACAAATGACATATACAAACGTTTTTACCCTTTAGTTTTTGTCGTTGATTGTATTTTTTGGTAACGATGGGATGAATAGGCTGGAGCGCTTGATGAAGTACTGTCGTCTTCCATGTCTTGAGAAGATGACGCTTTTATTGCCGTCTTCAAGTTTTCTAACTGAAGAAGATTAAGAACAAAAGATGTGATGTGTGGTTTTGCTGTACAGGCAGGGCTTTCAAAATAAGGCGGCGGCCGGCGCAGCTCCGGAGGTTGCCATGAGGTATACCGCCGGCTACTTTTCTTTCAAATATCAAAATATCTGCTCTGCAGCTTTCTCTCTACTTTAATTAAGCATCAAAATAAAGTTATTCTTTACTCAACCATGTCTATTTTTATTCCTTTTTTGAAAACAATCAATGTTTGTATTCGTTCAAAAATATTGACTTCGTCCATCTTGAATTGTTTCGGGAAAAACGAGCACTTCGAGTAATCCTATCGAAATGTATCCGTTAGGACTGGGGTTTTTATGCATAATAATTTGATTACTCAATGTATCAAAAGAAAAGCCCTGTGACACTGAACTAGCTAAATATCACTTTTCTAATACTGAAAATTTGTAAAATTTGATAAAATCCGGTATAATAAAATGTCTGAGCAGTTGTTCTTTATTACAATATATTAGAATGGCTTTAGTTGTAGTTTAAAGATAAAAACTCCCCGTTCACCTTACAGCCACCTACTTTCTCATCGCAACCACCTACTTGAAATAATTCTGAAAGCCCTGACAAGCTGTCGTAAGTTAAACTCAGAGAAAAACTCTGAGCTCCAGACGGGACTCGAACCCACAACCTTCCGAATGCCAGCCGGACGCTCTCACCATTGAGCCACTGGAACTCAGATGGTAGACCAAGGTTGTTTTGAATGGACGGGAGTGGAAGAAGGTGAGATATATTGTAAGAAAGGAAGATGGAGGAAAGGAAGGAAGGAAGGAGGCAGGGAAGGAAGGAAGGAAGGAAGGGAGGAAGGAAGGAAGGAAGGGAGGGAGGGAGGGAAGGGAGGAAGGAAGGAAGGAAGGAGGGAGGGAAGGAAGGAAGGAAGGAAGGAAGGAAGGAGGGAGGGAAGGAAGGAAGGAGGGAGGGAGGGAGGGAAGGAAGGAGGGAGGGAGGGAGGGAAGGAGGGAGGGAGGGAGGGAAGGAAGGAGGGAGGGAAGGAAGGAAGGAAGGAAGGAAGGAAGGAAGGAAGGAAGGAAGGAAGGAAGGAAGGAAGGAAGGAAGGAAGGAAGGAAGGAAGGAAGGAAGGAAGGAAGGAAGGAAGGAAGGAAGGAAGGAAGGAAGGAAGGAAGGAAGGAGGGAAGGAAGGAAGGAAGGAGGGAAGGAAGGAAGGAAGGAAGGAAGGAAGGAAGGAAGGAAGGAAGGAAGGAAGGAAGGAAGGAAGGAAGGAAGGAAGGAAGGAAGGAGGGAGGGAGGGAAGGAAGGAGGGAAGGAAGGAAGGAAGGAAGGAAGGAAGGAAGGAAGGAAGGAAGGAAGGAAGGAAGGAAGGAAGGAAGGAAGGAAGGAAGGAAGGAAAAGGAAGGAAGGAAGGAAGGAGGTAGGTAAGGAGGGAGGGACGGAAGGAAGGAAGGAAGGAAGAAAGGAAGGAAGGAAGGAAGGAAAAGGGAGGAAGGAGGTAGGTAGGTAGGTAGGTAAGGAGGGAGGGAGGGAAGGAAGTGAAGGAGTGAACATACTTCTGATTCAAATTGAGTTTTTTGTTTCTTCTTCTTGTCCCGATGGTTGTTAGATCTTTGAATTTGTTTTTCAATTCCATGTAGAACAGTTTCACAACTGTCACACCTTTATAACAACAAACAAACTTGTTGAGCCAAAATTTAGTTATATGTAAAAAGAATTAAACTGCACACTTCACTTACCATTCTTGTAAAATACTAACTATTGAATTAACGTTCTCTGACTTAATATCTCTGCCGATAGAGTACTCGACTTCAAGCTAAAATAAAACATGAATTAAAGATCTTGAGTAAATTACATATCACTTTTACTAGCAAATACCAATAGATCATTTTCATCTGACATCATGGTGGCCATATTGGTGTACCACATGGGAATTTAGCTCTATTCTTATTAACAGTCGTTTGTTGGACGTTCGTCAAGCTCAATTACTCAGAAAAGATTTCTGAGCCTAAAGCCCGTTTTCCACTATAGGCGACTTTTTTCGCGCGAAGCGAATAGAAAAATATATTCAGCAACGTGATTGGTTAGCGACATAATTCGCCGCGAAAAAGTAGAAACAGATCCTACTTTTTCTGGCGAATAATCGCTTCACGCGAAAAAAGTCGCCTAGGTAGTGGAAAACGAGCTTCAGACAGGGTTTGAACCTGCAACCTTCCAATGACCGGTTAGACGCTCTCCATCTGAGGCTCAAGACCGTCTAACCAGTCATTGGCAGGTTGCAGGTTCAAACCCTGTCTGGGGGTCAGAAATCTTTTCTGAGTAATTGAGCTTGACGAACGTCCACCAAACACGTCTGTTACATGCAGTGCTGTAAAAGTTACATAATTTTTCGGTAACTAGTTACAGTTACATCGTTAGAAAAGTAACTAGTTACCGGTCATACTAATTACCGACAAAAGCCGACAAAAACCGACCAAAAAACAGACAACTAGCGACAAAATTTTCAAGCAGTGTGTAGCACACAGACGACATGTATTTAATTTGCTCCGAGAACAATCTAAATCTGAATCGCTAATAATCTGACCGTGAATCGCATTCGCTTCTTGAAAAACATTCAAAATTATTTTTATTGACCGTGAATTCGCTTCTTGAAAAACATTCAAAATTATTTCTATTGACCGTGAATCGCATTCGCTTCTTGAAAAACATTCAAAATGATTTTTATTGACCGTGAATTCGCTTCCTTGAAAAACATTCAAAATGATTTTTATTGACCGTGAATTCGCTTCTTGAAAAGCATTCAAAATGATTTTTATATATGCACATACATCAAGAGATGTTGAAACAACATAAAAATAAGTTCATATCAACGTTTAATAGCCATAGACAGAATAGACACTTAGTTATTTGCACGTTGTTTTTCTTTTGTCGGTATTTGTTTTTCTTTTTGTCGGTTTTTGTCGTCTTTTGTCGGCCTTTGTCGGCTTTTGTCGGTAATTAGTATGACCCATTAGTTACCGATAAAAGTTACAATGAAAAGAAAGTAACTAGTTACAGTTACAAAGTTACTTCAAAAATTTTGTAACTAGTTACAAAGTTACATTCCTTTGTCCGTGTTACTAGAATCGACAAAGAAATTACTGACTGTGAATGAAAAATGATATCCACGTACAGTGTATTACTACCAACTAAAAATGCACAGGACAAAAGCAACAGAACTAGGATTGCCTTACCTGGCTATTTTTCTGATCTAGTTTCCCATGCACTACATCTGCATAAATAGCTTCAATTATTAAGTCCTAAAAAATAGTCACAAGATATTTTATTAAACTAGCATATTTTTACGAGCAACAAATTGCTGGAACGTTGTTGCAAGTTGAATCAGCATGTTGCAGCAAGTAGAACTGGAGTCTACTTTTTTCAACAAATTTTTTCAACTTGTCACTAAATCATAGTTGCTAGACAATGTTTAAGGTGGGTGGTAATACAAATACGTGCAACAAAGTTGAAGAAAAATGTTTCCCATATTACCTTAAATAAAATGAAGAAAGCCAGATTTTGGCCCATTAACAATTGAAGAATGGGTCCCTTGTTGTATAAAGTCAGCTTACCTCTAGTTCTCTAACATTGGATATTTCTAGTTCTTCAAGCAGGACACTATATGGTATATACTACAAAGTAATAACAGGAAAAAATGTATTGGCAATAAAAATTAAGTTTATCTCATTTGAAAGAACTCATCAAATGGTATAAGAAGACCTTTTACAATTTTTCCGTATCTGTTTTGGTTTTGGAAATATTTCGACCAAAGACAGCGTGCTGTCCGCCATCTTGGAATTATTTTCGATATGCATGTGACATCATAAGCAGGGTAAAGTGAAATTTTTATCTTGCCAACCTTATGACATTGTGAGCTATTTACTCGATTTTGTTGCGCTATTTCCATTTTAAATTGACCCACAACATTTAAAAAGTCTTCCGTGGAAATTTGGTCACCCACGGAGTAGTTTCATCAGGTTTACCCTGGTTGTGATGTCACCAATTTCCTAGTTAATTAGACCCAATATTACAACAAGATGGTGGACAGCACGCTGTCTTTAGTCGAAATAATTCAAAACACAAGAAAGATACAGAAAAATTACAAAAGGTCTTCTTATACCATTTGACGGGTTCTTTCAAATGGGTCAAATTAAATTTTTATTGCCAAAACCCTTTAACCTATCTGAACTGGCAAACACATGAAATGCAAATACAGTCCTTGGCACCTAAGTGTGTGCACTGCCTGTCAAAGCATGTTCTAAATTTAATCCAAAGTTAACCATTTTGAAATCAACACTGCTGGATTGGCAAAACGTTGGCTAAGGGACATTCATGTGACAATTAATGTATTGGTTCGAATGTATTGAATGAAAACCTAATACGTTTCCAAGGTAGATATTTAAATTTGACATTGACCTAAAACATGTTTTGACAGGTGCCAACAACTGTAGTTTGTGATCTTAATCAAAATTTATGCCAGTAAGTTGCACTCATTACAGTACCTTTGATTCAGATGCAAGGCTAACTATTGTCAAATGTTGTAGTTTCATCGTTTGAGAAGGTGTCAGTCTGGGTAGAATATCCCTATGAGCTGAAACAATAAAACCACACAATTTTGAGTATCATTGCATGTGTACCTTACAGAACTCACTTACACAACTCACTTGACAACAAATTTATCAACAGTTTGTATACAGTCAAACCAGATGTACTTTACCATGCAACCTTGTAATATTGACAGCAACATTGCAATGTTGACTTCCAAAAGGTACACAGGCAACTCCTTGGCAAGTTGCTAAAAATTTGCATTTTAAATATCGAACTTCACATAACACGAAGTTTACTTAGAGTTAGTTGTTCTGACTTTCAATAGAACTTCATATTATGTGAAGTTCGATATTTAAGTAATATTTAGCAACTTACCAAGAAATCATCGTGTACCGTTTGCAAGTCAAGATTGCAATGTTGCTGTCAATATTGCAAGGTCGTGTGGCAAAGAACATCTGGTTTGACTGTAAGTTTTCTAATCAACTTGTTGTTACCTTTGTAATCACTGTACTTTCCATAAGCAAAGATATTTAAAAGTTTCCAATGTGGAGAACCATCATGACTACTTGCCAACTATAAAAAATAAAATGCAGCAATCTTAAAATTCATTGTATTTGCATATTTAAACCATGATGGCAGAGTGTGAAAATTAAAGTGTTTGGTGGAGTTCAGCTATAAATAACTAGTGGGGGGGGGGGAAGGCTTGGAAATTGGGAAATAATTTTGGCTATAACGCAGTAAAGTTGTACTGTTAGGTTTGTACTGTACTGTATTCCACTGTACTGTAAGTTTGTACTGTACTGTATTGTACTTCACTGTACTGTACTGTAAGTTTGTACTGTACTGTACTGTACTGTAAGTTTGTACCGTACTGTACTGTAAGTTTGTACCGTACTGTACTGTAAATTTGTACTGTACTGTACTGTAAGTTTGTACTGTACTGTAATGTTCTGTAAGTGTGTACTGTAAGTTTGTACCGTACTGTACTGTAAATTTGTACTGTACTGTACTGTAAGTCTGTACTGTACTGTACTGTATTGTACTTCACTGTACTGTAAGTTTGTACTGTACTGTACTGTAAGTTTGTACTGTACTGTAAATTTGTACTGTACTGTACTGTAAGTTTGTACTGTACTGTACTGTAAGTTTGTACCGTACTGTACTGTACTGTAAGTTTGTTCTGTACTGTTCTGTAAGTGTGTACTGTACTGTACTGTAAGTTTGTACTGTACTGTACTGTAAATTTGTACTGTACTGTACTGTAAATTTGTACTGTACTGTACTGTAAGTTTGTACTGTACTGTACTGTAAGTTTGTACCGTACTGTACTGTAAGTTTGTACTGTACTGTACTGTACTGTAAGTTTGTACTGTACTGTATTGTAAGTTTGTACTGTACTGTACTGTACTGTAAGTTTGTACTGTACTGTAAGTTTGTACTGTACTGTACTGTAAGTTTGTACTGTACTGTAAGTTTGTACTGTAAGTTTGTACTGTACTGTACTGTACTGTACTGTACACCACTATACTGTAAGTTTGTACTGTATAGTACTGTACTATACTGTACTGTACTAATTTAACTTCAGGTTATAAATCAAATTAAAAGCAGCTTTTACATTTTATGCACATCTTTCAGAGTTTGTCATTTTGGTGGGTGGTATTGGTTATAGAAACACAGAACATACTACAGAAGTTACAGTGGACAGATTTTTGAATTTTGACTTAAGATTTGCTCACACCTTTACAAAAAAGTCTATAGAAAATAAGCCAGTTGCTTAAACTGTAAGCGTCTATTACTAGTAACCTATAGAAATCTATAAATGGATTGCCTATAGAATGTTATTCCTATAGATCATCTATAGAAAACAGGACAATTACCTATAGTATCCTATATGTTGCCTATAGAGTACTCGACTGTAGGCCAACCTATAGACTTTTTTGTAAGGATAGTGTATTATGCTAAAAATGTATACAGTAACAACACACTGTGGGTTAATACCTCCTGAACATTTGGCATTTGAAGTAGTTCTCCAAAAACATATATTCCTGGTGTGTCTAATACTTGTTCAATAAGCTTAGTAATAGCTGCTCCTTTTGCAGATTTGGCCAGCAAAATAAACTGCTCCAGTGGATTGATATTGGACTTGACTTCTTTGTCAACCATTCTTACCCACTAGTTGACCTTTTAAATGGTAAGTAAAAAACAATTTATTAGAACAAGTGCATTTTTGTAGAGAAAGGGTCTTATAATTTTTGGAAGTTTATGGTGTTTAACGCATTGCTTGTCTAGGATGGCCAAGGGTACTCCCTTTCATGAGTAAAATCATCTGGTGTTGGACGCGAAGCCCCCGAATTGAATTTCACATGCCCCAGAAGTGCATTTTCGGCGATTTCCCACGAGGAATTTTTCAAAACATTAATCGGTAAAACAAGGGGAAATTCATCATTATATATATCAAACTTTTGTTGGATTATAAGAATATTTATCAACCCGTTAATACTGGTAGGTAAAGCCGTCTTATAACAAGAATATAGTCACTGACGAAAATACCGTAATCACGTAACTACATACAAAACAAACTAACCTGACTCTTACACTGCTGCATTAACAGCAAAAATAAAACAATTTGTTTTTATGATTTGGGTGAACACAAAAATGGTTAGTCTAACTTCTAACTGCATGCGCAAAAACAGTAATTTGACCGTGAGCAAAAGGCCTGGGACAAGCAGCAGAATAGAAATCCATTTTCGTATCTTTATTAACCTGTTGCAATGTTCTGTATTTTTTATGAAACTGTTTGAAACTTCGTACCAACTATTTAAATGATGGAAAGCTATATCCAGTTCAATGATGACTGACGATTTCCCAATAAATACATGAAAATGACGGAATGTCGGAATCTCCATAAAGGACATCCGACATCCTGGCTCAGGGGCCCCCTGTGACAGGGGGCCAGGGGGGCCCTGGTACAGAGTAAACAAAAATAAAAGGGGGCATATTTATACTAATATACAACCACTGATGACGTTCCCTATCAATAAGATGTAAATACACTTATAGTAATAGACCACTGTCATTGACTTAATGGAGTATGGGTGCTACGTACATGTAAAAGCAATTTAATAGCATAAATATACAGTATATCATGCCTCCAGACAACTTCTTTGATGGCACTGCCTATTGATGGTGATAATTTTTGAATTTTCCACACAATGTCGTGACTGATTTGGTATGTGTGCTCCAACAAATTAAGCAAAATCTTCTCTTTTGAGAAGAAAAAGCTTATAGTTATTGACGTATTGAAAGGGTCACAGGATGGTCAAATAACTTCTGTTCCCTTTTCATATATGGTCATCAACATCAATATCATGATCAGTTGCCATACTGGAAAGTTTGTATGTTGCGCCAAATATCTTTGGCGTGGCGCAACAGAGCTTACGCCAAATTTTGGCGTATTTCTTTGATAAAATTTAGCGTACTTGCTTTGGCATGGCGTAAAGTCAACCAATTTCACTATTTTAGTTAGCGTGGCTTATTTACTAATTTTTAGCTTGTCAGTAAGGTATTTTAGGAGGTATTGTGGTTGACGTAACGGTGTATTACACCTCTTGAGCACGCCACGGTGGCACAGTATTTTGGAAACAAAATTGCTGGTGTAAAATCTATGGTGTATGGAAAACGAACTTTCCAGTATGGATCAGTTGATTATGTTTATTAACAATCAGATATTTGATCCCAATATATATCAGAGTACAATACTCTAACAGTAACAGTGTAATATTTGAATAAAAGAACACCGCAATACTCTACCTGTCATACAGTCAAAATCCACAATATGAATCAATCGTTAAGAGCAAATCTCACTTTCGTGAAAAAACACGTCTAAACTCCAGATTACAACAAGGAAAAAGACAAAAAGTAATGACCAAGTTCTCTGTCTGATTTCAATTTTAACACTTGGATGCACTCAGGTTTAACACAAAATCTGATCCAGAAATACTCAAAATTAGAGTCTTCTCTTATTGAATATAAAATCGTCCAAGGTATATCGTTATTCGGTGAAAATTCCAGCAGATTTCATGGCAAAAAAGATGAGAAAAAGTCAAAAGATTTTAGAGTTCCAGACAACTTTACTAGGTTCCAAGCTTCCCTCCAAATTTTTAAGAAAAATTAACTGTACGTACGTGCTCCCACGTTTGTTTGGTCAGCGGCGTTGTCGGATAGTGTCGTAGAATCATCGGAAATATTTTGAAGATTGTCGGAGACTGGTCGGAGATGACCGTGGTAGTCTGTTTGGCCAGCGGCGTTGTCGGATGGTGTCGTCGGATGCTCGGAAATAATCAGAAGGTTCTCGGAGATGACAAAAGAAGTTCCGAAACAAGTCCTATTTCTGAATTTTCTGGAAATCATTTAATTTTGGTAAGTTTAATGCAATTTTTTTTTATTTTGTAAATTTACCTTGGAGATTTTGATTCGGGAAAGGTTACATACCGGTGATACATACCGGTGATACACACCGGTGATACACACCGGTGATACACACCGGTGATACACACCGGTGATACATACCGGTGATACATACCGGTGATACATACCGGTGATAGTACCGGTGATACATAACGGTGATACACACCGGTGATACACACCGGTGATATATCAGTCATGTATCGCCGGTATGTATCACCGGTATGTATCACCGGTATGTATCGCCGGTATGTATCACCAGTATGTATCACTGGTGTGTATCACCGGTATGTATCACCGGTATGTATCACCGGTGTGTATCACTGGTATGTATCACCGGTATGTATCACCGGTGTGTATCACCGGTATGTATCACTGATATGTATCACCGGTATGTATCACCGGTATGTATCACCAGTATGTATCACCGGTATGTATCACCGGTATGTATCACCGGTATGTATCACCGGTGTGTAGGTTGAAAATTTAATTTAAAGTTTTCGGTTCCAAGCTTCTCCAAATTTTTTTATAAAATATATAACCAACTGCTTCCGCGTTACGTTTGGTCAGCGGCGTTGTCGGATGGGGTCGTCGGGTGATCGGAAATAACCGTAAGATTCTCGGAAATGACAACAGAAGTTCTGAAAAAAGTTTTTTTACTCAATTTTTTCTGGAAATCAGTTAGTTTTAGTTAAATGCAATTTTTTTTATTTTATATATTTATTTTGGAGTTTTTAATTGGAAAATGGTTGGTTGAAAATTTATTTCAAATTTTAGAATTGTTTACAAATTGTTACCGGAAATCGGAGTTATTAATTCTTAGAATTCAAGAATTTTTTCGACCTTTTGGCGTATCCGTTATTGTCGAGTGAGTCACCAACATGGCGGAAGTTTCCAGCAGGCGGACGACTATTCAGTGACGACCTTGGTCTCGTTTTTCTTGCAGTTTTAAACTAACAATGAATAAGAGAATTCACACTACTGCCTCATCCAGATTAAAACAAGATTATCTGCGAATCAAGAAAGATCCTGTCCCATACGTAACCGCAGCTCCCGTGCCAACAAACATTTTAGAATGGTGAGAGTTTTTTACACGTTTTATTTATACAGTATAAACTTAAATACCCTCGGTCTGACGTTGACAATTCGACAATTTAACATCAAAAGTGCTTGATTTTAACCGTGCTAAAATAGTAGTCTTAAATATAAGTGCTGTGTAGCCTGTGTGTTAATAGGAAATGTCAGAAAATATAGCCGACAAAATATTGTGATGATTGACATTTGACATACGTGATACGTTACATGTATAACTTATTATTGTGAAACACATCAGACACTTTTGTAATTAATGTAATAAGCTAGGCTACTCCAATTTTATAGGCTTAGAATTTATTGTTTATATACAAGCACCACTTCTTTGTGATGGCTACATGATTTTTTCATTGTTTAGGCTTATATTTGGATCTTGAAGAATGTAAAGAAAGATCCAAAATAAACATAGTTACTATGGGTGGATTTTCTATATAAACCTTATTCAAAAATGGGCGCTGAATTAAAATTCTTTTATATACATATAAATTAGCCCTTATGAACTTGTTTTCATGTGTGAAATTCAAAAGAATTTTTACTTTAAAACGAGGTCATAAGGGCTAATTTATATGCACATAAAAGAATTCTAATTTGGTGGCCATTTTTGAATAAGGTCTATTGCCTTCAGACAAATGAATTTACTTGGTGGAGGGTGAGGGTGGTTGGGGTGGGGTGGTGAGGGGTGGTGGGGGGTGAGGGTGGTTGGGGTGGTGGGGGGGGGGGGGTGAGTGGAGTGGTGAGGGTGGGTGGTGAGGGTGTGGCCATGGGTGATGAGAGTGTGGGTGGTTGGAGTGGTGAGGGTTGGGGGTGGTGTAGGTGGTCAGGGTCATGGTGGTGAGGGGGCTAGGGGTGTGAAGCTGCATTTTATGTGGGTACCAGTACTGTAGTCTAAAGATCTTTGGTAATTGGCACAAGTTTTCAGTTCAGTCAACAGCTGTTTGGTAGATGTTCATCAATCCAAATACCCCAGATAGATTGGACTTAGATAGGTTAGACACCCCAACGATTGAGCTGGAGAGCTAAGGTTGTAAATTCATACTAATCCGTCATTAGAAGGTTGCAAGTTTGATGCCTGTCTGGGGCTCACAAACATTTTCTGAGTATTTGAGCTTGATGAACATCTACCAAATGTCTGTTAGAGTACATTACGTACCACATGCTTTATAATTATTGTGATTTTATTATTTGTGCTTACTGCTGATTGTGGTTTTCCTAGGCATTATGTTGTGAAAGGACCAGAGAATACACCGTATGAAGGAGGATTTTATCACGGGAAATTAATATTTCCAAAAGAGTTTCCATTTAGGCCTCCAAGAATTATAATGCTGACTCCAAATGGACGTTTTAAAACAAACACAAGGTACGGTACCTCAGACACAGTTTTAGACCAGAAATTCAAGCTGGAGACCACACAGTGATTTAAAAGTGTTGAGCAGAGCAAGCTAATTGTAAAAATAAAGGGCTCTGTTGTGCTTTTTTGCTTTAAAGTTTGTAAAAATGTATTTGTACAAAGAATGGTGGGGCTTATAGCTCCACCATGCAACTCATTGTACTACTCAAATCAGTAGAGCAAGACATGGATGATTTTTTTATCGCTTCCGAAGTGTCAGTTTTATTAACCACAGATCAATATTAAAGCAATCACGAGGTGTATTCTCATGTACCATGTGATAAACATCAAATTGTTAACTTGTAAACAAGCTATCACGTGGTACATAATACACCTCGTGATTGCTTTGAAATTGATCTGCGCTTTACAAACCTGTCGCTTTGGAAGCAATGAAAACATTGTCTATGTCTCGCTCTACTGATTTGAGTAGTAAATCAATTTAATGATTTCACATTGGGATTTGTTTTCAGATTATGTTTATCAATAAGTGATTTTCATCCAGACACCTGGAACCCAGCTTGGTCAGTGTCGACTATTTTAACAGGATTACTTAGCTTCATGGTAAGATTCACACATATAAGTTTCTTTAGGATTAAATTTGTAAAAAGTGAAAGGACTGGTATTTAAATCATAATTATAGTAATTACGGTAGGTTAATTTCAAGTATTATAATAACTACAGGTTGAAACGTCACCAACATTAGGCAGTATTGAAACGCATGAATACCAAGTAAGTATATAAAATTTTACAGTATGAATACCACTAATTAGCAGGGCCAGAGCTAGGGTGGGGGGAGTGTATGGGGGGCGTAACACCCCCCAAGAATTGTCAGACTTTTTTGTTCCAGTTAGCAGACAAGCTAGAGGTTTCAGTCAGCACAGGCCAGTGCCCAGACTCAGAACATTTCACATGATGTCAATATATTCCGATTTTTGTGTTATATTACATCACTCATCAGTTTTATCACACTTTTTGATGAGAAAGTCAATGTGATGCTTAAATTTACTAATCCATACTGCAATATTGCTTGAAAATTGTGAAGCCTATATTACCAGAGGCAGAGCTCTTACCAACTTTAGTATGCAATTGTGAATATATGATTGTGTATATAATTATTACGTTCTATACAATTGTGTATACAATTGGTTTTGTTCCTATGATGCCTGTCACAGTTTATGTGGCAGTCAGCAGAATTAAGTGCACACCCCTGAATTCTTGTAAACTGAATTATTCTTGTTCAAACAAATGGATTCCCCAGAGTTTTAAAAAGTTACTAACTAAAGCCATTTCATGTTAATACCATTATTTTCATAAATGTTATTAAGCATTCAAATTTGCACCTTTAGAAAAAACAACTAGCCATTAACAGTGGTGAATTTAATCTCAGAGATGCAATATTTTGTGAGTTATTCCCAAACATTTGTGAGGTAAGGGACAGAAGTTTCAAGTTTGACTTGGCATTATGTGTTTAACAATAGAATTCTCTGTTACATGTAATAATTTTGTTTATTCCCAAAGGAAATAAGGAAAAAAGTATCACAAGTTGGAAAGAAAGGTTTGAGCAAGAATGAACATTCCCAGCCAAACGCTTCGACAGCTGCTCAAGGTGAAGGCGGAGGCGTCGTTGGTAGTACCGTTGCAAATTTAGTTGTTATAATTGGATTTGCTGCTTTTGCTTATACAGTGAAGTGTGTTATACGTGCCGTGGGAAGTAATTAGACCTAAAAAAATAACTAAACGCCAAACTCTGTAATATAAATGACAAGAGTTGCACTCCTGCATAATTGGTAGCTGATCTACGAAGTTGTGTTTGAATTAATGTTACTGTTCAGAACTGTGGTAAAATTGTTCTACTACAGTACATGTACTACTTTTTGCCATTTACTAAAAAATTGCAAAATTCACTAAAATTAGTTGTAAAAAATAGTTTCAAGTTATTTCAAGGTACAGTACATGTGGATGTAAGTGGGAAAACATGGCACTTGTATTCATAGTGATGGTAGGTTAAAAGCCTTATTATTCAACTGTAAAGACTGAATCCAAATATCTACAGAATGATATGGCTTGAATTTCCATTTTAGCTAAAATTTACAAGGATGTGGAGTGACAAACCTTTGTTGAACAACAAATTAATATACTCTAGGTCAAATCAGGAATTTTGCAGTTTCCAGCTTAGACTATACAATGTGGACTACTGGTAATAGTTATACTGAATGTAATAATGAATAAAGTTAGAAAAGGCTACTAGCCTGTATACTGTACTGGAATAAGTAAAAAGACATCAAATTCAAATAAAAGGGTATAATAAATACATTTATTTAGCACATTTAGCAGTTTATTTACATGTAATTTGCCCTTGATATTAAGTATGCTGCATAAAAAAAACAACTTGTTGGTAGTAATTATAACTAGACCCCAAATATTTCTCAACATGTTATTTGATATAAATATTCTAAGTTGGTTCAAAATGGTGTAAGTACACTAATTGTTGAAGTTCTATATCTTCTCGACAAAGAGGACATTCAGGCTAGATAAATAAACAAAGTTGACACTAAATTGAATAAAAATTGAGAGAAACAGCAGACTGAGGTACATGTACTTTGACAAAATATCACCCTGATATACCAGGTTATATCTCAGTGACACAATCTCATGGCTAGTTGGCTTACATGCTCCGGCCACAACAACGTGGAATATTTTTTGTTGTTGAAGAAAATAGCTTTTTGGTGCTCTTTTAAATGCATACAGTACTGTAACATTACACCAAACTGATGTTTGGTCTGTCCTAATTGTACTCCTGATTACAGTCATTGCATAAAATGGAATAAATACTGGTACAGTAAATAGCATCTTTTTGTTCCTTTGCAGTATATGATACTTAAGTTTTGTAAAAATCAGGGGGTGTTTCCCATTCTGGGACAAACTTTTTTGACCAGTCTATTTAATAAGCTCACCATCTCCCCTTTACCCTGGGTGCCAGAGGTTTTTCGACGCTCGTGGGGGATAACGGGGGGACATGAGGAAGCCAGGTGGTAAAGTGGGAGGGGCATTATACCAGGTATAATCGAAGTGTGTTTAGAGAGCTTTCTTAAAGTTAATTCCTTGAAGTGGGAGCAAAATCTTGTAGAGTTTAAAGTGTTTGCTATAACAGATGTTTTGACAACAACAATTTTACCGCCTGGCATCCTCCTGTATCCCCATTGTCCCTACGAGCATGGAAGAACCTCTGGCACCCAGGGTACCTCCCCTTAAACTCATCCCCTCAAGTTCTCAAAAGGTAATAAAGGAATAAAAAAACTAGTCTGATAGACAATTCCAGACTGACTTTTTCAACCATTTTTCAAGTGTTGGGGGTTTGCCACCCCCCCCCTGGTGGCCCTTTTAACCCTTTCACTACCATGGTGGCCCTTTAGTATTTTACTCTGGCTAATGCCAGATGATTTTACTCATCAAGGGAAAAGGTCTGGTGGTGAAAGGGTTAATGTGTGCCCCTGGCAAAAATATGACCTAACATTAGGAAAGTATATAGGACATTCACAACAATTACAACATGGTTATTACACCAAGATATACAGGCCCGGTTTACACTAGAGCAGAACTATCCAGATTCACATTGTTTTTTATCCTCATGGGAATAAAAAACAATGTGAATCCAGATACTTTTGCTCTAGTGTAAACGGGGTCACAGTAGCTATATGCATCTTACCTTATTTCTGCACCATTCATTAATACAGTACCAACAAAATAAATGCCCGCATGGTGTAGCTGTTATATCATGAAGTTTCTCCAAGCATAGTGTGCACTTTTGTTCTGGTGTTGTACTACTTTGATCTTTAGAGAAGTTTAAATTGTTTTCTTCATGTTGGTTCAGAACAGCAGCCTTCAGTTTGGGATAGTCCTAAAGACAATTAATATTTAAAAAACACTATTGTCTAGCAATATAAGCAGGCTGCAATATTAAGTAACCCTTTCCAGCCTGCAGACCTAGCCAAAAATGCCCTCCCCCCCTATATTTTGTCGAACACCACAGATGATTTTACTTGTGAAAGGGACAAACCTCAGACAATTCCTAGGCAGCAATGTGTTAAACAGTTTAACTGGTATCCTATGTGGATTCATGTACCAGCATTTCCCTCTACTTTTCTCTATTGTGCATTCTGAGATTTGGCATTTCCTCCATTTTCCAACCACACTCTCCTGTCCCCTTCTGACAACATGTCCCCCTCTGACAACATGTCCCCCTCTGACAACATGTCCCCCTCTGACAACATGCCATCCTCAACCGTCCTCTCACACCCTCCTATAATTATGACATGCTTCTCTTCACCCAGTCACTATCATCTTTCTGTAATACTGTACATGTCCTAGCCATCTCAACCAGTTCCACCTAGTCACAAAACATGCACACACTATACACAAAGATATTAACCACGCATCCATCGTATCATCCTCATCTCTGTTCTCTCCAATCTTGGACTCTGCTCCACATTCATGGCCCATGTCTCACTTCCATACTTCATTGCACTCCTTGCACATTCACTTTCTCTTTCAGCTTATAATGACACTTGTAAAACGCATGAAATTGACATACCTGAAATATTTGTTGTATAAGTTGAACAACTGAGATCAAAAGATGAAGGAGTGTCACCCAACCAAGAGCTTTGTATGTGCTGTAGTATGCTTCAGTTTTTAAGACACCTTGGGCAAGCAACTAAAAAAAAGGGGGAAATTATTCATTAGATTGACTATATTGTG
This sequence comes from Paragorgia papillata, assembly GCA_035771165.1. Lineage (NCBI taxonomy): Eukaryota > Metazoa > Cnidaria > Anthozoa > Scleralcyonacea > Coralliidae > Paragorgia > Paragorgia papillata. The sequence continues at coordinate 1,232,044 of JAWNZC010000396.1, read as the reverse complement.
CAGAGGTGTCACCCCACACACATACAATCCTGGCAGCTAATGACAAAAATCTTCAAACTTTTGTATACACTCAGTAATTTCCAAGTGAAAAGTTAATTCTTACGTATTGAATTCCTGTCAGCCTTTTGGCAATGTCATAATGCACACTTGAAAAGTAGAAGACAACAAGGTGCAATCTGTGTAAAACTTTTAGAAAAAAAAAGAGAAGTTGTGACAATATACAAGTTATACAGTACAGCAGTCACATGTACAGTACAAATACAATACATGCAAGTGACTACCAGTACAAGTACCAGTTAAGTACTGTACATGAGTACAGTACAGTACAATTAAGCTCTAGGTCAAGGCTTATGGTTGTTATTAATAGGAAATATATTGCATTATTTAGGAAATTATATTATTTTCATGCTATATTCAGAGTTGTTGCAGCTGTCTGTCAATAAGCGAAATGTTCCTGCCTGAGTTGGCCAAAAATGGTCCCATTGACTAGTATTATCTTAATTTGTTTAATGCCAGATGATTTTACTCCTCAAAGGTAGAACCCACAGCCTATAGGGGCCAGCAGCAATGCAGGGTTACAAGTGATTACCATAACATAGCGGTATAACCCATTCCGATTTCCTGGCAACCAACCAGTGTGAGCTGGTGAAAAATGGCTGGCTTTCAAGAAAATTCACCTGTCAGTGACTTACCTGTGATGAGGTGTTTTAGAAGTGGCATCAAAACTAAAATGATATTCTTGACTTGAGAATGACTAGAGTCAACTTGTAATGCCTGTTCCAGATGTCTTAATAACTTCTTGGATAAATAAGGAATAACCACATGAGAAATGACCATAAATCCTCTTTGCTGAAATCGATATAATTGTAATAATTTATAAGCAATGGATACTTGGTGCTTATTAAAAAAATTATCAGAAGAACAGTGTTTGTTGTTGAAAAAAAATGGATTCAAGTTGGGTGTGGTACTGTGGTCCTGTGCTCCTTGTATGATTAACCCATACCTGAGCCATACCTGAGCCAGCCACAAATGGTCCCTTTACTGTTTTACTCTGTCTAACACCAGACGATTTTACTCATCAAAGAAATGAGACCCCTCAGACATCCTAGGCAGCAATGTCAGTTGACAAGTGATTAACCCATTGCTGCCTGAGCCAGCCAAAAATGTCCCCTTTATTGTTTTACTCTGTCTAACACCAGGCAATTTTCTTGTCAAAGGGAGAATCCTCAGACATCCTAAACAGCAATGGATTAGATGGTAAAATCATTGCCAGTCTGAGCCAGACTTACTGGTACTAGTAACTGATACAGCACTACCTAGGCAAGGATGGTGGATTGATATACAGTACAGTATTTATACCCATTTTGTTGGTATTTGTTGTCTTGTGTTATCAACTTGAACCAAACTACAATACTCTTCCCCAAGTGTCTGGTAACCTGCAAGATAAAATTTTAAGAATTACGAGAACACTGCCTAGGCTGGCTAGGCAGCAATGCAATGTGTTTCTTACATTCATGAAGAGTGATGCAAACAAAAGTGAGTAGGTTGGACTTGTTGGTGATCAACAAATGAACAGACAGACAAACAAACAAAACAATGTGAACAAAACATAACGTGGTAATATTATCCTAAAGTGTAGTTTCAGAAAATATCCATCCCCCTGGAAGGCACTTACAAATTGCAGGGGGCAGTGTTTGACATGTACCGAGAGTGCCAGCAGGTCAATGCATGATTGCCTATATCCAGGAAGGGGGCCGAGATGCAGAGGGTGGGGGTACTAGACATATTGCCTTCCTAGGTGGTGACAGGTGGTGGTGGTAACAGGTGATGGGGGTGACATGTTGGTGGTGGTAACAGGTGGTGGGGGTGATGATAGGTGGTGGTGACAGGTCGTGGTGGTATTGACAGGTGGTAGTGGTGGTGACAGGTGGTAGTGACAGGTGGTAGTGGTGGTAGTGACAGGTGGTAGTGGTGGTGACAGGTGGTAGTGGTGATGGTGACAGGTGGTAGTGGTAATGGTGACAGGTGGTAGTGGTGACAGGTGGTAGTCACAGGTGGTAGTGGTGATGGTGACAGGTGGTAGTGGTGGTGGTGACAGGTGGTAGTGGTGGTGGTGACAGGTGGTAGTGGTGACAGGTGGTAGTGTTGGTGGTGACAGGTGGTAGTGGTGGTGACAGGTGGTAGTGGTGACAGGTGGTAGTGGTGACAGGTGGTAGTGGTGACAGGTGGTAGTGGTGGTGACAGGTGGTAGTGTTGGTGGTGACAGGTGGTAGTGGTGGTGACAGGTGATGGTGACAGGTGGTAGTGGTGGTGGTGACAGGTGGTAGTGGTGACAGGTGGTAGTGGTGGTGGTGACAGGTGGTAGTGGTGACAGGTGGTAGTGGTGATGGTGACAGGTGGTAGTGGTGATGGTGACAGGTGGTAGTGGTGACAGGTGGTAGTGTTGGTGGTGACAGGTGGTAGTGTTGGTGGTGACAGGTGGTAGTGGTGGTGACAGGTAGTAGTGACAGGTGGTAGTGACAGGTGGTAGTGGTGATGGTGATAGGTGGTAGTGGTGGTGATAGGTGGTAGTGGTAGTGACAGGTGGTAGTGGTGATGGTGATAGGTGGTAGTGGTGGTGATAGGTGGTAGTGGTAGTGACAGGTGGTAGTGGTGATGGTGACAGTGGTGACAGGTGGTAGTGGTGATGGTGACAGTGGTGACAGGTGGTAGTGGTGGTGGTGACAGGTGGTGGTAGTGGTGGTGGTGACAGGTGGTGGGGTATGGTTATTGGTTATTTTCTGGGACCACATGTAATAGGAAAAACATTGTGAGCTCACCATTTAGTGTTGTTATACTGAAGTAGATAATATCTGCAAAAAGTTCTAATTCTTCTCTTCTCCTTATCCAGGTCTGTGTTCCTAATTAGGACAATTAGAAGACATGAGTGGCACAAGCCAGTGGAGTTGTAGCTTAGTGAGGTTAGCAGTGGTGGTGCAACATGTTTTACTGTATATTAGAGGGCCTAATTGATCAATAGGATGATAAGGAGTGTATTTTAACCCCCCCAATTTTTTTTGCAATTCTTAGCCCCATTGATTACATTTTGTGATGATTGATTACATTTCTGATGATCGATTATTACTAATTAACTTACGTCGTTTTTGACCAATGAAATGCATTTGTTTTTTTCTCACGTGAATTTCACGTGAACAAATGCATTTCAGTACAGTTAATATGTGCGAAATAGTTCACGCTTCAAGCTTAACTGCAAATCGTAGTATTTAGTACTGTGGTACAATATTTAATATTTTTGTTGTGTGGACGTACCAGTTAGATCTCTGAAGAACTCGCCCACAGAATTCCTAAAGAAGGACTGGTATTCTTCATCTTTTCGACTTGCACAAATAATTTCAGACTGACCAGCCTTGACGACTGGCATAATGAGTATACAAGCTCCTCTCTGATGATAAGATATAGTGAAATATACAGTTTTTCATGTAATTTAGACTTTGGACTTTGTTTCAGAACTTTCAGATTTTGCTTAGCCTGCGATTCCCAATAACCCTCGATATCCATTGTATTCCCGATTACCCACGATATCCTTGGTACTCCAGATTACCCTCAATATTCTCGGTATTCCCGATTACCCTTTGTACTCTCCATATCTTCGTTTTTGCGGTTTCCTCGGCGCCCTCGAAATCCTCGGTACTCCCGATTACCCTCGGTATTCCCGATTACCCTCGATATTCCCGATTACCACCGCTAAATAATAAGGTCAAACTAACCACCAAAATTGGTCCCTAATAACCACCGGAAAATAACAGGGTCAAAATAACCACCGAAATTGGTCCCTAATAACCACCGCAAAATAACAAGGTCAAAATAACCACCGAAAGTGGTCCCTAATAACCATCGCAAAATAACAAGGTCAAAATAACCACCGAAAGTGGTCCCTAATAACCATCGCAAAATAACAAGGTCAAAATAACCACCGAAAGTGGTCCCTAATAACCATCGCAAAATAACAAGGTCAAAATAACCACCGAAAGTGGTCACTAATAACCATCGCAAAAAAACAAGGTCAAAATAACCACCGAAAGTGGTCCCTAATAACCATCGCAAAATAACAAGGTCAAAATAACCACTGAAAGTGGTCCCTAATAACCATCGCAAAAAAACAAGCTCAAAATAACCACCGAAAGGGGTCCCTAATAACCATCGCAAAAAAACAAGCTCAAAATAACCACCGAAAGTGGTCCCTAATAACCATCGCAAAAAAACAAGGTCAAAATAACCACCGAATAACCATCGCCAAATAACAAGGTGAAAATAACCACCGAATAACCATCGCAAAATAACAAGGTCAAAATAACCACCGAATAACCATCGCCAAATAACAAGGTCAAAATAACCACCGAATAACCATCGCCAAATAACAAGGTCAAAATAACCACCGAATAACCATCGCCAAATAACAAGGTCAAAATAACCACCGAATAACCATCGCCAAATAACAAGGTCAAAATAACCACCGAATAACCATCGCCAAATAACAAGGGGAAAATAACCACCGAATAACCATCGCCAAATAACAAGGTCAAAATAACCACCGAATAACCATCGCCAAATAACAAGGTCAAAATAACCACCGAATAACCATCGCCAAATAACAAGGTCAAAATAACCACCGAATAACCATCGCCAAATAACAAGGTGAAAATAACCACCGAATAACCATCGCCAAATAACAAGGTCAAAATAACCACCGAATAACCATCGCCAAATAACAAGGTCAAAATAACCACCGAATAACCATCGCCAAATAACAAGGTCAAAATAACCACCGAATAACCATCGCCAAATAACAAGGTCAAAATAACCACCGAATAACCATCGCCAAATAACAAGGTCAAAATAACCACCGAATAACCATCGCCAAATAACAAGGTGAAAATAACCACCGAATAACCATCGCCAAATAACAAGGTCAAAATAACCACCGAATAACCATCGCCAAATAACAAGGTCAAAATAACCACCGAATAACCATCGCCAAATAACAAGGTGAAAATAACCACCGAATAACCATCGCCAAATAACAAGGTCAAAATAACCACCGAATAACCATCGCCAAATAACAAGGTCAAAATAACCACCGAATAACCATCGCCAAATAACAAGGTCAAAATAACCACCGAATAACCATCGCCAAATAACAAGGTCAAAATAACCACCGAATAACCATCGCCAAATAACAAGGTCAAAATAACCACCGAATAACCATCGCCAAATAACAAGGTCAAAATAACCACCGAATAACCATCGCCAAAAAACAAGGTCAAAATAACCACCGAATAACCATCGCCAAATAACAAGGTCAAAATAACCACCGAATAACCATCGCCAAATAACAAGGTCAAAATAACCACCGAATAACCATCGCCAAATAACAAGGTGAAAATAACCACCGAATAACCATCGCCAAATAACAAGGTCAAAATAACCACCGAATAACCATCGCCAAATAACAAGGTCAAAATAACCACCGAATAACCATCGCCAAATAACAAGGTCAAAATAACCACCGAATAACCATCGCCAAATAACAAGGTCAAAATAACCACCGAATAACCATCGCCAAATAACAAGGTCAAAATAACCACCGAATAACCATCGCCAATAACAAGGTCAAAATAACCACCGAATAACCATCGCCAAATAACAAGGTCAAAATAACCACCGAATAACCATCGCCAAATAACAAGGTCAAAATAACCACCGAATAACCATCGCCAAATAACAAGGTCAAAATAACCACCGAATAACCATCGCCAAATAACAAGGTCAAAATAACCCACCGAATAACCATCGCCAAAATAACAAGGTCAAAAATAACCACCGAATAACCATCGCCAAACAAATAACAAGGTCAAAATAACCACCGAATAACCATCGAATAACGCAAATAACCAAACCCACCGAATAAAAAATTCGCCAACCACCGAATAAAACCACCGAATAACCATGCAAATAACCATAAATAACAAGGTCAAAATAACCACCGAATAACCATCGCCAAATAACAAGGTCAAAATAACCACCGAATAACCATCGCCAAATAACAAGGTCAAAATAACCACCGAATAACCATCGCCAAATGACAAGGTCAAAATAACCACCGAATAACCATCGCCAAATAACAAGGTCAAAATAACCACCGAATAACCATCGCCAAATAACAAGGTCAAAATAACCACCGAATAACCATCGCCAAATAACAAGGTGAAAATAACCACCGAATAACCATCGCCAAATAACAAGGTCAAAATAACCACCGAATAACCATCGCCAAATAACAAGGTCAAAATAACCACCGAATAACCATCACCAAATAACAAGGTCAAAATAACCACCGAATAACCATCGCCAAATGACAAGGTCAAAATAACCACCGAATAATCATCACCAAATAACAAGGTCAAAATAACCACCGAATAACCATCGACAAATAACAAGGTCAAAATAACCACCGAATAACCATCGCCAAATAACAAGGTAAAAATAACCACCGAATAACCATCGCCAAATAACAAGGTGAAAATAACCACCGAATAACCATCGCCTAATAACAAGGTCAAAATAACCACCGAATAACCATCGCCAAATAACAAGGTGAAAATAACCACCGAATAACCATCGCCAAATAACAAGGTGAAAATAACCACCGAATAACCATCGCCAAATAAGAAGGTCAAAATAACCACCGAATAACCATCGCGAAATAACAAGGTGAAAATAACCACCGAATAACCATCGCCAAATAACAAGGTCAAAATAACCACCGAATAACCATCGCCAAATAACAAGGTCAATATAACCACCGAATAACCATCGCCAAATAACAAGGTCAAAATAACCACCGAATAACCATCGCCAAATAACAGATTGAAAATAACCACCGAATAACCATCGCAAAATAACAAGGTCAAGATAACCACCGAATAACCATCGCCAAATAACAAGGTCAAAATAACCACCGAATAACCATCGCCAAATAACAAGGTCAAAATAACCACCGAATAACCATCGCCAAATGACAAGGTGAAAATAACCACCGAATAACCATCGCCAAATAACAAGGTCAAAATAACCACCGAATAACCATCGCAAAATAACAAGGTCAAGATAACCACCGAATAACCATCGCCAAATAACAAGGTGAAAATAACCACCGAATAACCATCGCCAAATAAGAAGGTCAAAATAACCACCGAATAACCATCGCCAAATAACAAGGTCAAAATAACCACCGAATAACCATCACCAAATAACAAGGTGAAAATAACCACCGAATAACCATCGCAAAATAACAAGGTCAAGATAACCACCGAATAACCATCGCCAAATAACAAGGTCAAAATAACCACCGAATAACCATCGCCAAATAACAAGGTCAAAATAACCACCGAATAACCATCGCCAAATGACAAGGTCAAAATAACCACCGAATAACCATCGCAAAATAACAAGGTCAAAATAACCACCGAATAACCATCGCAAAATAACAAGGTCAAGATAACCACCGAATAACCATCGCCAAATAACAAGGTGAAAATAACCACCGAATAACCATCGCCAAATAAGAAGGTCAAAATAACCACCGAATAACCATCGCCAAATAACAAGGTCAAAATAACCACCGAATAACCATCACCAAATAACAAGGTCAAAATAACCACCGAATAACCATCGCCAAATAACAAGGTCAAAATAACCACCGAATAACCATCTCGCCAAATAACAAGGTCAAAATAACCACCGAATAACCATCGACAAATAACAAGGTCAAAATAACCACCGAATAACCATCGCCAAATAACAAGGTCAAAATAAACCACCGAATAACCATCGCCAAATAACAAGGTGAAAATAAAAATAACCATCGCCAAATAACAAAAAATAACCACCGCCAAATAACAAGGTCAAAATAACCACCGAATAACTCGCCAAAAAATAACCACCGAATAACCATCGCCAAATAACAAGGTGAAAATAACCACCGAATAACCATCGCCAAATAAGAAGGTCAAAATAACCACCGAATAACCATCGCCAAATAACAAGGTCAAAATAACCACCGAAGGTCAAAATAACCACCAATAACCATCGCCAAATAACAAGGTCAAAATAACCACCGAATAAAATAACCACCGAATAACCATCGCCAAAATAAACCAAAACCCACCATCGCCAAATAACACAAAAATAACCACGCCATCGCCAAATAACCATCGCAAAAAATAACAAGGATAAGGTCAAAATAACCACCGAATAACCATCGCCAAATAACAAGGTCAAAATAACCACCGAATAACCATCGCCAAATAACAATCAAAATAACCGAATAACCATCGCCAAATAACAAGGTCAAAATAACCACCGAATAACCATCGCCAAATAACAAGGTCAAAATAACCACTCAAATAACGCAAATAACCATCGCCAAATAACAAATAACCCACCGAATAACCATCGCCAAATAACAAGGTGAAAATAACCACCGAATAACCATCGCCAAATAACAAGGTCAAAATAACCACCGAAAACCATCGCAAATAACAAGGTCAAAATAACCACCGAATAACCATCGCCAAATAACAAGGTGAAAATAACCACCGAATAACCATCGCCAAATAACAAGGTCAAAATAACCACCGAATAACCATCGCCAAATAACAAGGTCAAAATAACCACCGAATAACCATCGCCAAATAACAAGGTCAAAATAACCACCGAATAACCATCGCCAAATGACAAGGTCAAAATAACCACCGAATAAATCATCACCAAATAACAAGGTCAAAATAACCACCGAATAACCATCGACAAATAACAAGGTCAAAATAACCACCGAATAACCATCGCCAAATAACAAGGTCAAAAATAACCACCGAATAACCATCGCCAAATAACAAGGTGAAAATAACCACCGAATAACCATCGCCAAATAACAAGGTCAAAATAACCACCGAATAACCATCGCCAAATAACAAGGTGAAAATAACCACCGAATAACCATCGCCAAATAACAAGGTGAAAATAACCACCGAATAACCATCGCCAAATAAGAAGGTCAAAATAACCACCGAATAACCATCGCGAAATAACAAGGTGAAAATAACCACCGAATAACCATCGCCAAATAACAAGGTCAAAATAACCACCGAATAACCATCGCCAAATAACAAGGTCAAAATAACCACCGAATAACCATCGCCAAATAACAAGGTCAAAATAACCACCGAATAACCATCGCCAAATAACAAGGTGAAAATAACCACCGAATAACCATCGCAAAATAACAAGGTCAAGATAACCACCGAATAACCATCGCCAAATAACAAGGTCAAAATAACCACCGAATAACCATCGCCAAATAACAGGGGGAAAATAACCACCGAATAACCATTGCCAAATAACAAGGTCAAAATAACCACCGAATAACCATTGCCAAATAACAAGGTGAAAACAACCACCGAATAACCATCGTCAAATAACAAGGTCAAAATAACCACCGAATAACCATCGCCAAATAACAAGGGCAAAATAACCACCAAAATTGGCCCCTAATAATCATCGCAAAATAACGAGGTCAAAATAAGCACCAAAATTGGTCCCTAATAACCATCGCAAATCCTTTGGCTTTGGGGTTATTGCGAAAAGATGGGTTAGGGTTGTGGTTAAATTTAACAGCAGTATTTTGTAGTGTCCAACGGTTTTATTTGCTGAGGAGTTATTTCGAATAGATGATCTTGCCAGTGGAGTAATTTTTATCCAGAAATTTGTAACGGAAATCCACATAATTGCGTCTAGATTGCCACCAAAATTGGTCGCAATATAAGGACTAAGGAATGCCAGGGATGGGCAAGGAGGCCTAAGGATGGCTAAGGATGTCTTAAGAGGTATAAGGAGGGTTAAGGAGTGATAAAGAGGGCTAAGGATGTCCAAGGAGGGTTAAGGAGGGCAAATGAGTGATAAGGACTCTCGATATCTTCGTTTTCGCGATTAGCCTCGGTGCCCTCGAAATCCTCGATAAACCCGATTACCCTCGGTATTCCCGATTACCCTCGATATTCTCGGTATTCCCGATTACCCTCGATATTCCCTATTATCTTCGGTACCTTCGATTATCCTCGGCATGTCCAATTACCCTCAGTATTCCCAATTACACTTGGTACTCTCGATTATCCTTGGTAATTGGGGGACTCAGATTTTAATTAATATACAATGGTCTAAATCACCTGACACCAGTCTTCTTGTCACCTTTCAACAACTTTTTTATAATAGCTGGGGTTATTAACAGTAACAGTCTATGTGCCACATTGTCATTGCATTATCCAGACCTGCCAACTTTACCAAACACTAAATCTGGAGATTTTGAAATATAATGATAAAAAACCTGGAGATTGACAGCCAAACCTGGAGATTGCTACATGTGATCTTCGTCGCCACTTAATTGCACCATTTTGATTTTGACAACTCAGAACTTTTTTAATTTTATCACCCGTTGACCAAACAGTGTCAAGCATTGCAGGCATTACTGATAATGATTAAGACTGTATTCAGGTGCTCTGTGCCTCGGCCAAAGTGCTATTGATGCTTTTCTTTAGTTTATGTTTTATTTTAATTTTTCAGAGTATTTCTATTGGCATTTTTAAGAATTCTCGCTTGCCATGAGAAGTGGCAGTCATACCAGGTGACCGGGAGAAGTTGTCTGATACCGGGAGTCTCACGGTCAAACTGTGAGAGTTGGCAAGTCTGCATTATCCCCAGACACAACTATTAAACACACGGGGTTCATGAGACCTTGACATGGTCAAACTGGACACACCCAACTCTAGGGATCCTTTTAACATGGGCAAACTGGACACAGCTAGCCCCAGGAATACAGTACATAGATTTTTTAAGTCAAACACACCACGACAATTGAAAATGCAATTACTGCAATACTAAATACATTACAATTAGAATATTACAGTACACTATTACAGTACAATACTACGTTAGTATGTTCTGTACATAACAAGCTCTAACAACAACTCTTGATAGCTAATTAATATTTTGCTGCTTCTTTCTTGCCCTTCCTCTGCCCCTACCCCAACCCCTACCCATCAGATACCCCGTCTGACTAGATACCAGTCCTTCCTGGCAAACACCAACCATAGTAGTCTGCACTTGGCCTGCAAGATTGGATTTCTGGATTTCCAATGGACCAACTTCAACTTGGGGTTCCAATAGTTTCTCAGGTTTGCCTTCAGTATTTTTGTCCCAACCACTTTGCTTATGAAACAGTAACACATCTGTGACATCATCTTTAAGTTTTGAGCCAATAAGTACATGACATGGTAAAGGTACGCATTTCTCTCGTTTCATAAACTCTCCTTTTGAAAAATACACTTTTTCTGCTGATATACAAATACCATGATCACCACAAAACTGTGTTGCGATATCCTTGGTTTCAAAATAGAAGATCTTGGCTAACGATGATAGTGGATAACTTAGATTCTTACTGCTGTATGCTGTATTCATAACTTCAAGGGCCTGGCATCTGATTGGCTGAATGTGCTGAAAGAATGCCGCACTTTCTAAAAATGGAAGCTTCATTAATATTCGAAATACCCGTACAAAGTTCCTATTAAGATAAGCTTTTGTAAGACGGATTGCAAGTTGCATCACATTTGACTTTCTGACTTTTTCTGGAAGTTGACATAACCGATAATAAATTTGGGGGTTTTCTAAATTATACAGTAAATAACATGCTTCAAAAGATGGTCGATTCGCATAGCCCTGTTCGTCAAGATCTGCAAATCCATACAGAAACAGAAGTCTTTTAAAGCATTCCTGTGTGTGCGTATTATGAAGAACGGGATCGAATTTCCCCACAGGTTCCTGGCATAATTGAACAGCAGTGACTATGTAATATCGAGTTGCCTTTTCGAGGATGTCGACCGCCTCCTGAGTGATGATATGTTGTGCGGTTAAGTCTTGTCTGATGGCTCTTATACGATCTGAAACGAACTCGCATTTGACGGACCAAGGGCTTAATTTCGCGAGAATATCTCTCAGTAGAAAGTCCATAGTCTTGACTAAAACTGACGCTGGACGAAGCTCGTCTGCTTCGAGATGTCGTCCTGCTGCTGGGCGGGAAAATTCCTTCACCGTAGCTTGGCTGTCTGCTTTTGGTTTGTGTTGATTACGGCTGTCTTGAAGGATTTCAAACGGATGGAGTCTTCGCTGTTTCTCGCGTAAGTCCCTCTCCTGTGCTGGACACATTTCCATACATGTTCCCTTTAAGTCCAACGTGTCTTTTGCAGCAACTTTGACCGTATTTTGATTTTGCCAACCGTCCGCCATGTTGGATGTGAGACAGATAAAGTCCTGGGACGAGAAGGGTTGGTTTCCGTGGCAACGAGCAAGATGGCGACCTCTTTGCAGTCTCAAATTGTTTATTTCGCGAATTTGCTGTGAAATTTTGCTCATTTTTCTGCCCAATATGGCTACAGTTGTGACTAATACTACAGCTAAAGCAATTGGGAGTTATGTAGGAGAGACTAAAAAACAAATACGTGAAGGTTCGAGGCTTAAATAGTCATCTTTGAGTCTCCCTCAGCCCCTTACAAAACTATTGTTTTCCATCTTCAATGACATTAATCTGTTTCGTTTGATAGGTTTTGGTGTTTATACTTATCCCAACAAATATTTCCGTTATGAAGGAGAGTGGAAGGATGGTAAAAAACACGGTTAGTGAGAGAAACATGTTTAGATATAACTGATAGGGTTATCCAGTATATAAATTAAAATAAAGTTTAGTTTACTCTAGTTTCCCAGGGACCGCGGAGCAGGGGGGGGCTGGGGGGCTTTAGCCCCGCCAATAATTTTCCAAACATATGTGATTTTTATATAGCGATTTTTATATAGCCCTAATTATAACACCAGTCAGTGTAAACCCCCACCCACCCCAGACAGAATAGAAATACAACCAGAAGTCCAACTTGCGTCGGAACCTTTGAAATGTATGTCCTCGCGCATGTCGCCTCACACCATAGGCAGCCCAAGCACTATCACGTATGACAGACAGTACGTGATAGTGCTTGGGCTGTCTATGCTCACACATCGTGATTCCTCACCATCCTACGCAATCCTGCCAAGTTCCCCATGGCAGTTTGGACCTTCAAAAGAAGGTTAAAACTGCCAGGGGAACTTGCCAGGATTTAGATCGCGTAGGATGGTGTCGGATGGTGTAAAATATCGTGCCTGCACATTGAAGAAATGTGGACAAGTTGTCACTCGAGTTGGACTTCTGGTTGTATTTCTATTCTGTGCCCCAGGCTGCAGATAAGTGGGAACTTGGATTTTGAAACTGGAAAAAAGTGTTGCAGACCTTGCCCCCTGGGGACTTGCTGCAAGGAAAATCACCCGCTCATGTTGTTGAAAAGCGTTTTATGCCACATTTGGTTACGAAGTTCTCCCAGAATTCTATGCTCTATTTGTTTAGTTTTAAAGAACAAAAATCAGGCAATTTTGTGAATATTTAATTCTACCAAAGAAACAAATTTCTCTTGAAGTTGGTGTTTACATATTTACATAATCAGGATGGCTAATTTAAATCACAGATTAGTTACCTGACAACCATTTGAAACCACCATTTTGGTAGAGCGCGATGATTTTAGCTTCCAGTCTTCTTTCTTCTGAGAGTGCCCCAGTCCATCCGGTGGAGCGACAAACAGGCTTATGCTCCACACGTCAGTGACGTTTTATTTGTCCAAAACCAGAAAATGTCTTTGCTATGCCCCGCTTATCCGCAGCTTGGGGTGGGCGGGGTTTACCTTGACTGGTGCATAACACTGGATCAATGAGGGATGGTCCTTACTAGACCTCTAGTGAGAACAGTTTAAAAAAAAGTAATAAAAAATATGTTTTTTTAGGGCATGGTCGTTTGTTAATGGGAGATGGTAGTTTTTATGAGGGTTCATTTGAACATGGTGAAATTGAAGGACATGGATTCAGGAAGTGGACATTATCTAACAACTCTTACACTGGTCAGTTTGAACGAGGAGAGCTTTGTGGAAGTGGTGTGATGAATTATGGTGATGGAAACACATATGAAGGATCCTGGCAAAACAACAAGAGAGAAGGTGGGGGGAAAGTATAAAATATTTTGTAAGATTATTTATTAATTTGACATGAATTACTTGTAAAATCACAAACTGTGATTGGTTGCTGACGTGGTGAGATTTCTCCATATCACCCGTGAGTATTATGAAAATTGTTAATGCCCTATGAGTGGAAACAAACAAAAAATCTTAATAAGAAAGTTAGTGCTACAAAATGATGAAAATGAATGAAATAAATGAAATAAATGATGAACATTATAAAAGTAAATTTTAGTATCCAGATGAGAGAGAAACAACAGAAATAATGCTAGTCCACTCTGTGCCTCCACACACACCTACACCTACCCATTCACACACCCACCCATACACACCCCACCCATGCACACCCCACCCATGCACACCCCACCCATACACACCCCACCCATACACACCCCACCCATACACACCCCACCCATACACACCCCACCCATACACACCCCACCCATACACACCCCACCCATACACACCCCACCCATACACACCCCACCCATACACACCCCACCCATACACACCCCACCCATGCACACCCCACCCATACACACCCCACCCATACACACCCCACCCATACACACCCCACCCATACACACCCACCTATTCACACCCCCACCCACCCATTCACACCCCCACCCACCTATTCACCCACACATCCACCCACTCACACACCCACCCACACACCCACCCACACACCCACCCACACACCCACCTACCCACACACCCACCTATCCACACACCCACCTATCCACACACCCATCCATTCACACCCACACCCACCTATCCACACACCCACCTATCCACACACCCACCTATCCACACACCCACCTATCCACACACCCACCTATCCACACACCCACCTATCCACACACCCACCTATCCACACACCCACCTATCCACACACCCACCTATCCACACACCCACCTATCCACACACCCACCTATCCACACACCCACCTATCCACACACCCACCTATCCACACACCCACCTATTCACACACCCATCCATTCACACCCACACCCACCTATTCACACACCCACCCACACACCCATCCACCCACCCACACACCCACCTATCCACACACCTACCATTCACACCCCCACCCATACACACCCACCCATTCACACCCCCACCCACCTATTCACACACCCACCCACCTATCACACACCCACCCACTCACACACACCCACATATCCACACACACACCTACACCTATCCACACACCCACACACCCACCCACACACACCCACCCACACACCCACCCACACACCCACCCACACACCCACCCACACACCCACCCACACACCCACCCACACACCCACCCACACCCACCTATCCACACACACACCTATCCACACACCCACACACACCTATCCACACACCCACCCATTCACACACCCACACACCTACCCATTCATCCACACAGCTACATATCTATCCACACACCTACCCATTTACACACCCACCAATCCACACCAATTCCTCCACCCACCCATTCCCACACCAATACTTTTCCACACTCTCTCTAGGAGATGGACATCTTACTGAAGCAAATGGAAACATTTATAAAGGATCATTTCACCAGCACAAAAGACATGGTGAAGGATACCAAGTGTACAGGTCAGTGCATTACAATGCAGTACAGTATAGTACAGTATATATAGTACAGTACAGTACACTTACAGTACAGTACAGTACAGTACACTTACATTACAGTACATCAGTACAGTACAGTATAGTGTAGTACAAAGTACAGCTAGGCATTTTGAGGAGAGCAGAAAGCATATCTTTTTGGCGTTTAAATTTGTTGTTTTGCTCTTCACCTATATAGCAATGGTGATCAGTATGAGGGAGACTGGGTAAGAGGAAGGAAACAAGGCCATGGTACAATGAAATATAGTGATGGTACAATATATGATGTGAGTTATCACCAGCTACAACAACTTTTTTTTATTAAAATGATTTTTGCTTGAAAATTTTGCTTCATATTTAATAAACATGGACTGGGGAAAAATTGTGATTTATTTTCTTTATTTCAGGGTCAGTGGCGAGATGATAGTTTCAATGGTCAGGGCAGTATAATTCACGTTTCTGGCATGATGTATGAAGGATTGTGGATCAGTGGTAGACCAGCTGGTAAGAGTGAATGAATGAATGAACAGTGAAACAAATGAAAGAATGGGATGAAAGAATGTGGTTAGAATGAGTGGGAGAAAACTATGATTGGGAAGGGATAAAAAAATTGAGTTTAGTTAGTTGAACGGAAGAAAGAAAGAAAAAAAGGAAGTGAAGGGGAAATAAAAAGAAAGAACGAAAGTAAAGGAAGGAGAAAAAATGAAAAGGGAAGGGAATAAAGAAGGAGGGAGGGAGGAGGGAAGGCAGGCAGGAAGGACGGGAGGGAGGAAGGAAGGAAGGAAGGAAAGGAAGAAAGAAGATAGGAAGGAAGGAAGGAAGGAAAGAAGGAAGGAAATAAGATAGGAAGGAAGGAAGGGAGGGAGGAAGGAAGGAAGGGAAGAAGGGAGGGAGGGAGGGAGGGAGGGAGGGAGGGAGGGAGGGAGGGAGGGAGGGAGGGAGGGAGGGAGGAAGGGAGGAAGGGAAGAAGGAAGGGAGGAAGGAAGGAAGGAAGGAAGGAAGGAAGGAAGGAAGGAAGGAAGGAAGGAAGGAAGGAAGGAAGGAAGGAACGAACGAACGAAGGAAGGAATGAACGAACGAACGAACGAACGAACGAACGAACGAACGAACGAAGGAAATAAATTAACAGTGGTTGTTTAACTTGCTTTAATTTAGTGGAAGCCTTCACTCTGTCAATCCACGGTCCATCTATCATTGAAATAGAACAAGGAAAACCTTTCAATGTTGAAATAGAATGTCAAACTGTTGATGGAGAATTGACACAAGGCAAGAAGAATTTACCTTTAAACAATGTCACTTTCGTTCATTACTGTTAAGACGTTTTATTATATGGCTGGGCTTGTTTTCGGGTCATTACGCCAAACGGCGCACGCTGATTGGTTGCTGAGAGGTCCGGAAAAAGCCGTAATGCCCTCTCGGCACTGTGAGAGGTCATTACGTCCTTTTTAATGACCTGAAAGTTTTGGCGGGAAAATTACTGAGTTGATTTGAATGAAAATAAAAGCGAATTAGATATATTCGTTGGAAAATTTTGAACAATAATACGTCCTGAAACATCAGTGTTTCTTTTTATAAAAACGTCTTATTTAAAAGCGCGAAAAATAAAAGCCTAACAGGTGTAAACATGAAGCGAAACGAACAAGCTCAAAAGTAAGAACTAAGGTGAACAGCGACACCTGATCAAGACAAACGTAGAACTAAAAACAGATAAGAAAACAAACCAAAAGCCATATAATAAAAGGCTTATTAACCTCGTTTTCTCGATCTGTACGGGAAAGTATTTGCCCTCGGTTTCTCTCGCACAAACCTCGCTCCTTCGTCGCTCGGTCTGTACGAAAACCTCAGGCAAATACTTTCCCGTACAGACCTCGAACTCGGTTAATAAGCCTTTAATAATTAGTTATATATTTCGCTGCCATATTACAACCATTGAAATGTGAATTTAATTTCGTGTTTGTTTCAGAGAATGGTCGTCTTTTGCAAGTCACAGCTGGTGTGAAAATTCCTCTCAATCAAAGTTCCTTGAAACGTTTAGCCAACGAAAATAAAGCAAGCGAACAAGAAAAAATAACCACGCCATTGTAAGTTGTCTTTTTCGCAGCCTCTTAAGCCCTAATCAAACGAGAACGCAAGTCATCGCAAGTTGGCAGTCACGCTATCTCAGCCAGCCGCTCTGAATAGTTTCCCGAAAATATCATGTACCGTGATAAAGTTAAAACTTGTTTAAAACACTCATGAAACCTTTATTTTGTTAATTTGGGTGTTCAAACGACCGCCACAGAAATTCTGACTGCCAACTTGCGATGACTTGCGTTCTCGTTTGATTAGGGCTTTACAGCTAAAGGCAATGTTGCACGAGGCAACTTTTCTTGTAACTTGTAACGCAATTTTTACTGAAAAAGATATTGCATGTTTAGATTTAATAATAACTTTATTGCCTATAGCAACTGGTGGTCAAACAGAGCGAAATGCCCCAATTGAACATGACTACCATGATGTAAGTGTTGGTTTTACGGAGGGAGGAAAACCGGAGAACCCGGTGAAAAACCCTCGAAGCACAGGAGAGATCAACTACAACTCTACTCACATTAGTTTCCAGCCCGACAACGGGGTCATTCCCAAGCGGTCACCCATCCAAATACTAACCCCGTCTAACCGGGCTTAACTTTTTGGTGAGAGGCAGCGCGCTAACAGCACACGCCACCCGTGCTCCCCATGTTGCTGAAGGATTTCTGTATGTATGGAAGCAGGGAGACTTGAAATGCATGTAATTATATTACAAACTAGAGGGCAGTCAGAGACTGCATATACCTCCACCAGCGGGTTATTAGAGATGTTTAAAAAGAAAATGAGCCATCCCGCTAACCAGGCTAGCTCACGAGACCAACACATGCATGTATGAATAAAATGCTTGATTGCACTCGTACCAAAATTATGCAAAAATATTTGCGTAAAATAAGGATAATGAGCGCAATCAAGCATTTCTTCTACACGGAGAATCTTGCAGTCAGATTTTTATTAATTTCTCATCCAAATTTTGACTAAATTCAACCAATATTTAATGGTTGGTCGTTATGGTCTATGGCCAACCCTTCTACAAACTTTCATGAAAATCGGTGCAATACTTTTCGAGATATCCTGGCGACAGACAGACAAACGTACAAACAAACAGACAAACAGACAGACAGACAGACAGACAGACAGACAGACAGACAGACAGACAGACAGACAGACAGACAGACAGACAGACAGACAGACAGACAGACAGACAGACAGACAGACAGAGAAACAAATAAACAAACAAACAGACAAACAAACAAACAAATAAACAAACAGACAAACAAACAAACAAATAAACAAACAAACAGACAGACAAACAAACAAACAAACAAACAAGCAGACAAACAGACAAACAGACAAACAGACAAACAAACAAACAGACAGACAGACAAACAGACAAACAAACAAACAAACAAACAAATAAACAAACAAACAAACAAACAGACAGACAAACAGACAGACAGACAGAACGGGGTAAAAGCATAACCTCCGCCATTAGGAGACTGTTCCAAGAAGAGATTTCTTTCTGTAACGTATTCCTTGAAACACCGTTGCGTTGCAAGTTGCAAGAAAAATTGCCACGTGTAACAACGTCTTAACTTTTTCTCGCCGGCGTCAGACTCTCAAGTCTTGTGTATTTTACTCTGGCTAGTATAATGCCAAAACAGAGAACGTAGGAGTCTAACGTTTCGAGCGACGGCGTCAGACTCTCAAGTCTTGTGTATTTTACTCTTGCTAGTATAATATCAAAACAGAGAACGTAGGAGTCTAACGTTTCGAGCGACGGCGTCAGACTCAAGTCTTGTGTATTTTACTCTGGCTAGTATAATGCCAAAACAGAGAACGTAGGAGTCTAACGTTTCGAGCGACGGCGTCAGACTCTCAAGTCTTGTGTATTTTACTCTTGCTAGTATAATATCAAAACAGAGAACGTAGGAGTCTAACGTTTCGAGCGAAGGCCAGTTAAACATTCATTTATTTTGTGTTTTCTTTATGAATTATTAATGATATTACAAAAACATTTCAAATTGGTGTGGGTGCTTTTCGATTCAAAATAGCTACGGAAGCAAATTTTGTTTTGTAGCGATTTTGACGTGGAGTCATACCCTCTTGCGGAACTTGCTTCTGACAGTGATGCTCCGAGTACAGGAGGGACGGGACAATGGTCTAGTGGAGGACGACAAGATCAACCATCACCTATTATGGAAGCATCAGAAAAAAACACAGGACAAGTGCTAGAATTAACCAAGGTTTGTGTGTAATTATGCTGGTCAGTGATAAGCGAAGATGCTAGCCCGTATGTCAGCATTACAGTAGGTGTGGGCACGAGTGTGGGTGTGAGTATGGGTGTGAGTGGGTGTGAGTGGGTGAAAGTGGGTGTGAGTGGGTGTGAGTGGGTGTAAGTGGGTGTTAGTGGGTGTTAGTGGGTGACAGTGGGTGTGAATGGGTGTGAGTGGGTGACAGTTGGTGTGAGTGGGTGACAGTTGGTGTGAATGGGTGTGAGTGGGTGACAGTGGGTGTAAGTGGGTGACAGTTGGTGTGAGTGGTGTGAGTGGGTGACAGTTGGTGTAAGTGGGTGACAGTGGGTGTGAGTGGGTGACAGTGGGTGTGAGTGGGTGTGAGTGGGTGTGAGTGGGTGTGAGTGGGTGTGAGTGGGTGTGAGTGGATGTGAGTGGGTGTGAGTGGGTGTGAGTGGGTGTGAGTGGGTGTGAGTGGGTGTGAGTGGGTGTGAGTGGGTGTGAGTGGGTGTGAGTGGGTGTGAGTGGGTGTGAGTGGGTGTGGGTGTGAGTGGGTGTGGGTGTGAGTGGGTGTGAGTGGGTGTGAGTGGGTGTGAGTGGGTGTGAGTGGGTGTGAGTGGGTGTGAGTGGGTGACAGTGGGTGTGAATGGGTGACAGTGGGTGTGAGTGGGTGACAGTAGGTGACAGTGAGTGTGAGTGCGTGACAGTGCGTGACAGTGGGTGTGAGTGCGTGACAGTGGGTGTGAGTGCGTGACAGTGGGTGTGAGTGCGTGACAGTGGGTGTGAGTGCGTGACAGTGGGTGTGAGTGCGTGACAGTGGGTGTGAGTGCGTGACAGTGGGTGTGAGTGCGTGACAGTGGGTGTGAGTGCGTGACATTGGATGTGAGTGGGTGTGAGTATGGGGGAGGTGACAGTGTATATATGGGTATGGGTGTGTGTATTCTTGGTTGTGTGTATCAGTGAACATTGATGTGCATCGAAGTATATACAGTCAACTATGTAACATGATTTTTTTATCAAGGACTCAGCAGAAGGTCAAGTATTTTCAGATCATGTTAAAAGTAGTACCAGTCTTTCTCCAGCACCACATATTTCAGTATCAAGGCCAACCAGTGTGCATAATTCTTCATCACTTGCTATTGAAGTTGAAGGTAATAGAGAAGGTAAACACAGTACACAACAGGACCGTTTATACAAGAGCCGATAAGACGCGACTTACAAGACGTGACCAGACCTATTTTAACGACGCTTCTGAACAAGTCGTGGCCTGTGTAAGACGTGACCAGACCTATCTATTTTAACGACGTTTCTGAACAAGTTATGGCTTGTGCAAGACGTGACCAGACCTATTTTAACGACGCTTCTGAACAAGTTATGGCTTGTGTAAGACGTGACCAGACCTATTTTAACGACGCTTCTGAACAAGTCGTGGCCTGTGTAAGACGTGAACAGACCTATCTATTTTAACGACGTTTCTGAACAAGTTATGGCTTGTGCAAGACGTGACCAGACCTATCTATTTTGACGGCGTTTCTGAACAAGTTATGGCTTGTGCAAGACGTGACCAGACCTATCTATTTTGACGGCGTTTCTGAACAAGTTATGGCTTGTGCAAGACGTGACCAGACCTATCTATTTTGACGGCGTTTCTGAACAAGTTATGGCTTGAACAAGTTATGGCTTGTATAAGACGTGAACATAAGTCTTGCTACCTTTTATACGAGTGTTTCACGTCGTAATATGGTAAGCCTCGTCTAATCAGCTTTCGTATAAACGACCCTAATTCTTTCAGTGAATAACTCTCAGTTTCTCCTAATCATATCCCATCATATCTTAACCCATCCTATTATATCCCATTGTATCCTATCTTATCCCAATTTACCCCATCCTATCTTATCCAAGTTTACCCGATCCTATCCTATCTTATCCCATCCAATTCTATCTTAACCCATTTTATCCGATCCGATCCTATCTTATCCCATCCTATCGTATCTTATCCCATCCTATCCTATCCATTCTATCCTATCTTATCCCATCCTATCATATCTTATCCCATTTTACCCCATCCTATCCTATCTTATCCCACCCTATCCTATATCATCCTATCCTATCTTATCCTATCTTATCCTATCTTATCCCATCCTATATTGTCCCTTCCTATCCTATCTTATCCCATCCTATCATATCTTATTCCATTTTACCCCATCCTATCCTATCTTATCCCACCCTATCCTATATCATCCTATCTTATCCCATCCTATCTTATCCAATCCTATCCTATCTTATCCCTTCCTATCTTAACTTATCCTATCATATTCCATCCTATCCTATCTTATCCTATCCTATCCTATCCTATCCCATCCTATCTTACTCTATGCTATCCTATCTTACCCCATGTTATCCTCCCCTATCCCCATCCCATGCTATCTCATCCTATCCATTATTTTCCTTGTTGTACAGCCCTCTCACTATTTGTAGTAATCTATCCAGTTCTATCCTATCCTGTCCTCTGTTGTTCCAGTCTCAGATACATCAGGCGTCTCTCGCAGTGGTTATCTTGAAAGATAGAATTAATTTTTTTTCAGGTGATGCTAGTTCTCAGTTTCTCTTTCCTATTGTGCCAGCACTACGAACAGCCAGCGGAAAAGCAATGTTTGAAAACCTTTACCTTCTCCCGTTGCCTGCTGGGCCAAGAAGCTACTCACTGGGTTTAGACGAGCGAGAACTGATGGACGGCAGAGGAAGTCAGACACAAAAGTGAGATTACTAAGCTAAATATGTTCCTTCCTAATTTGTATTCCTTATTCTCAAGTCTTCTCCTGTGGTCTCTCCTGTGGTCCGAGGATTTTTCGCCAGGTTCTCCGGTTTTCCTCCCTCCGTAAAATCAACACCTAAGGCTTAGCTGGGATCCGTGGTCTGACATGTGTCGTATGGCGGCTGCCTAAAGCGCCTTTGATATGCCTCGACACGGTCACATTGAAAAATCCTTAGGAGTAATTTGATTGTAAAGATACACGTTTGGTGTATTCTACACATTTTCCCTGCAACTTATTTCGCATCGGTAATTACGGCGTTGACGTAACTGTTGGTCACCCATCCAAGTACTAACCCCGTCTAACCGGGCTTTACTTTTGGTGAGAGGCAGCGCGCTAACAGCACACGCCACGCGTGCTCCTCCATGTGCCAAATTAGTACGGTTCCGCCTGTTTACACGGAGAAAAAATTGGAACCGGTCTCGAATTAGTACGGTTCCGCTTGTTTACACGGCGAAATAGGACGAATTCGGGACCGGTCTCGAATTCGTCCAGTACCGTGTAAACGTTGCCTAAGTCTTGCAACCACGATGACGCATGAGTTATCATTGCGAGACAAGTTGCAGGAAAATGTATTGAGTTTGGCTGACATGTTTTTTTAGGAAAAAAGGACGAGAGACAAAGAAAGGAAGTGTTGCTCCGAGTGTGATGGACGTCGTGGAACGAGCAGAGGTAAAAGAAAGTAAGAGGAAGAAAGAAAAGAAAGATGATAAGAATTTCGAGGATAGAATAAAGTTTTGTAAACCAGGTATGAAGGCTCCTCATCGTTGCCATTAGGGGCACAACTACAACGGGTTCTAGTGTTGGCCTGTCTGTCCATTTGTTTGCTTGTTTGTTTGTTTGTTTGTTTGTTTGTTTGTTTGTTGATTTGCTTTTGTCTGTCTGTTTGTTTGTTTATCTATCTGTTTGTTCATTTGTCTATTTGTTTGTTTGTTTGTCTGTCCGTCTGTATTGTTTGTCTGTTTGTTCATTTGTTTGTCCATTTGTTTGTTCATTTGTTTGTCCATTTGTCCGTCTGTATTGTTTGTCTGTTCATTTGTTTGTTTGTTCATTTGTTAATTTGTCTGTCTGTTCATTTGTTTGCCTGTTTGGTCATTTGTCTATTTGTTTTGTTTGTTTGTCCATTTGTGTCTTTTGTCTGCCTGTCCATTTGTTTGTTTGTTTGTTTGTTTGTTTGTTTGTTTGTTTGTTTGTTTGTCTGTCTTTTGTCTGTCTGTCCATTTGTTTGTCCATTTGTCTGTCTGTCTGTTTGTTTTGTCTGTCTGTCCATTTGTTTGTCTGTCTGTCTGTTTGTTTGTCCATTTGTTTGTTTGTCTGTCTCTCTGTCCATTTATTTGTCTGTTTCTTCATTTGTTTGTCTGTCACTGACTCATGCATATTTTCTCTTTGATTCAGGCGACTACGTGCTGATCGTCAGAGATATTACCAGTCCCCCGTTCCTCGGCGCGGTTTTACAACCAGCCTATCTTCACGTGAAAGTGAGTGCGAAGGTGAAAAGAGCGAAAAGTAAAATGGACAAGAGATAAAAGGTTTGGAAGAAAGTGAAGGTAATTTTGTTCAATAAGACATGTTGTGTACCAAGTGGTGTTGACCACACTCGAAAAAGTACACGCGTAAAAGCGCCCAGGTTGTTCCATACTTGCTAGTTGCAAGCAAGTTCAGTTACAAGACTGTTCTATAACAATGACAAGCCGTCACCAGGATGCATTCTCACTGGTTGTTCTCACAGTCAAAATGGAAATACCTTCCCTTTTTCTTCTGTAGTTCGTTGCGTATTACTGTATTTCTGTAGCCGCTACCGAAGCTTGA
Organism: Paragorgia papillata; assembly: GCA_035771165.1. Classification (NCBI taxonomy): domain Eukaryota; kingdom Metazoa; phylum Cnidaria; class Anthozoa; order Scleralcyonacea; family Coralliidae; genus Paragorgia; species Paragorgia papillata. The sequence continues at coordinate 1,207,306 of JAWNZC010000396.1, read as the reverse complement.
GAAATATTTTTGTTGAAAACTGTACACAAATAGTATAATTTAGCTTAATCATAATACAATGGATGTTTATCCCAAATCGATACCAACAGACGAATATACATCAAGAATTAGCGACTTTTATCGCTAGACTTTCCTCGCGCCTCAGTAGCGGCTACAGAAATACAGTAATAATACACAACCAACTACAGAAGCAGAAGTGGTTGGGATGGCCAGTTCTTTTGAGAACTCAGTACAGTGGTCTTGTGTATGGATACATAAAAACAGACACACATTACGTTCACGTTCTATTTATTATACGGCTGTGAGACTGTGCGCGCCGATTGATAAATTTTCGCACTGCGTGGTTTATCTCGCGTGTGATTCCCGCAATGCATGATTTGTCTCGCGTGGGATCCCGCGCTGTGTGGTTTGTCTCGCGTGGGGTTCCCGCAATGCGTGGATTGCCTAGCGTGGGATCCCGCAATGCATGCAATGCAGCTACCATATTTGTATAATATTAAAACGAAGAGAAAAGCAAGCGAAGAAGTAGAGTTGGGCTCATTGTTTGACGACCGATTTCTTGACTCTATTATTTCTTATTTATCACACTCCATCCTAGGCCAATTATCTAACTTCACGCGCGATACCATTCCTTCAAAAAGCTTTTCAAGCCAGGTCGGCAACTGTCGTCCCAAGGCTTCGGCAATTCGTTTCTGAGTCCGTTTATCTTCTTGGAATACCATGGATGAAGCTTCAGTGTCTTCATCTTCGGAGTCATCGAAGATATTCCCAGCATCGTCATCATTCTTTAGTTGTCTTTGAACTTTAAATATTGAAAGGTATTTCTTAGCGCCATTAATGGCCAGTATTGTACCAGGCTTGATTTGACCAAATGTCTGAACCTTCATTACTTCGTTACACCACGCAATGTGATCTTGAATGGACAGCCAACCAAAGATAAAAATATTCTCCCTGAAATTATACAAGAATATTAGCTGTGAGCTTTTTAACAAATGGTTTGAGACTCATGTAAGTAGAGTTTAGTTGGTCTCTCCTGTGCTTCGAGGGTTTTTCGCCGGGTTCTCCGGTTTTCCTCCCTCCGTAAAAGCAACACCTACAGGGTGTGGACAAAAAAAAGTGGCCATCATTAAAAATATGGTTAATGTGGAATAACTATTATTCGAGAAAAACCCCCCATGTAAAGTGATATTCTAGAATGCATGCGTCAATATCTGCTCAAATCATCCAATTCTAATTTTGTTATTGGTTTAAAAAATACATTAACTTTGAAATCATGCCACGCTGTGAAGCTGTAGTGAAATCAAGTGAAATGGCAACAAAATATCGAACTATTTTGCTGTTATAACACTTTCATAGTATACAAACTCCATTAATCATTTTGAAGACCAGTTGGAATAAGTCGAACTAAGATGCACTTCATTTGTTACAAGATTGAAAATCATGAAAAATTAATATATTTTTTAAATCAATGGGTAAAATTAGAATTTGATATCATATTTGAGCAGATCTTGACATATGCATTCTAAAAATATATAACTTTACATATTTCTCTATACTCTAATAAAAGTTATACAATGCGCATTAATCATACTTTCAATCAGATGGCCACTTTTTCTTTTTGTCCAACCCCTGTAGGTCTTAGCTGTAATCCGTGGTCCGATATGTGTCGTATGGCGGCTGCCTGAAGCTCCTTTAAAGTGCTTATATCACTTGTGGGGATTTTACATATTCGTAATCTTTGGGTTCTCCTGAGCACAATTGCAATATATCTTGTCAGCCGAAAATTTCATCTTCATGGAGTTTTTCGCTGTCAAAGTTACCGGATGTGATGTCACAAGAGGCATTCCAAACCAGTTTTCTTTTGTTACTTGCCACAAAAATGCCTCTTGTCACATCACATCCGGTAACTTTGACAGCGAAAAACTCCATGAAGATGAAATTTTCGGCTGACAAGATATATTGCAATTGTGCTCAGGAGAACCCAAAGATTACGAATATGTAAAATCCCCACAAGTGATATAAGCACTTTATTGGCTTCGACTTGGCCATGTTAAATTTCAATAATGTAAATTGCTCTTGAAAAGCCCCTTGTGTGAAAAAGTAATTAAAATATGTATATATGTACGAACAGACAACTAATTGTTAACCAGGTACCTTAAATATAAGCGAGTGATATCTGCAAATATTTGAACAATTGGTGAGCGTACGGCTTGTGATTGTGACGTGGCGTCTGATAGAAGTACGACAAGCAGCTGTCCTTGTTTTGCTCTGTGGATAAACTTATCTTGATTCTGTGAGTTTAACTGTACCAATCCAAACGCATCATTGGCAGTGCTTGGGTGTTGATCTTCTTCATTGGTTTTCAAATTACTATCTTTGTCACTAAAGAATAACAAACAAAAACCATTTCATTGGAAGGAAACACAAATGAATAACCTAACAAACAACGTAGAAGGACAATGGCAAAGTGAAAAGATGGTAAACCGCCGAGATTAGTTTTCATAACAAAATACTGACGTTTCAAGAGGAGCCCTTCATCAGAGTAAAAAGTAGAGTGCTGTGTAGGCAGTGTTTTAGGTAGAGCAAAGTGAAAAGATGGTAAACTGCTGAGAATAGTTTTGATAACGAAATACTGACGTTTCAAGCAGAGCCCTTCATCAGAGTAAAATGTAGAGTGCTGTGTAGGCAGTGTTTTAGATAGAGCAAAGTGAAAAGATGGTAAACTGCTGAGAATACACAACACTCCAGTTTTTACTCTGATGAAGGGCTCTGCTTGAAACGTCAGTATTTCGTTATTAAAACTATTCTCGGCAGTTTACCATCTTTTCACTTTGCTCTATCTAAAACACTGCCTACACAACACTCTACATTTTACTCTGATGAAGGGCTCTGCTTGAAACGTCAGTATTTCGTTATCAAAACTATTCTCAGCAGTTTACCGTCTACACAGCACTCTAGTTTTTTAAACGTTTCGCATCTTTCACATGTCAGTATTTCGTTGCTAAAAATCTCGGTAGTTGACCATTTTTGTTTGCTTTGTTATATAAATACTGCCTACATAGTAGGACTGTAATTCTTTTCCACCAGGACAATTAAACACACTTTCTTACCTTATTGAGGGGAACAAACAACTGATAATAAAAACAAATCCGAAAGTCATAACCAATGACAACGTAGGCAAGTTGCCTGACCTAATAAGAGGAAACAAAATACTTCAACTAACAGTAAGTTGTCACATCATGTTGGATTTTTCTTTCCTTTCATCTCCATTTACTTCCTATCTCGTCTCCTTTCCTTCTATCTCGGTTCCTTTCCTTTCAGTTCGTTTCCTTTCTACCTCGTTTCTTTACATTTCCATTTTGTTTTATTGGTTAAGTGCTGTTACGTGTCATGTAGGCTTACCAGTTAACATAATGGAAGGAGTAATAAATAAGATCATTCCAGAGATCCAAAAGCCATGAGAGAAAATGCTTCAAAAGAAAACAAAATTGCTTCATTTAAATTAACTCCTTCACTACCGCCATAACCATCATCACCACTAGCCAGCACCAGCACCACTACTGGTCACCCACTGCAACAACCATGATCATCACCACTAGCCAGCACCAGCACCACTACTGGTCACCCACTGCAACAACCATGATCATCACCACTAGCCAGCACCAGCACCACTACTGGTCACCCACTGCAACAACCATGATCATCACCACTAGCCAGCACCAGCACCACTACTGGTCACCCACTGCAACAACCATGATCATCACCACTAGCCAGTACCAGCACCACTACTGGTCACCCACTGCAACAACCATGATCATCACCACTAGCCAGCACCAGCACCACTACTGGTCACCCACTGCAACAACCATGATCATCACCACTAGCCAGTACCAGCACCACTACTGGTCACCCACTGCAACAACCATGATCATCACCACTAGCCAGTACCAGCACCACTACTGGTCACCCACTGTAACAACCATGATCATCACCACTAGCCAGTACCAGCACCACTACTGGTCACCCACTGTAACAACCATGATCATCACCACTAGCCAGTACCAGCACCACTACTGGTCACCCACTGCAACAACCATGATCATCACCACTAGCCAGTACCAGCACCACTACTGGTCACCCACTGTAACAACCATGATCATCACCACTAGCCAGTACCAGCACCACTACTGGTCACCCACTGCAACAACCATGATCATCACCACTAGCCACCACCAGCACCATCATTACTACCACTCATGACCACCACAACCACCACCACCAACAACAACAACACCCAATATCACCATGAACACCCACCTCCATCATCAACCACCAGCAACACCATCATCAACCACCAGCATCACCATCTACCAGCACAACAATCAACAGAAACACACATTGTCACATGTAATACACACAGATCAACAACTTACTTTAGCATGTTCATTATTCAATTCTCCAACAACAGCAGTGAGTTCTAGCTTAACTTTCCCAGACAATATCCTATTTAACTTTGCTGTAAGTCGAGCTACGTCTTTAGGTCCACACCAACCACCTTCTAACCAACTGTACTTCACTTCACTCTTCTTCACATGCCATAAGATTGCCACCTGAAGTTTGCCAAAATAAACTTGTTTTACAAGTAAAACATAAAGCTTCATACATATGTACTCTCTGGAGGCATGTTCAAGGTCATTTGTAACCTCAGCTCTTCGTCTGAGCCTCAGTAGCTCAATGGTTGGAGCGTCTAACTGGTCCCAGTCTGGATCCATATAGTCAATCGAGATATGGTCTGGAAACTCAACTAAAGTCTTTGGTCTATTTTTTGTTCGCCTTTATGCATTTTTGTGCACGGTGCACGGTCACTGAACACATTGTATTTTAGTATAATGAACGAATTACCCAATAGCAACGTTTCAGTTCAGTCACTCAACCGTGCTATTTAAATATTAATAAACCTAAAACAAAGGATGTGCACGGTGTAAGGTACGGTTCAACATAAAATCACAGCTCATTATAGGCGCTTTGAAGTTTGCCGAGTTTCCAGACCATATCTCGATTGACAAACATCTGTCAATATTCAAACTCTTACAAATGCACGGAGTCAAGTCAACCAACCCACCTTTTTCGACATTTTTTTGTCGCTGCAAACACGCCTTGTTTTTTCAGTCATTTTAATGGAGTTTTCAAATGATATTTGCTGTTCTTGATGGACATACGTGAAACGTACTTTCCTGCTTAACCATGCTCGATCTTTTGACATGGTGAGAAGTGGATGTTGTTTTGGACGATATGGGATGGCGTTGGTGAATAAGATGACACATAAGCTACATGAAAACGAGAAAAGAAAGTGGAAAAGCTACTAAGAAACGCTTGCTACGTAAGCGTAACTACATTATTCAAGGTGAGATCAGTTTCACCAATGTTTAAATAACTAGGAACGTAATACCATGATCGCCTCGGATTCTTTTGTTCTCCGAGGGAATGTAAACCTCGTATTTCCCTCATTGCTCATGCAAGAGGGAAATTTTTCATTTGTCTTCTAATTTTCCCGTGCATGTCGATGAGGGAAAATTAGAAGACAAAGAAATCCTTTGTCTTCTTCTAAATTTCCCGCTTGCATATATTTTCCCTCATCAACATGCACGGGAAAATTAGATGCAACTTCTCTGATCAACCGTGTAAATTTCCTGGTGGTAAGATTCTCAAAGTTTTCCTCGGCGATCATAATCGCTAATTTCCCTCAAGTCATGTTATTACTTATACTAATATGAAACACTGTGAAAGTTTTACATCTGCGTTTAATGAACATAAAATATTTTAACCACCTTTTCAAAACTATACTGTATATAGAAACAGACATACGTTTTCATAATTAATTAATTACAGTCAAACTGGATGTTCTCTTGCATGCTACTGTGCAATATTGCGCTGCAACATTGCAATGTTGATTGTCAATTTGGCTTGAGCATCTTGCAAACGTCTAGCGAAGATTCTTCCAGTAGATTCCTTTAATGGTTCGATCGTCTTTCTTTTGAGTAAATATACAAATATTACGTTGGTGGGTAGATAGTATTTTCAGCCATGCAAATGGTAGTTTAAGTAAAGAAATGTTGAATTTCGGAAATAAATATTCCCTAAACGTTTGCAAATTGCTCACGGCAACTTGTCAATCAACATTGCAATGTTGCGTGGGAATATTGCAATGTACAGTAGCTCGCAAGAGAACACCTGGTGTGACTGTAAACAACCTTAATTAATTAATGAATGAATGAATTAATTAGTTAATTTCTGTTTAGTGAAAATTTACTAAATTCTTAAACTTTAAATTTAAATTATTAAAAATAATTAAATGTTTCTTCTCGATATTAATTAAAATTAATTAATTAATTAACTAATTAATTTATTAATGAATTAATATATTAATTAAATCTAATTAATTATCAATTTTGTGTTCTGCCAAACGTCAAGAATTATATATACAGTATGAATTGTGCAATATATAATTAAAATAATATTACAGCTTTGTTCTAAAACTCTTTAAAGTCGCATCTTAAATGTTCTTTTACCTTCTCTGTGATAATATTGCTTCTTGAGGACAAAGTTTTTCAAACATTGTTTCCGAGGATATTCGTGGAAAGTGCAGGTATAAATTCTGAGAAAGAACTTCATCTAATGTGCCAGACTTTAATTCTGAGCCCTGAGAAAACAATTCAATTTTTATCAATATTATTTATTAAAACACTCGTTTTGTAGCCATTTTCCCCGCTTACGCAGGGGTTAGCTGGCGGTTCCCCATGCACAGCAGTTTCCTTCACTTCTCTCTCTTGCGCATCCTCCCTTTTTAGACCACACTCACTCATGTCCCTCTTCACAACCTGACTCCCAGAGTTGGAAAAAGTATTCAACCTTCCTCCGGATGGGTTTTTAAGTTTAGATAACCTTCCTCAAAATATATAGCGAGAATTTTGTGTTTTGCAACGTTCATAAATACTGCGTGACTTTTGCAGTACCTTGGTTTTCTAGGTTTTCCTAGGTAAGCTTTGGCATACTACAATAGCTACTAATAACTGACCGCTGCTGACTGATAGCCTGCCAACTACCCTCGACTGCTGCGAAGATACAGACATCACAGCAGACATCAGCGTACATGTCTCACACATGTAACTGCTACCACTGCCAGTGCTGCATAATTGTTGGTTAGCCAATGTTTTGCTGCAAATCGCATTTTTTCTCGACACCTTGCTTGATCAATTGTAACTTTCTCAGATTACCGAATGTGTTGTTTCACGTGTTTTCACTTTAAACCTTCCTCACTAAAGTAAACCTTCCTCCGGGTGGTACCCGCATACCCGCAGCTTTTTTCCAACTCTGCTGACTCTATGTCATCCTTGGCCTTCCTCTTCCTTTCACACCTTCCACCTCATATGACATGCTTTTTTTCACCCAGTCACCATCATCTTTCTGTAATACATGCCCCAGCCATCTCAACTGGTTCCACCTCACAACATCAGTCACCAACTCAATCCCCATTCTTTCACTCAACTCCACACTCGGCACTCTATCCCACAAAGATACATCACACATCCATCGTATCATCCTCATCTCTGTTCTCTCCAATCTTGCACTCTGCTCCACATTCATGGCCCATGTCTCACTTCCATACACCATCGCACTCCTCACACATTTATTATTAAACTGCTATGAAACGAAAATTAAGTTTGTCTTATTTGAACGAACACTTAAAATGATAGAGTAACATATTTTGCAGTTTTTCGTTTCCTTGCTTCGTTCTTGAGATATTTCAGTTTGTTTGATATGTAAATTAAACATTTTGACGTCGTAGGTGCATAATGAGCTATCCGAGAAGGTTAGATATCTTTGCTATTATCAAACCAAATTAATTTGAATGAAGCATGTGGATGTGTTTCGCCCACAACACCAAACATGTAGATCTTCAAGTGATTATTATATTTGATAATAGCAAAGATATATAACTTTTTCGATAACTCATTATGCACGAACGTATCAAACAAACTGAAATATCTCAAGAACGAAGCAAGGAAACGAAAAACTGCAAAAGATGTTACTCTATCATTTTAAGTGTTCTTTCAAATAAGACAAACTTAATTTTCGTTTCATGTGCACTTTAAGTTGACAACAATTTTTCATTCCCTTGTTCTAAGGTGTATCAGTATACCTTCAGTAGCAGATCTGGTTGAGAGGTATTTTCTTTAAAAATAGCAAAAGTGGGTTCATCCTTTTCAGCTCCAAACCTTTCTCTTGTTTCACTGTTGTCTGGTTTAGTGAGTTGAAGATATCCAACATGAACATTATCTTGGTATTTAAAGCTGACTATTTTTAACAGTAATGGTGGCGCTGTCTTGGTAGTGAAAAGCAATGCTCGAGGCATGTTATCATACCAGTGATAAAGAAATTGATCCATGGTTGAGTTTGTCACCTGTTAGGGTAAAAATATGTTAGTATTATTAGTTAATCCATTCCTGTCTGAGCTGGCCAAAAAATGGTCCATTATTGTCAGTTTTACTCTGGCTAACACCAGATGATTTTATCAGGTCTTTTCGCAAGGAAAACTACACGTGTGCGGTAATTTGCAGGCGTGAATAACTTTTAACGCTTAAAGACGATATACGTTACATTGCAAGACTTTATGTTGTGGGACCTTACGTTACATTGTGAGATCTTACGTTACGTTGTGAGACCTTACGCTACATTGTGAGACATTACGTTACATTGTGAGACATTACGTTACATTGTGAGACCATACATTACATTGTGAGACCTTACGTTACATTGTGAGACCTTACGTTACGTTGTGAGACCTTACGTTACGTTGTGAGACTTTACGTTACGTTGTGAGACCTTACGTTACGTTGTGAGACCTGACGTTACGTTGTGAGACCTTACGTTACATTGTGAGACATTACGTTACATTGTGAGACCTTACGTTACATTGTGAGACCATACATTACATTGTGAGACCTTACGTTACATTGTGAGACCTTACATTACACTGTGAGACCTTACATTACATTGTGAGACCTTACATTACATTGTGAGACCTGACGATACATTGTGAGACCTTACGTTAGGTTGTGAGACCTTACGTTACATTGTGAGACCTTACGTTACATTGTGAGACCTTACGTTACATTGTGAGACCTTACGTTATGTTGTGAGACCTTACGTTACATTGTGAGATGTGACATTACTGAAACTTTCACACATTTTCAAAATTGCAATGTGAATGAACAATTGAACCCTCAGGCATCCTAGGCAGCATCTGGAGTACAGTACCTCAGGAACAAGATTGTTTGGAAAGAGCCCATTAACAAAATCTCTTAGCTTCTCAATTGAAACAGTTCCACTGTAATGATATATCTTGCCACTGATTACGCCAACAAAATCAGGCAATTTACGAGCACCCAGCTCTTTGGCTAATTGTGGATCAATATTTCTATTTACGCGACCTGTCCCCAAGCCAAGAGATTTCAATTCTCTCGAGGTGTACTCCCAAATTTCTTCAACTGCTGCGCCTGAAATGATCAAATGTGACACATTAGCCAATATTGTTAGTAACCTGAGCTGGCCAAAAATGAACCCTTTATTGTTTTACTGTGTCTAACACCAGATGATTTTACTCATCAAAAGGAGAACCCTCAGACATCCTAGACAGCAATGAGTTAACACGTGATTAACCCATTCCTGCCTGAGCTGGCCAAAAACAACCCCTTTATTGTTTTACTCTGTCTAATGCCAGATGATTTTACTCATCAAAAGGAGAACCGTCAGACATCCTACTAAGGCAGTGATGGGTTAAAACAGGTTAGGAATGAATTTGAAGGGGGGGGGGGGGGGGGGCAGAAAGTGAGCACCAAAGGTGTGAGTCCGCTAGGGAGGTTCAGAGGGCATGCTTTTTGAATTTTGGAGTCTCTGAAATGGCATTTCCTGCATTTTGAGAAGAGATTTAAGAGTTTTGAAGGTTATAAAATACCATGTAAAATTGTAAAACACTTAAACAAAACAAATCATTTTTGAGGGGTGGGGGGGGGGGGCTCAGCCCTCCCATTTAAAAACTTGAGGGGACTCAAGCAGGGCCACCGAGAGAAATTGTGGGGCCTAGGGCAAATTATCAATTTGGGGCCCCCGATTGATGCACACATCATAGGGTCATGTCTATGTGTTGGTTGGCTAAAAATGAAGTTAGTCTTGCTGACCTGTATACTTTCTGGGCCTCCTGTTTTCTTACGTCAAAAACTCAAATCTCAAAAATTTTAGGGGGCCCTTCTCAAGTTGGGCGCCTGAGGCAACTTACCCCCCTAGTCCTCCCTCTTGGCAGCCCTTGGGCTCAAGCCCCTGCACCCCTCTGCTTCCTACGCCTATGTGTTAAAAATGAAATAGAATTATTATTTTAAGTGCTGGTTGTCAACACTCACAATTTATACACCAGTCCGACACAATCTGGAGTAGATACGGCTTCTTAAAACTTTCTGGCAATATAGTTTTCTTAAAATAATTCAACGTTGTAAAGTCTCGATGTCTCCAGTTGCTTTGGAATTGAAAAGGCATTCCATTGAAGTACATGAATCCACTATCTTGAAAGAACTCATGTTCTCTTTGCCATTGACTAGGTGCACCAGACTCTCCATATCTATCATAATCCTCCCTCTTCTTTGGATCAGACAATGTCTTAAAATTAAACAATAATTAGAATGATGTACAGTACATTGTTAGTTACATATCTAGTCACCAAAAGTCTTCTCAATTATTACCTTGTATGCTTCATTAATTTTAATAAATTTTTCTTGTGCATTAGAATTTGTATTTTTATCAGGATGCCTAAACAAAGAAACACAAACATGAAACAATCTTTTATTGGGATTGGACTACTGTCTGCACCTGGGATAATCCATTTCAAATCACAGGATTCTTGTTATTCCGGTTGAGGTACGCATGTGTAAATATCCGAGCGGAATCTGGATAGTATGTTCTCCTTGTTTGACTTTTCCCCAAATAAGTCAATGAGGTTGCTGGCGAAGCTCGAATTACAGCATCTACACACATACGGCGAAGATATCGATCACGGCAACGTCTTCACTGGAGTCTTGTCGTCCGACATCTTTGTTATTTTGGTTTAATTAATTCTACTTCCGGTCACTTCAGACCAACTCATGCTCACTATTCAGCCAATAACGTAACGATTTGAAATGGATTATCCCAGAGTCTCTCATTTCCCGGGTGGGGAACATGTGGGCTCTGGGAATGAGATTGGTCTGCACGACTGCACCCCCATCTGTTGAGGAACCCCACCCCATAGAGTTTAATAATACAGTAATAAAGACTAATATTAGGGTAACACAGTTTCTAACTCAAACTGTCAGTATCCCATCTTCCCTGAAATTTTCACATACAGTATCTCTGATTCCCACCCCACCCCCCTACCAGATTGTAAAGTTTGTCATTCGTGGGGAAGATCTTCCCCATGCATTTTTTTCAAATTTGAACTGCATCCGTGCAAAATGGGTTAAATATATCCGCATCTGCGCAAAATGGGTTAAATATCTGCATCCACACAAAATTTACAAATATATCTGGAGTAATTCGGGTATTTTGCGACAACCCGTACATCGTATCCATGCAGTTTTTAATTGCCATCCACGCAGTTTTTACCAAGCCTGCCCGTCCACGCATTTTCCGATCCTTTGATCCGTCTTACCCACAGTACACTTAGCAAACTTTACAATCTGGCCCCCCTGGAGTCTCAAGTGCTCCAAATTCCCCCTGGAATTTTCAGATGGAGTTCCCATTGCTTTAAGTGCCTCCCCCAGAATTTTCAGTATTTTGAACGCATCCCCCAGAATTTCCAAGGTTCCCCAAATACTCATCAGGGGAGATGTGGACAAAAATTGGAATGGCCCAATGAGGTTCAAAACGTGTACTTTTACTACTTTATATAAATGCCTGAGACTATCTACTAATACTCCTAGGTTGAAACCCTTTATTACCCAGCAATCACCCTATACATGATACATTTCGAACGCCAAAAAAGCTAATGAATAATTATGTAATTATATTAAAAGACTGAGGACTATTAATCTTTACCATTCTTTGGCCAATCGTCTGTAAGCTTTCCTGATTTCATCGTTGTTTGCACTTCTACTTACTCCTAATATACCGTAGAACCCATCGCCACTAACCACAACTGCCCAAACTAGGAACAAAATCAAACTCCAAACATGTAAACAATGTGTTTGAGACGCCATTTAACCTGATGGGGGTAAAATAGGAAGCACTTAGAGATAAATTGGGATAACTAGGGTTTTCTAGGTCTTTCGCTTACGTGCAATGGCTGCGCTTGCTGGAGTACGAAAAGTTGCACCAGCATTTTCTGCTACCAAAATTGGATCTTCTTCTAAATTTTCGTCCTCTGATGAACTTGACAAGTCTGACGGCTCTTCTAATTCAGTCATAATGAATTAGCATTTATTTACATTTCAATGGTTTATAAGCCGCCATTTTGTTTTAAAGAGGAAACAGGTAACCCTAGTACCTAGCAAGTAAATATCAAGGGTAAATAAGCAGCAATGCTACAGCTGTTGCAGCATCACATCACAGGCTGTATTACTAAAGAAATACCAAATGGTTTTCCGTGTTTGGATACTCTGATCCAAACACGCGGGAAATTGCGAGACTGGAGAAAAGCGTAACAAAACACGAGCCGTAGGCGAGTGTTTTTAGCTTTTCGAAAGTCGAGCAATTTCCCAAGTGTTTGGATAAGAGTCTCCAAACACGGAAAAAACCATTTGGTATTTCTTTTATAAAATAATCACAAGTGAATATGATATATACTGTCCGACATTTTCAAAAAATCGTTTTGGCGGGAATTTTCCGTGTTTGGATACTCTGATCCAAACACGGCAATTGACCAATCAGGGCTCGCGTAGTATACATGTTATTTTATAAAGCATATTGCCGCAATTAATTGATTTCCAAAATTATTTTATATCAGAAAAATATCGCAGGAAATGAAGTTGTCTATCACATGTAAGCATTTCCTACTGTAAAGTTTTGAATCTAGAAAAAGTTGCTAAAAAATTGCTCAAAAAGGAAAAAGTTGCTTAAAGTTGCCGAGCACAATCGGGACATGCCTAAGGGAGGGAAGGAAGGAAGGAAGGAAGGAAGAAAGGAAGGAAGGAAGGAAAGAAAGAAAGAAAGAAAGAAAGAAAGAAATAAATAAAGAAAAAATGAGAGGAAGGAGGGAAGGAAGAAAAGAAGAAGGGAAGGAAATTAAGAAAGAAAGAAAGAAGGAAGGAAGGAAAGAAGGAAGGAAGGAAGGAAGGAAGGAGGGAGGAAGGAAAGAAGGAAGGAAGGAAGGAAGGAAAGAAGGAAAGAAGGAAGAACAGGAAAGGAAAGGAAATAGATATCAATAACCAAAGAAAATATATAAAATAAATATCAAATGCATAAAAAGCTGGAAAATTTGCTTAGAACTATAGACCCTTTTAATAAGTATAGAATACGTAATTTTCACCCTATGACGTTAATTTCTTTTCACTTTTTCTTTGGAATTCTTTTCAATGTCGTTTATTGTTTTGATGTTTACGTTTAATAACGTATTCTACACTTATTAAAATGGTTTATGATTTAGCTTTTATTTCTGATGCAAATGAAAATTTTTTTAAATTTTCCAAAAAATTATCGACGACGTTACAAAAGTTCAAAATTCATGGAAATATATATAGTTTTTCTTTGCTCGCCCCAGGCTTCCTCTTGTTGTCAAACACGTGACGTGTGATGTGAAAATTAATCAATTTCGTCGCCATCTTTGAGCAAGAGCAGCCAAGAGACTACGAAAAGTTGAAAACATTTAACCTTTTTAAAGAAGAAAACACTTGCAAGTAAACTGATCTACTAACTGTTCTTTTATTTGCAAACGGAACTTTTATTGGTAGGTTGCTGTGGTTGAATAATGCATTTTAAAGTGTTTAATTTGTATCGTTTTTACGGCGAGAAATTCCCCTCATGTCGCCAATATTCCTTGTTTATCAGTTTATGTTCGCGCTGTGTTGGCTTTGCTGATTAATATGCTTCAGGGGTTTAATGTCAACGAAATATAATCAAATTCTTTTTCTTTCTTAGGTTAAAATGTCTGAACAAACTGACGCCTTGACATTTGGTCCTCAGTGGTAAGTTGAAACTCTTGCTAAACTTGAACGGTTGTTTTTACCGACAAAATACACAATATCTAAAACCGGATTCCTTATATTTTTAACACTCGACACCGCTTTCTATAGTGGACATTGAAAAAACCCCATTTCATTACTGTAATTCGGTAATAAACGGACCTTTGCAAACAATGAATAGTCTTTTAACAATAACTCAATGTCTTTGGTTGGGTTATTAATTACATCATTATGAAACACTGCCCATTTTTGGGTATATATATTCCCTTTCGGGATACCGGGTGTTGTTTTCTTAAAATTATAAATATACTTTAATCAAATTTATAAAATATACCCAAATTTATAAAATATGCCACAAAAAGTTGAATTTCTAAATTTTTTTTAAAAGCTAAATTCAACTAGTTAATTGTTGACATATTTATTTAATAATGTTTGTTAAATGACTTCCTGTTTTAATTAAATTTGATTGGATTTGGTTTTTAGTGTCGATTTCAGCTCACTTTTCAATGCGCGGTTTGGAAGTTTGTTACCAAGTTTCAAATTACGTTTCCAAATTTAGAAGTTCGATTTGGAGTTTGAATGTTCGATTCAAAGTTCAGCTTTACACCATTCTTTAGCTATGCAGTTAGTAATTTCAAATTACAGAATGATCTAACTTCGTAATGAACTTCTGAATTTAGAAGTAATATATCCAACACGAGTCAGTGTTCTTCCTCCGATTTCTAAATACAGCCAAGCGGGTTGAAAATACAAGGCGAAGCTGAGTTTTTTTAACCCGTTTGGCTGTATTTAGACATCGGAGGATGAACACTGATGAGTGTTGGATATAGCTTCTCAAATGGATCAATATTTTAAGAGAAAATCGACCTCAAAGTTTGCTAAATTTGACCGTAATCTTCCTCTGATTTCTAAATACTGATTAAATATTGATTTCTTTTGAATTTTCATCATGAATTATTAATGAGTTTGAGAAATGTAATTTGACACTAGGGATCGGCTCATCCTTATTTGTAGGCTACCGAGTTGTATGCACCACAATGAGAAAAATTGCAGCAAAAAATTTCCTGTGTAAACAGGGCTGGACAGGACTAATTTTTATTCATTTCTTGACTTCTCTGTTGCAGGATTCGTGATTTATCAAATGGTGCTAATATGTGTGTGCCTCCTCCTTCCCCTGGTCCAACTTACAAGTTGGCACAGTTTCGATACGGGAAGGAGGAAATGCTAGCACTATTTGCAACACAATCTATAGTTACACCTCCAGTTATCAATTCTGAAATTGGTGAATATATTTTAACGAAAGATATTAGGCAACCATTGTCGTACTTGCCTATGTCCGAAGAAGAACAGGTGAGCAGGATTTTGAGTTTTTTTATAACTTTTTAATCTGGTTAATTGTAATTACGGCTACGTCCACACATATCTGGATTTTTTTGAAAACGCAAGTTTTTTTTATCTGTTTTCAAAAAAATTCGGGTCCACACGAGAACAGGACAATGGCATTTTCAAAAAGTTCCACTTTGGAGACCATCTTTGAAAAGTTCCATTTTTGATGACTGCTCAATCATTTACATGTGGATGGAAGGCCAATCCTAACAAAAAAATCCAGATATGTGTGGACATAATCCTAGTCATTGCTGTAAACTGGTGAGCCAGTCACATTTTTTTCTTCAGAAGCATTTTTATTTTGTCAGATTGTTTCTACCACTTTCAAATAACGCGTACATGTTCTGTACACTATACTGAGGCCTGGGTACTAGTACATACAGATGAATTTCTAAACAAAGACTTTGTTGTTATTAGCGAAACCAATTTGGATCACTTAACAGCGCTGCAGTTCTGAAAATATTGGGGAGAGGTGGACGAGGAGGAGGAAGAGGTTCAACGAGGGGTGGAAGAGGCTCGGGTATGTACAATATAGGTTGAATAATGCATTGGAAAGAATCCTTAACACATTGCTGTCTTTTAAGCAGTGCTGTGAAAGTTACATAATTTTTGTAACTAGTTACAGTTACAGTTCCATCGTTAGAAAAGTAACTAGTTACCGATAAAAGTTACAATGAAAAGAAAGTAACTAGTTACAGTTACAAAGTTACTTCAAAAATTTTGTAACTAGTTACAAAGTTACATTCCATTGTCCGTGTTACTAGAATCAACAAAGAAATTACTGGTTTTTAGATACCAGTACCATAATTATGTTTTTACAGCTAAATATAGTTGTCACTAAGCAGAAATAGTCAAATGTGTACATACTGTATCTTTATTATTATATCAAAACCATATTTTATCAAGAAAGAATGACATCCTCAACTGAAAATCAGTAACTATAGTCACATTTTTAAACCAAATATTGTAACTAGTTACAGTTCTTTAAAAAAGTAACTACGGTAGTTATAGTTACTTCTTCAAAAAGTAACTAGTTATAGTTACTTCTTCAGAAAAAGTAACTAGTTTCAGTTACTTAAAAATGTACTAGTTACTGTAACTAGTTACTTGTAACAAAGTTACTCACAGCACTGCTTTTAAAGCAGTCTGAGAGTTATCCCTTGGATGAGTAAAAATAATTATCTGGTGTTAGACAGACTAAAATATCAAAGGGGCTGTTTTTGCCCAGCTTAGGGAGCATTGGGTTTACTTAAGGTGAAAAAAAATAGGTCCTGTTTTGGATAGAGGCAGAGCAAAATGAAAATATTATACAGTACATGTACATCACTGAAATCATGCCAGTTTACCACCTTTTCACTTTGCCGTTACCAATTGTTTCTAGGCTTTTTTATTTGTCAACCATTAAATGTGGTTGCCAGCTAAAAATTACTGGTACAAGAAATACACGATGAAATATGCTATCTTGTCACAAGGGGTGGGATTGAGGTGCCCTGGGGCAAATGTAATCTAGATTGTCTGGGCCCAAACACCTGAAGAAGTTGACTGTTAATTCTTGCCAAGTGTACAAAATTCTTTCAGATTTTTGTGGCAGTTATAGTGCTAAGTGTACAAAATTTTCAGATTTTTGTACACTCTGCACCACTACCAACTGTAGAAAAATATTCAGATTTTTGTACACTCTGCACCACTGCCAATTGTTGAAAAATTTTCAGATTTTTGTACACTCTGCACCACTGCCAATTGTAGAAAAATATTCAGATTTTTGTACACTCTGCACCACTGCCAATTGTAGAAAATTTTTCAGATTTTTGTACACTCTGCACCACTTCCAATAATTATACAAAAATTTTCATATTTTTGTACGCTTGGAACCACTGCCAATTGTTGAAAAATTTTCAGATTTTTGTACACTCTGCACCACTGCCAATTGTAGAAAAATATTCAGATTTTTGTACACTCTGCACCACTGCCAATTGTAGAAAATTTTTCAGATTTTTGTACACTCTGCACCACTTCCAATAATTATACAAAAATTTTCATATTTTTGTACGCTTGGAACCACTGCCAATTGTTGAAAAATTTTCAGATTTTTGTACACTCTGCACCACTGCCAATTGTTGAAAAATTTTCAGATTTTTGTACACTCTGCACCACTGCCAATTGTAGAAAAATATTCAGATTTTTGTACACTCTGCACCACTGCCAATAATTATACAAAAATTTTCATATTTTTGTACGCTTGGAACCACTGCCAATTGTTGAAAAATTTTCAGATTTTTCTACACTCCACACCACTGCCAAGTGTACAAAATTTTCAGATTTTTGTACACTCAGCATCATTCCCAAGTGTACAACATTTTTCCGATTTTTGTACACTTGGCACCACAGCTGAGCATACAAGATTTTTCAGAATTTTTGTGGCAGTGCTGAGTGTACAAAATGTTCAGATTTTTTTTATGCTCAGCATCACTGCACAGGCTCTGGGCCAAATGCCTGGTGCAAGTGTGCTAATTTTGTCATGTGTAGTTCATTCACCTGTGTATTTACAGGGCTCAAAATAACGTTTCATGTTACGCTGGTCATGGTGACTGGTCAGTTCCAATTGTGACCGGTCAAAGGCGATTTTTGACCGGTCAAATTTCACGATGC
Organism: Paragorgia papillata; assembly: GCA_035771165.1. Taxonomy (NCBI): domain Eukaryota; kingdom Metazoa; phylum Cnidaria; class Anthozoa; order Scleralcyonacea; family Coralliidae; genus Paragorgia; species Paragorgia papillata. The sequence continues at coordinate 1,189,067 of JAWNZC010000396.1, read as the reverse complement.
CCTCCCCCCCTCCCTCCCCCCCAAAGAAAAAAAACAAACCAACAAAAAAACCCAACACAACACAACACAACAAAAAACATGTAAAGTATATTCTATGCTATTATATATAAGCTAGTACTGATATGATCATATGAACGTTTGTCATAAAAAGGAAATGCATGCATAGTTCACTTCAATATATATCAGACATTATGAAACGGGTCTACAACAACACAACAACAATCATTTTAAGTTCCTTCAAAGGGAAGTAATAAAATGAATTGCAAGTAATATGACCGGTCAAAATGACCGGCGTTATACAAATTTGAGCGGTCACATTAAAAATTTGGCTCCGGTGACCGGGCGTTATTTTGAGCCTTGTATTTATGTGGTCAAAAGCAGTAACTGTAATTATGATTCAATGATTATTGTATTACAGGTCGTGGAAGAGGTGAGGGTCAGTTTCATCGTGGTTTCTCTGTGGATGAGACAACTACTAAAGGCGAAGATGGCTGGCAACCTACTACTTCAAGAAGGTTGAGTTGGGGAGAAAATGGGTAAAGTTGATGTATAAGCTATTCTCTCATATTGTACTGTCTTTTTGTTGTTGTAAAATCATATTTACAACCCTTTCAACCCTGAAGGTCTTTCAATGACAGAATTTAGGGCTGAGTGGGTTAAACTTGTTCAGCTCATTGCTGCCTTGGATGTCTGGGGGTTCTCCGTTTGATGAGTAAAATCTTCTGGTGTTAAGCCCTAATCAAACGAGAACGCAAGTTGGAAGTCACGCTATCTCAGCCAGCCGCTCTGAATAGTTTCCCGAAAATATCATGTACCGTGACAAAGTTAAAACTTGTTTAAAACACTCATGAAACCTTTATTTTGTTAATTTGGGTGTTTGAACGACCGCCACAGAAATTTCTGACTGCCAACTTGCGATGACTTGCGTTCTCGTTTGATTAGGGCTTTAGACAGAGTAATTTTGGCCATCTCAGGCAGCAATAGGTTGTTAATATGCAAATGTTGTTTTGTAAACATCTAGCTCCATAAATGATTTGTTTGGTTTCTTGTTTTCATTGATTTTGTATTTTTTTGACTTCTCAGAAGAGGTGGCTTTACTGACAGAGGTACTCGGGAAGCAGGTCAGTTTAAACACATTTTCTGTCTAGTTCATGTTTTTTTGATTTCTTGTGCTTTTTGACAGTTTTTACATTGGTTACTGGTATGTACAACGGTAGTAAAAGTTTTTGAATGTACCTTTAAAAGTTACTGTTCATGATTGACCCTTCAATTTGTGGAGTTTCGAAACATTAGAGGCATTTAAGTGGGAGAAAATCAGTCGCGATTTAATTAAGACGCGTTCTATGTTAGGCCTTTCGTCCACACTAAAGCCCCGCACAGACGACCAAGTTTTCCTTGACAAGTTCAAAAATTGACAAGTTTTTCCTTGACAAGGAGCCTTGTTCAAAAGCTGGTCATGCCAGCTTTTGAACAAAGAAAATTGTTCGTGTGTATAGTCGTCAAGGAAAACTTGACAAGATCATCTCCGAAGCTTATTACGCGACCATTGCCGTCAAGGAAAACTTGTCCAACCGTACACACGAGCAATTATAAATTGTCGAGGAAAATGTTTGGGGAAAAAATTGTTCATCGTACACACGAGCAAGGAAAGTTACCAAGGAACTTGTCAAGGAAAACTTGGTCGTCTGTGCGGGGCTTAATCCGGCGTCTTCGGTGATTGAAAACGGAGCTTTTCGAAAACGCTCTCCAGAGTGGAGACATTCGAAGACGCCGTTTTTCTGCATCAGTGTGGACGGCAAAAACGAAGCTTTTGGAAAACTCTGACGTCACGACGATCACGTGAACTGGGTTCCAGTCACCCACGGCCTTTGTCGGCGTTTTAATGTGGATGGGGAAAAACGATTCGAAAACGATAGTGTGGACGGAAAACGTTTGATACGTTTTCGATACGAGGTCTCCGTTTTCGTTTGAAAACGGATTCCTGTGGACATGACCTAAGTCGTGAACACACTCGTATGAATGATCAATTTCTAGTAAATCGCGACTTATTTTGGACTAGCTTTAAACCCTGTTCTTATTTTAGTCGCGACTTACTTTGGTCACGAACAAATCGACCATTTACACGAGTGTGTTCGCGACTTAAATAAGACGCGTTTTAAAGGAGCAGTGTCGCTCGCAAAGCCCACGCAATAATCACGCGCCAACTTGAAAAACTACAGCCTGTAGGTTTTCAAGTTTGTTGATCCAAGATGGCGGCCGCACTTGGCGGAGTGTATGTTGGAAGACGCGATAATTCAGGCCGAAAGAGAAAATACGAGGGATCAAATAGTTCACAGAAAGCCTGGAATAGCCAGCACAAACGTATTTACTTATCACTGACTATATTTGAGTCATGGAAAGATGCTAAAATTGTAGCTGGATATGGTTCATGTAGCGATAGCGACTTCGCAGCCCATCTGCTCTCATTGAAATACCGTAGAAGGTAAATATCATTTGATTCATTTCTCTAGTTTCTTGTCCAATTTAGAGCTATTTCCAACATTTTCCGAAGTTATTTCTATGTGCGCAAAAAAGATGCGCAAATGGTGACACTGCTCCTTTAATTAAGTCGCAACTTGTTTTCTCTCGTTTAAATGGCCATATTGGGTCAAGAATAGTAATGTTTTAAGCTAGGTTCCAAATCTTTTTCACGTATGATAAGCAATCTTTTTCACTGTAGAACCTTCTCCCAGAGGCTTTGAATTATCTGCTCCCCCTCCCGGTCGTCACAAAGAAGCAAGTCGAGCTCTTTCCAGCGGCAACTGGAGGTCTACAGATTCTGGTGAAGCTGATGATGATGGGGGCGGGTGGACTGTTTCTGGTCCTCGTGGATCCGAGCGAGCAGACAAATGGCGAGGTAAGATAAGAAATACTGTTCTGTCCATAGAATTGGATTGGTGGTACTATGAAAATACAATATTAGGGCAGAGTTGGAAAAAAGCTGCGGGTATGCGGGTACCACCCAGAGGAAGGTTTAGTGAGGAAGGTTTAAAGTGAAAACGCGTGAAACAACACATTCGGTAATCTGAGAAAGTTACAATTGATCAAGCAAGGTGTCGAGAAGAAATGCGATTTGCAGCAAAACATTGGCTAACCAACGATTATGCAGCACTGGCAGTGGTAGCAGTTACATGTGTGAGACATGTACGTTGATGTCTGCTGTGATGTCTGTATCTTCGCAGCAGTCCAGGGTAGTTGGCAGGCTATCAGTCAGCAGCGATCAGTTATTATTAGCTATTGTAGTATGCCAAAGCTTACCTAGGAAAACCTAGAAAACCAAGGTACTGTAAAAGTCACGCAGTATTTATGAACGTTGCAAAACACAAAATTCTCGCTATATATTTTGAGGAAGGTTATCTAAACTTAAAAACCCATCCGGAGGAAGGTTGAATACTTTTTCCAACTCTGTATTCGGGTTAGCAGGAAATGCATTGAAGTGAACCTACGTTGAAAAACCCGTTGGCATTTTTGTTGTTTTACACTGAGTCAAACCGCATGTTCTTTCCCGCGCGATTTTGCAATATTGACAGCAACATTGCAATGTTGACTTGCACATGGTACACGGTGGCTCCTTGGCAAGTTGCTAAAAATTCGCATTTTAAAGGGTATAGGCAACAAAAATTAAGTTTGACTAATTTGAAAGAACTCATAAAATTGTAATAGAAGATCCTTTACAACTTTTTCGTATCTTTCTGCGTTTTCAAGATATTTCAATTTGTTTGATATGTAAATGAGATTGTCTCTGACGTCAGGAGTGGGGTAAAATATTTTCATACAGAGCAAAATCACTTACATATCTAACATGAAATGTTCAGCGTCGCAAGGAGTTTTTATGTGCACAGTTTCAAATTGTTTCGCTGAACAAACTTAGAGATATAACTGGTTTTGCTACATGTGAAAATATTTTACCCTACACCTGACGTCAGAGATCATCTCATTTACATATCAAACAAATTGAAATATCTTGAAAACGAAGAGAGATACGAAAAAGTTGTAAAGGATGTTCTATTACAATTTTATGAGTTCTTTCAAATTAGACAAACTTAATTTTTGTTGCCAATACCCTTTAAATATCGAAATTCACATAACATGAAGTTCTATTGAAAGTCAGAACAATTAACTCTAAGTAAACTTCATATTATATGAAGTTCGATATTTAAAATACAAATTTTTAACAACTTGCCAAGGAGTCGCCGTGTACCGTTCGCAAGTCAACATTGCAATGTTGTTGTCAATATTGCAAGGTCGCGCGGAAAAGAACATCCGGTTTGACATTATCGCGATTTTCACGGGATTGCTCGGGGGCATCCACGCCCGCCGTGTCACTTGCGTGAGCGATTTGGCTTGTGTTTCGCACACTTCGGCTGCGCAGCAAATTTAACGAACAGAGGATCATGTTAGGAGCATTCACTGGAAATTTCAAGAGAATTCGACGTATAGTCGTCGAGCTATCAATTTTCAAAGTTTGCCATGGCTAGCTCGTTTTTGACGAAATTTGGGCTTTCAGTAACAATACCTTATGATGTACGCATCCATTTTCATCCATTTTCATCCAGTTTCAGCTTGCTTTTGAAATTCGTTTGTCGACATTTGTTGGAAGGTTGGGAACTAGGTACGGAAGTTCGCGAAGTTCATTGTGAAGTTGGAATTTAATAAGCTTTGAATTGAATTCCTTTGGCGAAATCACGGAGTAGAAGATTATTTGTTGAATAGTGTTTGATGGAAATGAAGAATAATAGATACTTGGTTAAACGGAAACAAATTGCCGACTTAAATTTGTATCGACCTCGCAATGTAGTTCTGAACATTGCAACGTAAGTTCGGAATGTTCATTTCAATTCTACGTTTCGGATTTCAAAAGCAAGCTGAAACTGACTATAATAGCGTTAAGACCACACACCAGATTCTCTTGAATTTTTTAGTGAATGCTCTCACCATGCTCCTCACTTTATACACACACATGCAGTATGTATTTTTTCTTTATTTAGGTTCAACACGAGGTGGCAGGCATAACTCTGCAGAAGATTATAACATTGGAGGGGAACATGGGTCTGGAGAGCGATGGAATGATAATTGGAATCGCGGTAGTCGTGACCGAAATAGTTTTGATGATCTACCTGAGTGGAGCAAATCAGATAATGTTTTTGAATCTGATTTGGGGTCATTTGACTCCAGCGGAGCTTTCTGTGTGGTAAAGGTAAGCTGGAGGAAGCTACTGTACATATATGTACTTGCATAAAAAAACTAGAGTGTTGTGTAGGCAGTGTTTTAGATAGAGCAAAGTGAAAAGATGGTAAACTGCTGAGAATAGTTTTGATAACGAAATACTGACGTTTCAAGCAGAGCCCTTCATCAGAGTAAAAACTAGAGTGTTGTGTAGGCAGTGTTTTAGATAGAGCGAAGTGAAAAGATGGTGAACTGCTGAGAATAGTTTTAATAACGAAATACTGACGTTTCAAGCAGAGCCCTTTATCAGTGTAAAAAGTAGAGTGCTGCGTAGGCAGTGTTTTAGATAGAGCAAAGTGAAAAGATGGTAAACTGCTTTTTTTTTTACCGTAGTTTAACCCATTGCTGCCTAGGATTTCTGAGAGTTCCTTCCTTTCATTCGTAAAATTGTCTGGCGTTAGACAGTAAAACAATTGACCGATTGCAAAACTCCCTGGAAGCGAGGCTTTTTAGTGGCTACCGTTGCTAGGACCCGATGCACGTTACTTTATTGGCCGTTGTTATAATACACCAATAATAACGGCCAATAAGCTAATGTGTATCGGGCCCTAGCAACGGTAACCACCAAAAAGCCTGGCTTCCAGGGAGTTTTGCAATCGTAAAGGGGTCGTTTTTGTGTCAGGTCAAACCGGAATGGGTTAATCACTTGTTAATATACCAATGTGGTTAAAATTAGAAAGTATTTTTAATTTTTTAGGACAAAAAGAAATTTGATGACACTGGACAAAGAGAATCGATTGACGATAAAGAACAGAAAGAAGACTGGGAGAAAGAACTTATTGAAGACACTCATGTAAGATATAGAAATATATATTTTCCATGTTGAGGTAAGGATAAAGGACTGGGGGGCTAATCATCCTTACTTGCAGCCAGTGGCTGAATTGCGATGGACGCAGATCAACGTGGCCGTGTCGAGGCATATCAAAGGCGCTCCAGGCAACCGCCATACGACACAGTTCAGACCACGGATCACACCTAAGATGTTAGGTGTTGATTTTACGGAGGGAGGAAAACCGGAGAACCTGGCGAAAAACCCTCGAAGCACAGGAAAGATCAACTACAACTCTACTCACATGAGTTCCAAGCCCGACAACGGGGTCATTCCCAAGTGGTCACCCATCCAAGTACTAACCCCGTCTAACCGGGCTTAACTTTTTGGTGAGAGGCAGCGCGCTAACAGCACACGCCCGAGGTCCTTATTGTTGTTGTTTTATCATTAGGGTACCCCTGTGAGTGACAGTAAGATTGATTTCCATGACCACAACAAAGACCTAACTAAAGAAGACAGTACTGACAAGTCAGAGAAGTTAGAAGGTAAGATTGTTCTTCAAATTAAACGGCGGGGTAATGATATTAGGGTACTACTCCGAGTTTTGCTTATTAAATTATTAAAGTGCCTATATCATGGTTGGGGATTTTACATATTTAGGATATTTGGAACCTTCTGAGAAGAATTGTAATATATCTTCCTTTTCTAAAATTTCATCTTCATGGACTTTTTCGCTGTTAAAGTTGACGGAAGTGACATCTACGCAGGAATTTGTCTGTATAAAAACCACTTTATAGATTCCTGCGTAGAGTCACTTCCGTCAACTTTAACAGCAAAAAAGTCCATAAAGATGAAATTTTAGAAAAGGAAGATATATTACAAATCTTCTCAGAAGATTCCGTTCCGAATACGCTAAATATGTTAAATCCCCAATCATGATATAGCCACTTTAAATATATTAGAATTACAAGAGAACAAGACAGAGATTCAACAACAAGCGAATGCAGTAAGAGAGAATAAACTAACGACTCATCCTAAAGAAAATAAGTCCAACAGTGCACCAGTGAGAGAGGAAAAAGCTGCTGGAATCAAACCAAAACACACAGCGTCTGAAGCTTCACAAGCAGAAGGTAGGATCAATCAGGGATGGTGCTTACTCTAGGAAGAACAGTTTTGAAAAACGACTGATAGGGTTATCCAGTATAAATAAAGTTAGTTTAGTTTACTCTGGTTTCCTCCTGTGTTGCTAGGATCAATGAGGAATTGTTTTTACTGGACCTCTGGAGATAACAGTTTAGATATGACTGATAGAGTTATCCAGTATAAATAAAGTTAGTTTAGTTTACTCTGGTTTCCTCCTGTAGTAACACTGGATCAATGAGGAATTGTTCTTACTGGACCTCTGGAGAGAACAGTTTAGATATGACTGATAGAGTTATCCAGTATAAATAAAGTTAGTTTAGTTTACTCTGGTTTCCTTCTGTAGTAACACTGGATCAATGAAGGATGGTCCTTACTGGACCTCTAGAGAGAACAGTTTAGATATGACTGATAGGGTTATCCAGTATAAATAAAGTTAGTTTAGTTTACTCTGGTTTCCTCCTGTAGTAACACTTGGTCAATGAAGAATGGTCCTTACTGGACCTCTAGGGAGAACAGTTTAGATATGACTGATAGGGTTATCCAGTATAAATAAAGTTAGTTTAGTTTCCTCTGGTTTCCTCCTGTAGTAACACTTGGGCAATGAAGAATGGTCCTTACTGGACCTGTGGGGAGAACAGTTCAGATATAACTGATAGGATTAAATAAAGTGGCATAAAATTAAAATAAATCAAAGTTTACTGTACATGTAAGTCAGTGAATTAAAGTTGAAGTCAGTAGCTATACAGATGTTTGGTGTTATTTTTTTTAGGTCGAAATACTTCTGTTGTTGATTCCCACGATAAAGTTGGAGCAGATTTGGAAAGAGTAGCTGAGAGTTGTATTGCAAATCTGGTTGTTGAGGTAAATGTGCTGGGATTTTGTCTGAAGTAGATCTGGACATTGATATTTCCATGCAGTGTGAGATATTTGTTGGACGAACATTCAACTGAAAGAGGGGCACGGGTGGCGGTGTAGGACCACAGGGAGCCCAACTCTGACGCCTGTGATGGTCCTTGCTCTTTTTTTGTTTTATTATATTGAGCTTCTGACTGAAAACCGAGGCCGCTTAAAGTGCCTATGTCATCCTCAGGGACTTTACATATTTATACTAATTGGAACATTCTGAGAAGATTTGTAATATATCTTCTCAGGCGAAAATTTCATCTTCATGGATTTTTTTGCCGTTAAAGTTGACGGAAGTGACGTCGAAAGAGGAATTTGTCTATATGAAAACCACTTTACAGATTCCTCTTTCGACGTCACTTCCGTCAACTTTAACGGCAAAAAAATCCATGAAGATGAAATTTTCGCCTGAGAAGATATATTACAAATCTTCTCAGAATGTTCCAATTAGTATAAATATGTAAAGTCCCTGAGGATGACATAGATACTTTAATAACAGTTGTGTAAGCTGGTTAACAGTTGGTAAAATAAAAGTAGCGTGCTGCGTAGGCAGTGTAGAAACAACAATCGAAATATAGTAACTTAGGTTAGATATACTGCCGAAACAGAGAACGTAGGAATCTAACGTTTCGAGCGAAGGCCCTTCGTCAGAGAGCAAAACAGTTGGTAATATATGCATATATATGCAAATTGCAGCGCGCGGTAATTTGAAACTCGAAACAGCTGTTGGGCTTCTGTGCCACGTGAATGGCGCGTGACGCTCACTGAAAGCTGAGACGGCTTGCAATAAGGCCTGCGTTCTTTGTCGTATAGTAATTTGAGCTCGAACAAATTGACGTTGTCGGAACACCCGCGGTGTGATAAAAAACTCGCGTGTTTTCCCGCACTGCATGTTTAGTCGTCTCAGCTTTCAGTGAGCGTCACGCGCCATTCACGTGGCACAGAAACCCAACAGCTGTTTCGAGTTTCAAATTACCGCGCGCTGCAATTTGCATATATATGCATATATTACCAACTGTTAAGCAGCTTACACAACTGTTAAGCGGCCTCGGTTTTCAGTCAGAAGCTCAATATAATAAAACAAAAGAAGAGGAAGGACCATCACAGGCGTCAGAGTTGGGCTCCCTGTGGTAGGACACGCGCTGGCTCTACACTAGTTTACAGTTAAAATGGAAATACCGTCCCACTTTCGTTTCTGTAAACCGTTGTTGATTTCAATCAGTGATGGACCCAGTTTGATCTGGTAGGGGGGGTGCTGCAGGGGCGGATCTAGACTTTTTGTAACCTTAGTCAAACCATTGCTAGGGGGGTCCGGCGGCATGGGCCCCCGGAAAATTTTTGAAATTTGGACCTCTGAAATGGCATTTCCTTTCAGTGATAGATTTACAGGGGGATGCGGTGGGTGCAGGGGGGTGCCAATTACTCAATTAGTGCCTTGCTGCAGTGGGATGCGACGTGGCTTTTCATTGAAAATGTCAATCACATTTCTAGTATCTAGCTTCCTTGTGATATTACTAATAAAATCCATAATAAAACGTCCACTTTATCCCTAAATTTATTTGACACCTTCCTGGTTTGATAAAATGCGCTATTGAAAACACGATTTAAAACGTTTAAATCTTTCTTCAAAGTACCGTCAGAATGCAGGAAATGCCATTTCAGAGGTCCAAATTTCAAAAATTTTCCGGGGGCATGCCCCCGGGCGGCCCCCTAGAAATGCTTTGACTAAGGTTAAAAAAATTCTAGTTCCGACCCCTGCTGAGCACCCTCCCGTACCAGATCAAGCTGGATCCATCAGTGGTATTGTTCGTTAGTAGCTGGATTCATTAGTGGTAAATTTGTTACGCCACGGCGTTCAGTATACGAGGCTGACATAGTCTTGTGTTTTATTCTAGTGTGAAGATGTGCCTGAAACTCAGGTTCGTCCAAGTTCAGTGGAGACTCCAAGTGGTGACAGTGATGGCGATAAACTGAGATCAAGTCCTGCTCAGGATGAAACTAGGTGGTTTTATCGAGATCCACAAGGACAAGAACAAGGTAAAAAACTACTAAAAATATCGCTTAATCAGGTTACCCATTGCTTGCTGAGCTGGCCACAAATGGTCCCTTTATTGTTTTACTCTGTCTAACACCAGATGATTTTACTCATCAAAGAGAGAACCCTCAGACATCCTAGGCAGGAATGGATTAACAAGTGATTAACCCATTCCTGCCTGAGCTGACCAAAAATGGTCCCTTTATTGTTTTACTCTGTCTAACACCAGACGATTTCACTTGTCAAAGAGAGAACCCTCAGACATCCTAGGCAGTAATGAATTATTGTATTCTTATTTATTGTAGGACCTTTTAGTAGTGAAGAGATGGTCGAGTGGTTTCATCATGGCTACTTTACCATGCAGTTGTCAATAAGAAGAGAATGTGATGTTATGTACTTGCCGTTAGGTGAGAGCAGACACTGCTAGTCAAGTTCTTCCTTCCTTCCTTCCTTCCTTCCTTCCTTCCTTCCTTCCTTCCTTCCTTCCTTCCTTCCTTCCTTCCTTCCTTCCTTCCTTCCTTCCTTCCTTCCTTCCTTCCTTCCTTCCTTCCTTCCTTCCTTCCTTCCTTCCTTCCTTCCATCCCTCCCTCCCTCCCTCCTTCCTTCCTTCCCTTCTTCCTTCCTTCCTTCCTTCCTTCCTTCCTTCCTTCCTTCCTTCCTTCCTTCCTTCCTTCCTTCCTTCCTTCCTTCCTTCCTTCCTTCCTTCCTTCCTTCCTTCCTTCCTTCCTTCCTTCCTTCCTTCCTTCCTTCCTTCCTTCCTTCCTTCCTTCCTTCCTTCCTTCCTTCCTTCCTTCCTTCCTTCCTTCCTTCCTTCCCTTCCTTCCTTCCCTTCCTTCCTTCCTTCCTTCCTTCCTTCCTTCCTTCCTTCCTTCCTTCCTTCCTTCCTTCCTTCCTTCCTTCCTTCCTTCCTTCCTTCCTTCCTTCCTTCCTTCCTTCCTTCCTTCCTTCCTTCCTTCCTTCCTTCCTTCCTTCCTTCCTTCCTTCTTTCTTTCTTTCTTTCCCTCCCTGCCTTCCTTCTTTCCCTCCCTCCCTCCTTCCCTCCCTCCCTCCCTTCGTTTCCCTCCTCTTCCTTTCCTTCTTTTTTCACTTCTTTCCCTCCTTCCCTTCCTTCCTTCTTTCTTCTTTCCTCCCCTCCCTCACTTCATTCATTCATTCATTCATTCATTCATTCATTCCTTCATTCATTCATTCATTCATTCATTCATTCATTACTTTCTTATTTATTTACTTGATCAGGTGAAGTGATTAAAAGATGGCAACGAGTCCCATTTCTGCCTGGACCTGCTCCTCCTCCCATCACGGTATACCAAAATTATAAAGTTAAATAAATGTTTCATTTGTTTGTTCATTCGTTTTAACGAATTAATCGTCTTAACTTGTGTATTGATTTTAGCACCAGCATTTGGTGAACCAACAAACAATGTTAATGCAGCAACGACTTCTACAGCAGCACTACGAAGAATTACAAAAACATGCCATTCTACAGCAGATTCAGGTGAATTTCCACTTTTTAAATTCTTTGTTAGTGGTAGTAGTGTTGGTTGGTGACCATGTTGGTGTTCCAGGTGGTGGTAGTGTTGGTGTTGCAACTGGTTGAAGTGGTGTTGGTGTTGCAAGTGGTGGTAGTGTTGGTATTGCAACTGGTTGAAGTGGTGGTGGTAGTGGTGGTGTTGCAGGTGTTCCAACGTGTTGGTGTTGGTGTTGCAACTGGTTGAAGTGTTGGTGTTGGTGTTGCAGGTGGTGGTAGTGTTGGTGTTGCAACTGGTTGAAGTGGTAGTGGTAGTGTTGGTGTTCGTGTTGCAGGTGGTGGTAGTGTTGGTGTTGCAACTGGTTGAAGTGATGGTGGTAGTGGTAGTGGTGGTGGTCGTGTTGGTGTTGGTGTTGCAGGTGGTGGTAGTGTTGGTGTTGCAACTGGTTGAAGTGATGGTGGTAGTGGTAGTGGTGGTGGTCGTGTTGGTGTTCGTGTTGCAGGTGGTGGTAGTGTTGGTGTTGCAACTGGTTGAAGTGATGGTGGTAGTGGTAGTGGTGGTGGTCGTGTTGGTGTTGGTGTTGCAGGTGGTGGTAGTGTTGGTGTTGCAACTGGTTGAAGTGGTGTTGGTGTTGGTGTTGGTGTTGGTATTGGTGTTGGTGTTGGTGTTGCAGGTGGTGGTAGTGTTGGTATTGCAACTGGTTGAAGTGGTGGTGGTAGTAGTGGTGGCGGTCATGTTGGTGTTGTAACTGGTGGTGGTGGTGGTAGTGTTGGTGTTGCAATTGGTTGAAGTGTTGGTGGTCGTGTTGGTGTTGCAACGTATTGTAGTGGTGGTGGTAGTGTTGGTGTTGCCACTGGTTGAAGTGGTGGTGGTAATGGTGGTGTTGCAACTGGTTGTAGTGGTAGTGGTGGTGTTGCAACTGGTTGTAGTAGTGGTAGTGTTGGAGTTGTTGTTGGTGGTCGTGTTGGAGTTGTTGTTGGTGGTGTTGGTGGTGGTGTTGGAGCTCGTGGTGGTCGTGTTGGTGGGCACTTTTCTGGACGGGAGCCGCAGTCTAGATATATACAACAGGTCAATGGTATTAACCATTTTATCTTGTTCATCTTTTTAGCAACAACAGCAACAGCAAACCACTCATGCTGTGTCTCCGGGTGGAGCAGCGGAGCTAATATGGGGACCTGAGCCCAGCTCTCCCAAAAGTAAGTTGTTCGTAAAAAAAGTCAAAGTGCTACGTAGGCAGTGTTTTGGATAGAGCAAAGTGAAAAGATGGTAAACTGCTGAGAATAGTTTTAATAACGAAATACTGACGTTTTAAACAGAGCCCTTCATCAGAGTAAAAACTAGAGTGTTGTGTAGGCAGCGTTTTGGATAGAGCAAAGTGAAAAGATGGTAAACTGCTGAGAATAGTTTTAATAACGAAATACTGACGTTTCAAGCAGAGCCCTTCATCAGAGTAAAAACTAGAGTGTTGTGTAGGCAGTGTTTTGGATAGAGCAAAGTGAAAAGATGGTAAACTGATGAGAATAGTTTTAATAACGAAATACTGACGTTTCAAGCGGAGCCCTTCATCAGAGTAAAAAGTAGAGTGTTGTGTAGGCAGTGTTTTAGATAGAGCAAAGTGAAAAGATGGTAAACTGCCGATAATTTTAGTAACGAAATACTGACGTTACGAGCGGAGCCCTAAAAACTGCAAAATACGTTACTTTTTAATTTTCGTTTCAAAGGCACTTTAAAGATTATTAGAACGAGTAATGATGCAGTACTGATGTTAAAGGGGATTGGCATTAAAATTAAGTTTGTTTAATTTGAAAGAACTCATAAAATTGTAATAGAAGATCCTTTACAACTTTTTCGTATCTTTCTGCGTTTTCAAGATATTTCAATTCGTTTGATATGTAAATGAGATGGTCTCTGACGTCAGGAGTGGGGTAAAATACTTTCATACAGAGCAAAATCACTTACATATCTAACATGAAATGTTCAGCGTCGCAAGGAGTTTTTATGTGCACAGTTTCAAATTATTTCGCTGAACAAACTTAGAGATATAACTGGTTTTGCTACATGTGAAAATATTTTACCCCACACCTGACGTCAGAGACCATCTCATTTACATATCAAACAAATTGAAATATCTTGAAAACGAAGAGAGATACGAAAAAGTTGTAAAGGATGTTCTATTACAATTTTATGAGTTCTTTCAAATTAGACAAACTTAATTTTTAGTGCTATTGCCCTTTAAGAAATTCGTGTTTGTTTCCTCTTTCTTAGGTTCTTGGTCTCCTGTTTCAAATATCACTGGTGTTTGGGACCAATCAACTAGGTGAGTTTACCTTCCTTAGATTATATACCCATCGCAAATCCAGTGACGGGTTGCAACAGCTTGACCAATTACTGTGGGCTTGGTTGAAGAAATTTGCTTAATTTTGATTGCAATCTTCGTTTGTAGACAAAAATCACCCGTGCCTTCCGCGGAGGAAGTTCAAAGACTTAAAGAAGAAAAGGCAAAGGTGCGTTGTATGTACACTTACAGAGACGGATAACTGTTGGTTAATTCTTCTCATCACAACATGCATTACGACATTAACATATATCATCATATCTTGTACATAGCAGTATATAATGTCATACATCGAACTCAACCTACGTTCAAATCATCTGAGTCCCAGTAGCTCAATGGTTAGAGCATCTCACTTGTGATCAGAAGGTTGTGGGTTGTACACATATTCAACCTACGTTCAAATCATCTGAGTCTCAGTAGCTCAATGGTTAGAGCGTCTCACTGGTGATCAGAAGGTTGTGGGTTGTACTCATATTCAACCTACGTTCAAATCATCTCAGTCTCAGTAGCTCAATGGTTAGAGCGTCTCACTGGTGATCAGAAGGTTGTGGGTTGTACACATATTCAACCTACGTTCAAATCATCTGCGTCTCAGTAGCTCAATGATTAGAGCATCTCACTGGTGATCAGAAGGTTGTGGGTTGTACACATATTCAATCTACGTTCAAATCATCTGAGTCTCAGTAGCTCAATGGTTAGAGCGTCTCACTGGTGATCAGAAGGTTGTGGGTTGTACACATATTCAACCTACGTTCAGATCATCTGAGTCCCAGTAGCTCAATGGTTAGAGTATTTCACTGGTGATCAGAAGGTTGTGGGTTGTACACATATTCAACCTACGTTCAAATCATCTGGGTCTCAGTAGCTCAATGGTTAGAGCATCTCACTGGTGATCAGAAGATTGTGGGTTGTACACATATTCAACCTACGTTCAAATCATCTGAGTCACAGTAGCTCAATGGTTAGAGCATCTCACTGGTGATCAGAAGGTTGTGGGTTGTACACATATTCAACCTACGTTCAAATCATCTGAGTCTCAGTAGCTCAATGGTTAGAGCATCTCACTGGTGATCAGAAGGTTGTGGGTTGTACACATATTCAACCTACGCTCAAATCATCTGAGTCCCAGTAGCTCAATGGTTAGAGCATGTTGGTGATCAGAAGGTTGTGGGTTGTACACATATTCAATCTACGCTCAAATCATCTGAGTCTCAGTAGCTCAATGGTTAGAGCATGTTACTGGTGATCAGAAGGTTGTGGGTTGTACACATATTCAATCTACGTTAAAATCATCTGAGTCTCAGTAGCTCAATGGTTAGAGCGTCTCACTGGTGATCAGAAGGTTGTGGGTTGTACACATATTCAACCTACGTTCAAATCATCTGAGTCCCAGTAGCTCAATGGTTAGAGCATGTTACTGGTGATCAGAAGGTTGTGGGTTGTACACATATTCAATCTACGTTCAAATCATCTGAGTCTCAGTAGCTCAATGGTTAGAGCGTCTCACTGGTGATCAGAAGGTTGTGGGTTGTACACATATTCAACCTAGTAAAATTGCTTGAAGAACAATTCCACTCAATTCAATTGATAGATTGTATTTTAATTCAACAGGGTGAAGCTGAGAAGAGAGAAGTTGAATTAATGGCTTTGAAACGAAAAGAGGAAGAGAAAAGACAAATGTTAAAGAAGAAAGAAGAAGAAGAGCGACTACAACGCGAAGCAGTTCAGGTATTTACATTGATTAATAATTGGTCTTAAATTGAATTGGATTGAAAAGCTATTTTTATTTAGTCCAAGTTTTTTTAATTTCAAACCAATAGCGAGAAAATGAATTAAGATTGAAGAAACAGAAAGAAGAAGAGGAAGAAGAAGAAGAGGAAGAAATGAGACGCGAAAAGGAGCGAAGACGCCAAGAAATTCAGGTTAGACTGGCTATGGCGATGGTGGTGATGCTGATGGTAGTGGTGATGATGGTGGTGGTGGTTGTGGTGGTGGTGGTGGTAATGATGGTGGTGATGGTGGTGGTGTTGTTGGTGATGAGGTGGTGATGCTGATGGTAGTGGTGATGATGATAGTGGTGGTTATGGTGGTGATGGTTGTGGTGGTGATGGTGGTGGTGGTGCTGATGGTGGTGGTGTTGATGGTGATGGTGATGATGATGATGGTAGTGGTGATGGTGGTGGTTGTGCTGATGGTGGTGGTGATGATGATGAGGTGATGGTGGTGATAATGGTGGTGGTGGTGATGATGATGATGGTGGTCGGTGGTAGTGGTGATGATGTTTGTTGTGGCGATGATGATGATGGGATGGTGGTGGTGGTGGTGGTGATGGTGGTGATGGTGGTGATGGTGATGATGAGGTGGTGATGGTAAAGATGGTGAAGATGGTGGGGGTGTTGATGATGATGTTGATGATAAGGGTCACGTTGATGGTGATCATGATGATGGTGATGTGATGGTGATTATAGTGGTGATGATAGCTATAATGACTGTCTCATATGTGGTAATCGAGAACCTTTCAATTTTAATGTTTTAGAAACAAGTCGAGGCAGAGAAACGCAAAGAGACAGCAAAACAGAAGAAAAAAGCTCAACAAGAACAGAAACAAAGAAAGGAAAGTGAGGTAGGTGATCAATGAACCGCTTAGAAACAACATGCGGGATTTCACTTGAACACTCAATCCGCTTCATGGGTAAACAGGGTCTTAGTTCTGTGAGCTAAATAGATTTACATACATGATACATACAAACATTCACGTGCATGATATAATTTTTCAAACGAATCGGGAATGTGAGAATAATTATAATATATACGTAATTACGTACTGATTCTTTGGATGAAAAATCATGTCTCGCTTTTCTAGGAACAGAAACAGAAACAAAACGAGATTCGTGATCAGCAAAAGCAAGCACTGATGAGACTGCAGCAACAACAGCAAGAATTACAACGACGAGAACAGCAAATACAAGAAAGAGCCGAACAGAAGAAATTAGAACGTCAAATACAAGAAGACGAAAACGCTCAACAGTTGCAGCAACATTTGCAACAGAAACGTATGCAGCAGGTAAATGGACATATTTACTAATAATAATACTAAGTTGGTGAGAGGCTCTAACCATTGAGCAGCTCGATGGTTAGAGCTGAGCTACTGAGACTCAGATGATTTGAACGTAGGTTGAATATGTGTACAATCCACGACCTTCTGATCACCAGTGAGATGCTCTAACCATTGAGCTACTGAGACTCAGATGATTTGAACGTAGGTTGAATATGTGTACAATCCACGACCTTCTGATCACCAGTGAGATGCTCTAACCATTGAGCTACTGAGACTCAGATGATTTGAACGTAGATTGAATATGAGTACAACCCACAATCTTCTGATCACCAGTGAGATGCTCTAACCATTGAGCTACTGAGACTCAGATGATTTGAACGTAGGTTGAATATGAGTACAACCCACAACCTTCTGATCACCAGTGAGATGCTCTAACCATTGAGCTACCGAGACTCAGATGATTTGAACGTAGGTTGAATATGTGTACAACCTACAACCTTCTGATCGCCAGTGAGATGCTCTAACCATTGAGCTACTGAGACTCAGATGATTTAAACGTAGATTGAATATGAGTACATCCCACAATCTTCTGATCACCAGTGAGACGCTCTAACCATTGAGCTACTGTGACTCAGATGATTTGAACGTAGATTGAATATGAGTACAACCCACAATCTTCTGATCACCAGTGAGGTGCTCTAACCATTGAACTACTGAGACTCAGATGATTTGAACGTAGATTGAATATGAGTACAACCCACAATCTTCTGATCACCAGTGAGATGCTCTAACCATTGAACTACTGAGACTCAGATGATTTGAACGTAGGTTGAATATGTGTACAACCCACAATCTTCTGATCACCAGTGAGACGCTCTAACCATTGAGCTACTGTGACTCAGATGATTTGAACGTAGGTTGAATATGTGTACAACCCACAACCTTTTGATCGCCAGTAAGACGCTCTAACCATTGAGCTACTGAGACTCCGATGATTTGAACGTAGGTTGAGTTCGATGTGTGACATTATATACTGCTGTGTGCAAGTATGATATATGTTAATGTCGTAATGCATGTTGAGAAAGGAAGAGAAGAGAAGAGAAGAGAAGAGAAGAGAAGAGAAGAGAAGAGAAGAGAAGAGAAGAGAAGAGAAGAGAAGAGAAGAGAAGAGAAGAGAAGAGAAGGGAAGGGAAGGGAAGGGAAGGGAAGGGAAGGGAAGGGAAGGGAAGGGAAGGGAAGGGAAGGGAAGGGAAGGGAAGGGAAGGGAAGGGAAGGGAAGGGAAGGGAAGGGAAGGGAAGGGAAGGGAAGGGAAGGGAAGGGAAGGGAAGGGAAGGGAAGGGAAGGGAAGGGAAGGGAAGGGAAGGGAAGGGAAGGGAAGGGGAGGGGAGGGGAGGGGAGGGGAGGGGAGGGGAGGGAAGAAAAGGGAAGGGAAGGATACGTTAGCTCGGATAAGAGAATTGAGTGTAAATGTTCTTCGAGCTATTTTACTCGACGAATTTCTGAGTTTCCAAGCAGGACTCGAACCCACAACCTAGTGGGTCAATAGTCTTGACCAGAACTTATTTCTTTTTCTGAAATTAAAATCTTTTGTCGTTATTTAGTCGAATTCAGCATCGAAGTGGGGTCGGCAGAGTCCTCCTACTCTATCTTTGTCTGCAATACAAGAACAAGAAGAAAAAAATAGGCGCGCACATCAAGAGCGGATGGAAGAGTTGGCAGCAAGACAACGTGAGCTACAGTCTGTTGCAACGGCTGGTCATGGATGGGCTGACAAGTAAGACGTTTATATTCTGTGAACTGTATACAAACGTTAATGAAATATGTTCTATTCGGACTCTCACTATTTTGTATATAGTGAAAGAAAATAGCAGCGAATAGTCAATTAACATAATGGTGTTGGTGGTAGTAGTGATGGTAAAAACTAAAGATGATGACGATGATGGTAATAATAGTGGTGGTACTAGCGGCTGTGTGGTGAAGACTTGATGGGTGGATGGTGATGGGTGAGTGGGTGGATGGTGATGATGATTGGTGGGTGGAGCTGGTGGTGGTGAGGGGTGGTAATGGTGATGGGATGGTAATGGTGATGGGTGGATGGTGAGGGATGGATGGTGAGGGATGGATGGTGATGGATGGATAATGGGGATGGGTGGATGGTAATGGTGATGGGTGCATGGTGATGGATGGATGGTGGTGATGGGTGGATGGTGATGGGTAGATGGTGATGATGATTGGTGGATGGAGCTGGTGGATGATGAGGGATGGATGGTGGTGATGGGTGGATGGAAATGGTTGGTGATGATGATGGATGATGGTGATGGGTGGATGATGATTGTGATGTGTGGATGGTGATGTGTGATGGTGATGATGCTGGTGGCAATGATGAAAATAGTGTGGTCATGGTGATGGTGATCATGCTGAAAGTAGTGATGGTATTGTTAATGATCGTGATGACGACAAAGATATTATTCTTTTTTTCAGTCAATCCAATCCATCTTCTGTAAAGTCGTTAAAAGCCATTCAGGATGAACAATCACGACAACTACGCACGCAAAAGAACAAACCAGCACCACGTACTCAGGTTCGTTTACTGCGCATAAAAATAGACCGCCAATTGACGTTATTGGAGGATTGGTGCCAAGCCACAGGGGGGACGTGCAAAACCAGTCAAGCTCAGACCACGCTGACAAGACTTTGATGAGCGCTGAGATAATCCCCACATATTATAATGAGTGACCACTGACCAAATATCTAATAATAGATAGCGCGCGCAAAACCAGACATGCTCAGACCACACTGACAAGACTTTGGCGCGCGCAAGTCAAGCTCAGACTACGCTGATAAGACTTTGATGAGCGCAAGTCAAGCTCAGACCACGCTGACAAGACTTTGATGAGCGCAAGTCAAGCTCAGACCACGCTGACAAGACTTTGATGAGCGCAAGTCAAGCTCAGACCACGCTGACAAGACTTTGATGAGCGCAAGTCAAGCTCAGACCACGCTGACAAGACCTTGATGAGCGCAAGTCAAGCTCGGACCATGCTGACAAGACTTTGATAAGCGCTGAGATAATGCCCACATATTATCATGAGTGACCGCTGACTAGCATTGTCTTCTTTTTTACCTTGCCTAAATTACACTTAGCCACATTAAAAGCTCATCTTACACGATTACCTTTTTATAACCCGAATTTACGGTCTTTTTTCCAGCCCGCACCAGTTTCCTCACCAGGCGCTTGGGCTAACAGTTGGACGGCAGGCAACAATAATGTCTGGTCTGGGGTGGACCTCGCTGACGAAGACGAGCATGGAGAAAAGGATACAGGATTTTGGGCTGAAGCTGGTCGTGCTGTGTCTGCCAAGAGTCAATCACAACCACAGAGGCAGCAAGCAAGGGTTAGGTAGGTATTGAGAGACAGAACATTTCAATTGTGGTGTATTTGTACTTATATGTCTGTGTATTTGCGCTCATGTCTGTTTGTTGTGATTCGTGTTCGTGTTTGCGTGTTTGTTTTTGCGTGGTCAACTTTGCGTTTTCGTGTTTGCGTTTTCGTGTTCGTGTGTGCGTTTTTCTATTTGCGTGTTCGCGTTTGTGTTTTTCTATTTGCGTGTTCGTGTTTGCGTGTTTGTGCTTGCGTGTTTGTATTTGCGTGCTGGTGTTTGCGTGTTCGTGTTTTATACTTTTTCTTACTTGAAATGTATATTTGTTTATTCTTATGGCATATTTTAGTACGACGCAGTCCGTAGCTAATGGGAAGAAATCTGGGAAAAAAGCGACAAAAGAAGAGGTACGTATAATTATGTACTACAAAAACAACCACAGTGTTTTAAAGTGCACATGAAACGAAAATTAAGTTTGTTTTATTTGAAAGAACACTTAAAATTATAGAGTAACATTTTTTGCTGTTTTTCGTTTCCTTGCTTCGTTTTTGAGATATTTCGGTTTGTTTGATATGTAAATGTAACATGTTGTGACGGACACGTGCATAATGAGTTATCAGAGAAGGTTATATATCTTTGCTTTTATCCAACGAAATCACTTGAAATTCTGCATGTTTTGGTCTTGTGAGAGTAAGTGAGCACGGGTGGGGTGTGCTGTTAGCGCGCTGCCTCTCACCAAAAAGTTAAGCCCGGTTAGACGGGGTTAGTACTTGGATGGGTGACCGCTTGGGAATGACCCCGTTGTCGAGCTTGGACTCATGTGAGTAGAGTTGTAGTTGATCTCTCCTGTGCTTCGAGGGTTTTTCGCCGGGTTCTCCGGTTTTCCTCCCTCCATAAAATCAACACCTAACATCTTAGCTGTGATCCGTGGTCTGAACTGTGTCGTTGGCGGCTGCTTGAAGCGCCTTTGATATGCCTCGACACGGCCACGTTGATCTGCGTCCTTCGCAATTCAGCCACTGGCTGCAAGTAAGGATGATTAGCCACCAGTCCTTTATCCTTTATCCTCTAACACACTCAAATGCTTCCTTCGTATTACTTATCCAATTAAATTCGGTTAATTGGTTGTTCGTGTATAATTGTTATGTTTGTTGGTTTTGCAGGAAAGTGTTCGAAGGATATTTCAGCAGTCTGAAGATAATGATCCTTTCATGGAATGGTGTTCACGGAGTCTTTATGGAATTCATACATCCGTTGACAGTGAGTGTTCTCTAACTTTTACTTTATTTTGTGTTTTATATTTTAATTCTTAACTTGATCAAGTTTTATCTTTAAATCCAGGCACACTGAACAGAAGTTATTTTTTTGTTGTTTTTTTCCCCTCTCTCCACTATAGTACCAACGTTTATCGCTTTTCTAAAAGAAGTGGAATCTCCGTATGAGGTTTGTGTTAAACTCACCCACTTACTGGCTTACCATTCACCTACTGACGCACTGACCTACTGACCCACCCACCCTCCCATTCACCCACGCACCCACTGACCCACCCATTCACCCACGCACCCACTGACCCACCCATTCACCCACTCACTCACTTACCCACTCACTGAACCACCCATGACCCACTCACTGACCCACTAAACCACCCATGACCCACCCACTGAACCACCCATGACCCACTCACTGAACCACCCACTGACCCACCCACTAACCCACCCACTGACCCACCCATGACCCACTCACTGACCCACTCATGACCCACCCATGACCCACTCACTGACCCACCCACTGACCCACCCATGACCCACTCACTGACCCACTCATGACCCACCCATGACCCACTCACTGACCCACTCACGACCCACCCATGACCCACTCACTGACCCACTCATGACCCACCCATGACCCACCCACTGACCCACTCACTGACCCACTCATGATCCACCCATGACCCATTCACTGACCCACCCACTGAACCACTCATGACCCACTCACTGACCCACTGAACCACCCATGACCCATTCACTGACCCACCCACTGAACCACTCATGACCCACTTACCCACTGACTGACCCACCCATTCACCCACTGAACCACCCTTGATCCATTAACCCACCCACTGAACCACCCATTCACCCACTGAACCACCCTTGACCCATTAACCCACACACCCACTGAACCACTGAATGTAAATGGACATTCACTCACCTAACCCAATTATCCATTCACCCACTGACCCACCCACCGCGGCATTTTGTAATGGGTACATTGACCCATTCACTCACCCACCCACTGAACCACCCATGACCCACTTACTCACTACTGATCCATTCACCCACTGACCCACCCACCACGGCATTTTGTAATGGGTACATTGACCCATTCACCCACCCACCCACTGAACCACCCATGACCCACTCACTCACTACTGATCCATTCACCCACTGACCCACCCACCACGGCATTTTGTAATGGGTACATAACTTTTGTCGCTAGGTTTACTAAAATGGTTGCATTTGACTTTTCTAAAATACTTCTGGTTCTTCTTGTTAGATCCACAGTTACGTGAACGATTTCTTAGGAGATAGCAACCAAGCGAAGACTTTTGCCAAAGAATTTATTCAAAAGAAAGCTGCACTTTGTGGAGCCGAGAAACGCACAGCAAGCGCCAAGCCAGTACCGACGGCCGCCGACGTCGTCCCACGAGGTGGTGGCGGAGCCAACCGAACGCTGCTTCAGAACGAGGCTGAACTGAAAGAAAACAGCGTGGGAAATGCGAAGAACAAGAAAAAGAAGAAACAACGCATGCAGAAAGTCGACCCCAGTATTCTTGGCTTCAGCGTGAACGCCGCGGCCGAACGCGTGAACATGGGAGAGATCCAGTCTGTGGATGACTCGTGATCAATGGAGATACGATAGGGATACGAAGGGGATACCATAGGATCGATGGGGATACGTGAGTAGTTAAATGAATCAATGAATTAACAACTTGGTTTAAAATAAGGAAAGTTGAACTTCTGTTATTCAAGCCACGGGGGTACAAGGAATCTTGCTATTCTGGTAGTCTGTTGTTGAGCGCATGCGTTTCCACAGTTTTCTGGGCGCATGTTTTGCGGGCTCACACGCCACTGATTTGTAACACTAATCAAGGGACGGAGCTAATCATAAAGTCGATGACCCGATCGTTGAGCGAAGGAAGATGTCGTGATGGCGCAAAAGTGTTTCTATCTGTTCACTGGAGTTGAACGCGAAGAACGAGCCGATTGATTGCTCAGACTGGAAGCTGAGAACTGTCGAGAGAATTGGTTTGAAATAACCGTATTCAATATGGCCACACGTCACTGTTGTTTTTGTTAAATGGCCTGTAAGGCGAAAAATCTATTTAATTTCGATTTTATTTTGAAGTACTTTCAATACAAGGAAGAATATAGCGCTCTTGCTAAATCCTGGTTTCCATAAAATCGTCCCGATTGCCCTGATTTCCCAAATCTCTCCAATCAGATTATAGATATCTCGAGTCGTCCAATCTGATTGGATGGATTCAGGTGATCAAGATGATTGGTGCGATCGAGACAATCTTGTGAAAATCAGGCTTAAAGGCAACGTTAAACGGGGCAATTTTCTTTGCAATTTGCTTCGTGTAACACCCCACTTTTTTCAATGCTACGTGACAAGTTGCAGCGTGTAACACCCGCACTGCAACTTGCAATATTTTTTTAGCAATAATTGCGTTGCAAATTGCAAAGAAATTGGCTCGTGTAACATGACCTTAAATCAATATCTCGTCATGTTCCAGAGATAAGTTAGGCCCATGAAGTCAAATCTCGTATGTTGTTTCTCCTTGTTGTGTTTACATGAAGAAGTTTTCGATCTGATCGAAACGAATGGCTGAAGTCAATCCACGCTGTGGAGTGGATTGACTTGAGACTCAAGCGAGGATCGGCTTGAATTGCATGAGTGAAGTTGGTGCGTGTCGTGCTAAATGGCAGACATTGAGGGAAGCACAGAAAATAGTGTTCCAAAACCGAAAACAATATTCCAAGCAGATCAGATTCTCCATGTAAACATGTGCCCGGATTGACATTTTTCGATCCGATTGGACTGGCAATCCACTTTATGTAAACAGATCCTCAGGCTTTTAGAACATAATGCTTTAAAATCATGCTCTGCTCCACACAGACTAAATATAAACTTCATGAAATGAGGATTATATTAAGCAACTACTGTTCACATTGCAATGTACTCCTCTTATTAGCATAGCTGTAAAGTTTCAGTACTATTATTTCTGTATATATTACTTTTTTATGAAATTTTTGGAATAGCTGATATCAAGGGTATTTCATTTTTTTTTTTAAATGAACTTTGGAACATGATGAGAAATTGACTAAGCAAAGAGATTATTCTTTTTTTATTTTATGTGAAGTACTTCAAAATAAAATCAAAATTGATAGATAATAAAATCAATAATAAATCCACGATGTTTACATCTTACTGGTGTATTAAGCCAATGTCGACATGCTCTGGGGTATTTCGGAATAATAGACCATTTGCACGTTGACGTAAAAATCTCACAAGTTGTTACAGCATTGTTGCCTGAACAATGCTGTAACAACGTTGTTATCATCTGTGAACAACACTGATGAATTAACAACATTGTTCATCATTGTTTCAACAAGTTGTTACAGCTTCATGAAGCAACCGAAGGACGTGTTGATACATCAGTCATGTTCACAATTGTTGTAACATTGTTGTTCATCGTTGTTATTTCGTCATGCTGTTACAACATGTTGTATCATGTACGAACAACGTTGTTGGCTATAAAGAATGTGCTGTTGGAACAACCTGTTCATGACTTGATTTATCCGTGAACAAGTTGTTCGAACTATAAGTGAACAACTTGTTGACAACTTGTTCACGGGGTGCAGCACAACATTGTTCACGCCTGTTAACAACCGTGAACAATTTGTGCGTTTTTACGCGTGTACCAGAATACTTTGCCAGTATTCTAGTGTTTCGGCTATTCTCGGGAGCACGGGAGTACTTAGGCTATTTGATATTTCGAAACAGACTGGTGTGTCCTGTAGCGCACTGCCTCTCACCAAAAGTTAAGCCCGGTTAGACGGGGTTAGTACTTGGATGGGTTGACTGCTTGGGAATGACCCCGTTGTCGAGCTTGGAACTCACGTGAGTAGAGTTGTAGTTGATTTCTCCTGTGCTTCGAGGGTTTTTCGCCAGGTTCTCCGGTTTTCCTCCCTCCGTAAAATCAACACCTAACATCTTAGATGTGATCCGTGGTCTGAATTGTGTCGTATGGCGGCTGCTTGGAGCGCCTTTGATATGCCTCGACACGGACACGTTCATCTGCGTCCTTCGCAATTCAGCCACTGGCTAGTGGCTGCAAGTAAGGATGATTAGCCCCCAGTCCTTTATCCTTTAAAAGGGATGACTCAAAAGGACCCGTCCAGTCCTTTCGCGGTTTTTCCAAAATATGTCGTCAAATATATGTTTTTTTTGAAAATTTGTCGTCAAATTTCAGGGTTAGGGTTGGTTAGGGTTAGTCAGAAATCTGGTTTGCCCACGTCATCGTGCAAATGACCTATTGGGAAGAGGGAACGGAACGTCGCATATTATTATCAACCTTATTAATAATAGGCGAGTTTCAGGGTGTTGCGCGCGCATCGTTTTGCAAAGGAATTGACGGGCTCCCCACAAATTAAGCAATGGCAAACAGACTTGCTAGCGAGCCAACAACAGCAGAATAACAGTGTTAAATATCCAGAAACTGTATCTCTACTTTGTTTACTTTAAATAGTACGTTTACTTTGAGGGGAGCTTGCCAGTTTTTTCGAAAAATGATGCCCGCCCAACACCCTGAAACGCTTTGGCCCTATATGGTGGGTAGCGGAGAAAAGATCCTGGGTACAAGGTTGTGGTATTGATTTTCCGGTCATTGGTTAATGGCTCTTTTTGGACTAGCCTGGTACCCTGGCCCAATCAAAGAATATGGGCCAGGTAACCACTAAAGACTTCTGCTTTCCTATTGGTTGAAATTTCGCGCGTTTTTAGTGGCTATGAGTAAAACTGCAATCGTCATAAGTGGATTTAGCCCTGATGACGCGAGAATGAGATTAGTGGTTACCTGGCCCATATTTCTTTTGAAATTGGGCCAGGGTACCAGGCTATTTTTGGACTGGTAAGTTTTGGCGGGAAAATTTCTGAGTTGATTTGAATTCAAATAAAAGAGAATTAAGCATCTTTATTGGAAATATTTTGAACATTGTAATACGCTAGAACATTACTGTAGGTTTTCGTTAAAACTTTACAAGAAGCGACACGAAAAAGCTAACAGGTAAGGTGATGGCAAACTGCGAAGACGAAAACAGCAAACTTGAAAAGAAAAATAAATCAAGAGCGAGATAGTAAATGCTTTTCAGAGAGTGTTGTAAAACATTGTTTTTCTACGTTTAGTATAGAGTGTAGACCTTTTAAAATGCTTTTAAACCCAAATATGATATCACTGCATATGGATTCTATTTAATGTGTATAGTTGAAACTTGAAAGCCAAAATATTTTTTGATTTGAACTTTTATTTGTTGTTATATTGAGGTTTGTATTTCCAGAATGGTAATGAGGGTGATGTCTATGTAGGCATAATTTGCATACGCAGTGTTCCGTTACAGCAGAAATATTACCCAATTCACATGTTAATGGATACTTGAATAGTATATTCTATATTTTATCATTTTTTTTCATTAAAATCTTCAAGCGGTTGATCATAAGAAAAGAAAAAAACACACACGAATGCCTACATTGACGTCATCCTCATTAACATTTTGGAAATACAAACCTAAATATAACAACAAATAGAAGTTCAAGTCAGAAATTGTTTTGGCATTCAACTATTCACTTTATATAGAATCCATATCAGTGATATCTTATTTGAGTTTATAGACACTTTTAATAAGTGCAGAGTATAGGTACGTCATTGTCCGCACTTGACGTCATTTTCAGCCTTTTGAATTCTGTTGAAAATATACAAAAGCTAAAGGCCTGGCCAAACGCTTTCAACATCGCATTCAACATCATTCCACATTGTTGAACGATGTTGAATAATGTTGAAAGCACGAGTGGCCAAATGAATTCAACATCGTTCAACATTCATGAATGACAATTAATTGAACGCGGGCTACCACAAATGCTGGAATCGACAATATGCCGCATGGCGCATGTCTCTGTTCAACAAAATTGAATGAAATGTGGCCGAATGCGTTCAACACCTTCAACATTTTGAGAACAATAGAAATGGTGAACGCGTGTTGAAAATTGACCAGTTTAAAATTGAGTATATTCGTCTGTTGATGATTAAATGCCATTTAAAGGGGGGGGGGGGGGGGGGGGGGGGGGGGGGGGGGGTTACAATTTCTCAAAAATTTATAAAGTTCGAATCGAATAATTTGATTACATGTACTTGAACTACTGCAGGTCTTGCAAACTGCGGGCTCAACACCAAAATTCAAATCGAAAATGGCGCGTGGTGCATGTCTTCGGTTTATGGAGAAGATTCAGAAGGATTTTATGGCATTGTTTCTGTTTATTTAGCTTTAATTGTTTTGAAAATCCTCTGAAGAACATTCCAGCTAACCCAAGGAAGGATGGAGAAGGAAGAAACGTACGTATTTTGAAGAATATTGATGGTTTAAACAGACAATTGACTGCATGTCACGGAAGTGACAAATTTGAGACTTACCGTCTTCACATTTTTTAAATTTGAGACTTCTTTACATGTGCATGTTGCTGTTATATATATATATATATATATATATACCTTGCCGTGCGTTTGTATTAGGTTATTCAGTTGTTGCAATATCATACATGTACATAAATACATGTACATATCTATATATACATGTATTTTTGTTTCACAAATACATTTTCATACAGACCTCACACTTGGTTAATATATAAGTCTTGAATTCTCCTTTTTAATTTTAAGGTCAAGCTATGAATTGTGGGAAATTCTACAAGGCAAATCTGCTATACGAGATGTGGTATGTTTTCTATATTCTGTTACAGACATTAAGTAAGAGTTAATTTATACTGAGAACCGAGGCTTTTAGCCAATATTTGGATAAAAGCTGAGGTTCGAGTTAATTAAATGACTAGTTGAGGTTTTTACTCTAGGTTTACTCTATATTGCCTATATTGAGAAATATCTAGATATTGTCCTGTTAACAAGGTAATATCTATATTTATACAATACCCTGGTTGCTATGCATGCTTTCATTGGTTGTTGGCCATGATCTATTAGAGGACAGACACATGGTCACGTCAGATCACGTCAGCTGACTTGCTTTTTTCCTTCTTCATGCCCCAAAATCCGGTAAGAGTTTCGACAAAAACCTTTTAAATTTTTATTGTATAAAACAAATAGATTCCATTTTTTTGTTGTCTGTTCAGTTTTATACAATACCCTGGTTGCTATGCGTGTTTTCATTGGTTGTTGCCCATGATCTATTAGAGGACAGACACATGGATCACGTCAGCTGACTTGCTTTTTTCTTTCTTCATGCCCCAAAATCCGGCAAGAAGTATTGTGTAACTTTTATATTGTATAAAACAAATAGACTCCATTTTTTTGTTGTCTGTTCAGTTATAGATGAACAGAGGACATCACAACGTGGTAAGAACATCAGTGACCCACTCGACTGCGTCTCGTGGGCCACTTTTTTGTTCTTACCACGTTGTGACGTCATCTGTGCATCTATAACTGAACAGACAACGGCAAAATGGAATCTATTTGTTAAATACAGCGCCTTGCATTTTTACTGTTGTGGTAATAGAAGCGTTCCTAAAATATTGTTGCAATACATTGCTCAAGTTGAACAATTCATTTCATAAGATTCATTGACAACTTCCTGTTTTGAATTCTCTTTTGAATTTGATTGGTGTTTGGCAAATAATCCTGTTTCTTATTGGTTGTTTAAAAACCAGAAACCAATCAAATTCAAAACAGGAAGTTAGCAATGAATTGATCAACTTGAGGCATATATTGCAATGATATTTTAGGAACGCTTCTATTGCCACGACAGTAATTATTGGTTTTCTTGGGATATATTGTAGATACAGCTCTAGAAAAACAAAGAAAACTGACTCAACTATTAAATAATTATACATATACCCAGGCTTGTCTCCATGTATATATATAAACACCCCTTAATCCATTGCTACCTAGGATATCTGAGGATTCTCGCAGCTTGGATGAGTAAAATGGTCTGGTGTTAGACAGAGTAAAATATTAAAGAGGCCAGTTAATGAGTTGATTTTGTGATGTGATTTTTTTTCATTTGGTATTTTGGTGAAATGGATTTTTTATTGTTTCTTTCTATCCAGGAACATGTCAGCATGGAGATAAATGAAAACAAAGATAAACTGATAAAGGGACTTTCTTTCTTCAGAAAACCAAGGTAAAGTACATTCCATATTTGTGAGTGTGTAAACCTTCATAATTTTTGTACACTCGGCAACCAACCGCCAAGCGTACAAAATTTCCAGATTTTGTGTACACTCGGCAACCAACTGCCAAGCGTACAAATTTCCAGATTTTGTGTACACTCGGCAACCAACTGCCAAGTGTACAAAATTTCCAGATTTTGTGTACACTCGGCAACCAACTGCCAAGCGTACAAAATTTCCAGATTTTTTGTACGTTCGGCAACCAACTGCTGAGCGTACAAAATTTCCAGATTTTGTGTACACTCGGCAACCAACTGCCAAGCGTACAAAATTTCCAGATTTTTTGTACGTTCGGCAACCAACTGCCGAGCGTACAAAATTTCCAGATTTTTTGTACGCTCGGCAACCAACTGCTGAGTGCAGGGTTCTGCCCACGGTGGGCGGTGCAGGGTGGCAGCGCCCAGCACTCAGCAGTGCCGCCCGGCACTCGCGTCAAAACGGACCCTTCCGCCCAGCACCCGAAATATGCAATGAGAAAACCTCATGTGTTGTATTTTTTATATATCTTTTAATTAATATACATCATTTTGTATTGTCTTCGGTGAATTTTTTTTTATTTAAACAATATTATTTGGTGAAATTCAGCACCACAATGCACACAATATTAGCTACCAGACGTGTGATTCGGTGAAATACGATATTCCTTCAAAGCCAGATTGGATTGTCTGATACTTGGGTAAGGCGCTAATCACTTCGCACTTTATTTATTAATGCTTGTAAGATGATACACGGGCGTTGGTAGTCGTAGAACATATGCAGGAAACCTTGCCCTAGCTTTACATGCATGTACGTAGATAATTCGTCATACTGTATATTCTAGCATGCCCTAGCATGTATACAAATATAGCTTAAATTGTTCATTGTTTAAGTAGAGTGTGGTTGCGTGTTGTAATCAAGCATTTGTACGCGTCAGCGTGAGTCATTCGACAAAGAAATTTCCCAAGGGAATTCCAACAAGTGCTCTGTCTGGGTGCAAAAGCAGTAAACATACAGAGGCTATAGTTACTTCAAAAATCATTAGTAATTCATGAGGAAAACACAAAGGAAATCAGTACCATGTCCGTGGTTTTATACCTGATTTAAAACTTCTTGACGTCAGAAAGAATACTAATGAACATACAATTTTATATAAAGAATACTAATGAACATACAATTTTATATAAAGAATACTAATGAACATACAATTTTATATAAAGAATACTAATGAACATAATATCCAATAACGAATCGTTTTTGAAGCCATTCAAAACACTCGCATCACGTGTTTTATCACAACTAAAGCACTCGGGCTGCGCCCTCGTGGTTTTAAATCTGATAAAACGCTCCTGCTCGTGTTTTAAATATTACTTAATAGACTAGATTTTCCCAATATATCCAACAAGTGTTCCACCAGGTCCTATCATTAAACATGTAGTATTCTCAAACATGTCTCTCCTTTCAGTTACTGCATTGCAGTTTTATTAATATTTATATTATCCACATAAATACTTAATAGTAATATTTAGTCTCACAAAGTTGTGAGACACATGATGTAAAGGATTATGAATTTCACTTGCTCACAATTTTGAAAATATCATTTTCAGATTACTAGTTTTCACATATTCTCAGGGGGGGGGGGGTGTGTTAGCCCCCAGGCCTGTAGGTACCCGGCACTCGCATGCTCCTGGGCAGAACCCTGTGAGTGTACAAAATTTCCATACAAACTTTTCAGAATTTTTGTACACTCGGCACCACTGCCACTTTCCTTATTTATTTATTTATTTCCTTTGTTTAGTGTAAGCTCACGGGAGAAACTTAAGAAAGAAACTCAAGTAAAACCTCTTTGGAGAGATTTTGTTTTAAAACTAAGTAAATTCCTTGTAAGTAATCAGGTTTTTAACTAAACATTTTAAACTGTAATGCACTACACTGTTCTGTTACAGTATTGGAGTTTCTCGCTGTCTGAGTTTACGAAATAAGCGAGAAACGTGTTTCTCACACTGGGGGGCCTAGGGAGGGGTGGCAATATTAGGTCACGTGCTACTAAGGTAGCATCTTTTTGTTTTTGCCACCATTGAGTGAGCAGTGTTTTTTTTTTCGCAGTGCCTTTTATCAAGTGTTCATTGAAGTTCTAAGTTTTTGCGCAGAAATCTTTTTGCGTAGAAATGAGTAAAAGCCTTAAGGCTTCCGCGATCCGGCGCCTAGAAGCGCATAACGCAAGTCCAGAGACAGCGGAGAGTTCGAGTCGTCGCGAGAGTCGAGCGACGGGCCATAGCCACGGATCTAATAATTCTCCGTCAGACAGAGGTGGACCCACGACTTCCAGGACCAGCCATAGAAGGCGAGCAGACGATGGAAGCGATGAACCTCCCGCTTGGGCAAAGGAACTACTGGCGTCAAACAAGGCAACCGAACGCCGTCTGAAGACGCTGGAAAGCGAAGTAAAGGCCTCGAGCAAGCGGTCGGGGAGAAAGCGCGAGCACTCGCCAGCGCCAGAGTTCAAATACAAGAGAAATAAAACCCAATACGAGTTCAACAGCAAGGTCATGGGGACCATTGAAGCGGCATTGGAGGCCTCGGACGAAGACGAACGCGAGACGGCGTTGAGGGAAGGTAAGAACCTTATCCTCGAGAGGAACAAACACATAAAACTGGCTGAGAAATTCGGGTGGGAAACGGTCGAGTGCTATGTGGACGAGCCCCTAGCTAGTGACTCGGACGACGAAAAGCGCATAAGGCGCGCCGTGAAGGAAGGAAAAGCAATGAAGGAAGAGAAGAGAAAGGCAGCAAGGCAGATAAAACCCCCGGCGACGCGGTTTTTCCCAAACGAAAGGAATCACGTCGCGACCAGCAACCGTGTCGTTTTGAAAAGATCAAATATCACAGCTGGCCCTTCAAGAGATTCAAATTGCTTTCGTTGTGGCCGACTGGGCCACCTTGCCAGATTCTGTAAGAGCTCAGTCGGAAACCAAGGGCAAGCTAAACCCAACTCATTGTGACTTCGCATGCAATAATACTCTTACATTTGAGAACCATATTGACCAGCTACAGTTAGATTGCGTAAATAAAGGTTTTGACAATGTTTATTCGGTCGCTAACGTTAAGGGTCGACTAAGAGCGAATGTTGTTTTTTGGGAGGAAATTGGCGCCTCCAATTGGGTTTTGAAAATTATTCGCAATGGATATGCACTGCCGTTCGTCGAGGAACCACGCAGCGCTAAATCTAACAATCACAACTCCGCAATGCGCAATAATGTTTTCGTGAACAACGAGATTGCGCGCTTATTAGATGCAGGCTGCATTAAGGAAACCTCGAGTGACAATGCCTGTATTATATCACCGCTTGGCGTCGTGTCAAATGCTGAGAAGAACCGCCTTATTCTAGACTTACGGTTAGTGAACAGTCTCTTAAAGTCTTATCGCTTTAAATACGAAGACTTAAGAACATTTCGCGATATTTTTCGTCAAGGCGACTGGTTTTTTAAGTTCGACTATAAGTCGGGTTACCATCATGTTGACATAATTCCGGAACACCAACAATACTTGGCATTCGCTTGGCGCGACGGAAATGTCACTCGATATTATGTTTTTACCGTACTTCCTTTTGGCTTGGCGACGGCGCCCTACGTTTTTACAAAAATACAAAAGGCCTTAGTAAAGCATTGGCGCGCACAAGGTATCCGTATTTTTACGTATTTAGACGACGGCATTGGAGGTGGTTCTTCGCAAGAACTATCGTCACGAATATCAGCGCAAGTCAGAACCGATGTAGAGCGGAGTGGTTTTTTGTGGCACCCCGAGAAATCGGTATGGGAACCATCTCAGCAAGGGGAGGTCCTTGGGTTTCTAGTTGATTTAAAAGACGGTCGTTTTAGAGTGCCAGAGCGCCGAATCCAAGGCTTACAGAAAAAGCTTAATAAGGTAGCACAGTCCTTTCAACCTACTGCCCGGGAGATTGCTCAAGTAACAGGGACAATAGTATCCATGAGTTTAGCCTTAGGACCAGTGGCTCGTCCGTGGACAAGGGCATTGTACAGAATCATCATGCAGGCCAGCACATGGGGGGAGCGTAGAAACCTTGATGATGAAGCCCTTCGGGAGCTAGAATTTTGGAGGAATAGCTTTGAAGTTTGCCACGGTCAGGCAATATGGTTGGTTAACCCCAAGCCCGAGATCCTTTCTTACTCCGATGCGAGTGACACAGGATGGGGGGGCTATAGTGTTGAACTTGGGGGAAGTATTGCAAAGGGAAGTTGGTCCCCAGAGGAGGGGCTTAAGAGCTCAACATGGCGGGAATTACGAGCAACTCATTTGGTGTTGTTATCACTGCTACCACATCTCGAAGGAAAGGAGGTTCGCCATCGGACGGACAATAAGAATGTGGAATCTATATTGAAAGTGGGTAGCCGGACTAGAGAGCTGCACAAGGAAGCAGTGGAAATATACCAGTTATGTCACCAGTTTGGTGTGCGTCTTCAGGCAGAGTGGATTCCAAGGGAATTCAATGACGAAGCTGACCAATTATCGCGCCAAGCTGACAGTGACGACTATATGTTGAACCCCTCTTATTTTGCGGCAATAGACATCCTTTGGGGCCCACACACAGTGGACAGGTTCTCCTCATTTCGCACACGACAGGTCCCGAGATTTTGCAGCCAATGGCTGAATCCTTTGACAGAACAGGTAGATGCCTTTACTGTAGACTGGTCGGACGAGAACAACTGGATTTTTCCACCACCATACCTGATCCCAAGAGTTGTTCAACACATGGAGAGTGGTGCTGAGGACGGAACATTGATCGTTCCTCTGTGGACTTCTGCCCCCTGGTGGCCAATTCTCACTATCGACGGCCGGCACCCACAACCATGGATTGAGGAATGGATGGATCTTCCCCTGAGCGACGAGACATTCATTCCTGCCGTTGCTGACACTTGTATGTTTGGCTCAGGAACACCTTCGCACCGAGTATTAGCATTGAAGATTCGATTTGACCAAAGGAGTCTGCTACGGAGGTCAACCGAAACCCAGCCTTTTATAGGCCAGTGAAGATAACCTGTGAGAGGCAAGGTAGAAGTAACCTGCACAATGCATGACAGCACCTGTTGTATAGAGGCAATGCAAGTATGCTACAACTGGTGGGAGCAGACCATTGAGACAAATATAACCTGTGAGAGGTGGCCTTCGAGAGGCAATGGAAAGATATAGCCTGTGAGAGGCAGCCTGTGAGAGGTAGTGTAAAATATAGCCTGTGAGAGGCAATGCAAATGAAAACCTGCGAGAGGCAGTCCAAAGAGAACTTGTGAGAGACAATGTTCAGAAAACCTGCGAGAGGTAGTCCAAAGAGAACCTATAAGAGACAATGCAAATAAAACCTGTGAGAGGCAGTCCAGAGAGAACTTGTGAGAGACAATACAAAGAAAACCTGTGAGAGGCAGTCCATAGAGAACTTGGAAGAGGCAGAGGAAACAATGAGTAGAGGGTATATGAGAGGTTATGAAGGTCCCAAGTGAGGCAACAGGAGAGGACGAGACATTCCTTGGGATATTGAACACATTGCAAGTACACCATCATATTGAATTTTGTAATTATAATTCTGCCTGTTGTAGAACAAGGGAGGAAGAGGAAAGAACCAGCTGAAAAAGGTAAAACCTGGAATGGTATACAGCTCAACGACCCGGAGCTGCGTTCTTTGGCAAAGGAGATTCCAGAAATTCTCCTTCGTGATCGGGCACCTCGAACAGTGCGCAAGTATCAGAATTCTTTCCAACATTGGCAGACTTGGGCTGAAAGCAAGGGTCTTCATTCTTTACCGGCTACAGGACAAGAGGTAGCCCTATATATTGCATTCCTCCTACGGTCGGCAAAGACTATGTCCACTATCCACTCAGCGATATATGGGATTGCATGGGCACACAAAAAAGCAGGAAAAAAGTCGCCGACCGATCATACATTGGTCCAGCAGATGGTAGAGGCCAGTAGGCGAATCGTTGGGCAGAAACCAGTGAATCGTAAGCAACCTCTGGAGATAACACATGTGAGAGCTGTTATAGCTAAATTTGGAGAAGGTAATCTATTACAACTGCAGATAACCACCATGATCACCCTAGGATTCAGCGCATTTTTGCGATGGGATGACTTGAGTAAGTTGGAGAGGCAGGACATGTACTTTGAAGAAGATCACATGAAAATTTTCTTGGTGAAACGGAAGAATGACCAGTACAGAGAAGGGTCCTGGATACTGGTTGCCCGTTCAAGCAGACTGACATGTCCAGTGAAGTTGGTGGAGAAATTTATCAGGATGGGGAAGCATCGCCAACAGGAGAAACTGTTCAGGAAAATCTCCCACACTACCAGTGGAATGTATCTACGCAAGCAACCTCTGAGCTACTCCAGAGCAAGGGAACTTTTTAAGATGCAATTAGAAAGCATTGGCTTGGATTCCACTGTGTATGGTTTGCACAGTCTCCGATCCGGTGGCACATCTGCAGCTGCGGCCTGGGGTATCCCAGATAGACTAATCCAGAGACATGGAGGATGGAGATCTGAGAAATCTATGAACATGTATATTAAGGAGTCTCAGAAGACACTGTTGAGAGTGTCTCAAAGTTTAGGTTTATGAACAGAACTGCTAACCACTATTCTTTGTCACTTTGCGGTGGCAGAGCAATTATGGCAACCCGGTGTGAGAATTGGAGTTTCTCGCTGTCTGAGTTTACGAAATAAGCGAGAAACGTGTTTCTCACACTGGGGGGCCTAGGGAGGGGTGGCAATATTAGGTCACGTGCTACTAAGGTAGCATCTTTTTGTTTTTGCCACCATTGAGTGAGCAGTGTTCCCACCCACCCTCCCAGTTGACAAACAAGTGGGTTATTTTGTTATGTATTATAGTTTAATTTAAGGTTGATGATGTAATATATTTGAGTATATTTAATAAAGGCACTGCCGCGGTGGCAGAGCAATTATGGCAACCCGGTGTGAGAATTGGTGTGTACTGTAGTATAGTGTAATGTATTGTCTATTGTAGTTTTACTGTGCTGTACTGCACTGCACTGTAACTGTACTGTAACTGCACTGTGCTGTAAGTGTACTGTGCTGCACTGCACTGTTTTGTACTGTGCTATATGTATTGTACTGTACTATGCTGTACTGTACTGTACTATGCTGTATTGTACTGTACTATGCTGTATTGTATTGTACTGTACTATGCTGTATTGTACTGTACTATACTGTATTGTACTGTACTATGCTGTATTGTACTGTACTATGCTGTATTGTACTG
Source organism: Paragorgia papillata (assembly GCA_035771165.1). Lineage (NCBI taxonomy): Eukaryota > Metazoa > Cnidaria > Anthozoa > Scleralcyonacea > Coralliidae > Paragorgia > Paragorgia papillata. Next base: position 1,151,938 of record JAWNZC010000396.1, on the reverse strand, counting down.
TACTATGCTGTATTGTACTGTACTGCACTGTATCACTACTGTATTGTACTGTACTGTATTGTACTTTACTACAGCACACTGCATTGAACCACTGCAGTACTGTATGTATTGCACTATGTACTGTACTGTATAATGTATACTTGCATTGTAAGTTACAGATGTGTAGTCTTTTGTGTTGTGTTGCAGTGTAGTGCAGTGTAGTGTAGTGTAGTGTAGTGTAGTGTAGTGTAGTGTAGTGTAGTGTAGTGTAGTGTAGTGTAGTGTAGTGTAGTGTAGTGTAGTGTAGTGTAGTGTAGTGTAGTGTAGTGTAGTGTAGTGTAGTGTAGTGTAGTGTAGTGTAGTGTAGTGTAGTGTAGTGTAGTGTAGTGTAGTGTAGTGTAGTGTAGTGTAGTGTAGTGTCGTGTCGTGTCGTGTCGTGTCGTGTCGTGTCGTGTCGTGTCGTGTCGTGTCGTGTCGTGTCGTGTCGTGTCGTGCCGTGTCGTGTCGTGCGGTGTTAGTGTTAGTGTTAGTGTTAGTGTTAGTGTTAGTGTTAGTGTTAGTGTTAGTGTTAGTGTTAGTGTTAGTGTTAGTGTTAGTGTTAGTGTTAGTGTTAGTGTTAGTGTACATTAGTGTTTTCAACTATATTTACTTTCAGAATTCATAACTAATGGCTGTAGCGATAAAGTTATTCTTCTAGTTAAATAATGTAGTTTGTTATCTTTTGTGTTGATAGAATCTTGATGAATGGCAAAGTTTAAAGTTATTTCACAGCTATTTACAAAATGCTTTCAGAGGCTCTAGAGAACAGTTACAGGTTTGTACAGGTCTCAATTATGAAATAATGCACATATAGACCTTATTCAAAACTGGCCACTGAATTAAAAAACGTTTTTATATACATATAAATTTGCCCTTATGAACTTGTTTTCATGTGGGAAATTCAAAACTTTAAAATGGGGTCATAACAGCTAATTTCTATGCACATAAAAGAATTCTAATTCAGTGGCCTGAGAGTGTAAAAAGCCGTTTAAGCAGGAATGGCTTGATTGGGATTTTTTCACCCATTCTGAACCCATTGCTGCCTGGATATCTGAGGGTTCTGGCATGATAACATTCAGGTTTAATTCTTAAAGGGTATTGGCAATAAAAATTAAGTTTGTCTCATTTGAAAGAACTCGTCAAATGGTATAAGAAGACCTTTTGTAATTTTTCTGTATCTTTCTTGTGTTTTGAACAGCGTGCTGTCCACCATCTTGTTGTAATATTGGGTCTAATTAACTAGGAAATTGGTGACGTCACAAGCAGGGTAAACCTGATGAAACTACTCCGTGGGTGACCAAATTTCCACGAAAGGCTTTTTAAATGTTGTGGGTCAATTTAAAATGGAAATAGCGCAACAAAAAATCGAGTTTCTAGCTCATAATGTCAAGGTTGGCAAGATAAAAATTTCACTTTACCCTGCTTATGTCGTACATGCATAATTTTGCATATCGAAAATAATTCCAAGATGGCGGACAGCACGCTGAGTTTGGTCGAAATATTTCCAAAACCAAAACAGATACGGAAAAATTATAAAAGGTCTTCTCATACCATTTGACAAGTTCTTTCAAATGAGATAAACTTAATTTTTATTGCCAATACCCTTTAACCCTGACAAGATGACCTTTTATCAAGCAAAATTATTTTTACAATTGCCATTATTGTAAAATTGTTGTGTCTCGTAGTAGATTTTGTTTCTGTTTAGATGTTAATTTATAAGTTATTTTATGTTTTACAGAGTGTCCTTACGAATGAAATTCACACTGAGACGCTACTGATCCAGGTAAAGACAGTTCTGAACATACACATTTTTTTATATTTAATTTGAAGGTAATTTGGTGACATGAATCTTTTTAGGTCATGGAGCATTATTTTGAAGAGCGTATTTATATATTGAACAGTCTGGAAACCATTTTGGGTCATTGGCAATCAAACACTCATTCTTTTCAGGTAGAGTATGTTTTACAAAAATATACAAAATTATAACAAGTTTTTACTCTTCTCTTCCTCTTCTCTCCCTCTTCTCTCCCTCTTCTCTCCCTCTTCTCTCCCTCTTCTCTCCCTCTTCTCTCCCTCTTCTCTCCCTCTCCTCTCCCTCTCCTCTCCCTCTTCTCTCCCTCTTCTCTCCCTCTTTCTCTCCCTCTTCTCTCCCTCTTCTCTCCCTCTTCTCTCCCTCTTCTCTCCCTCTTCTCTCCCTCTTCTCTCCCTCTTCTCTCCCTCTTCTCTCCCTCTTCTCTCCCTCTTCTCTATTCATGATCTATTGTATATACTGTATATATCTCTTCTCTCACTGCAGGAGCCATTTGCAACGTTTGTAAATCATGCCATGGAAAATGATCAACTTTTAACTGAGGTAAAAAATAATTATGATATTTACGTTTTGTTCCATTTTATTTAGTGTTGGTGGCTTGACAGGTATGGTAAGACAGCAATTTTTTTTTGTCTTAAGTTAATCGATGTTGATTTAATTCTCTCCAGGTTTGGGGTCAATACAAAGAATGTTGCAAGGCTGCAATTCATCTTCCCAAGGGTAATGAACTAGATATGGTACGTCTTTTCTGAGGCTGCTTTGAACTTAATACAATTATTATAAGTAATAACATGACTTGAGGGAAATTAGCGATTAAATTTCCCGCAGCTGAGGGAAGGTTTGTGAAAGCGGCCCGAGGACTTTTACAAATCTTCCCGAGGCAAAGGGGAAATTTAATCACTAATTTCCCGAAAAGTCATGGTATTAGTTTGTAATATTATCATCGCCGAGGAAAACTTTGAGAATTTTTATTTAGGTCAAACGACACTCTCATAGATTCGCACAGCAACTGTTGAGGGAACAGGTAACAACTATTCTTTTTGTTTTTAATCTTTAAGAGGTGTCTTTGTTCACTGTCTGGATGATAGAGGTGTGTGTTGTGGAAAGTGGTTTGTCTAAGTGAGCATTAATAGGAATTTACTGTTCTTTCTTTGCTAGATTGCGGTATTGCGGATTATTTTTTTTCTGTACAAAGATTTTGAGCAGCCAGCTGGAACTTTATTGGAGGCTGTGAAGCTATTCCAGGTATTATGATAAAAATAATCACAACAGTAGCAGCAACAACAGTAGATGCAACGGCAGCAGCAGCAGCAACAACATTAGATGCAACAGCAACAACAGCAGCAGTAGCAGCAACAACAACAACACCAGCAGCAGCAAGAACAGTAGATGCAACGGCAGCAGCAGCAGCAGCAACAACATTAGATGCAACAGCAACAACTGCAGCAGCAGCCACAACAGCAACAACAACACCAACAGCAGCAACAACACCAACAGGAGCAACAACAGCAGCAGCAATAGCAGCAACAACAACAACAACAACAGCACTGCAGCAATAGCAGCAGCAACAACGGCAACAAGAAATTTGGAGTCTGGAATCTGTGATATCCTAATCCCTTCACTCCTTATGTTCTTGTTTCAGGCTCAAGGTTTTGGTACACGTCAAGTGAACAGACATATTTTTGATGGATTTACTGAGCTAATGGTTACTCAAATAGGGTTAGTGCTGTTGGTTGGTTGGGTAATTCCATACAGTAATATAGGTTAGGTGGTTGGTTGGTTGGCTGGTTGGTTGTTTGCTAGGTTTATCTGTCTCTTGATGTATGATTTGTTTGTAGGTTTCTTCAAGTTATGATCTTGGTTGAAGCAATGAAGCTGGAAAGTTTGATTCAAAGTGCAGAAGAAGAAAGGCAAGCCATCGCACATTCCATAATATAGCATTATAATAGAAAAACAGCATTTTGACATACTGTAGTTAATGACACTTAGAAAGTCAGGCAATACACAATTTTAGCCGAGCTTCATTTTCAATTCTTTGGAGGATGAAGAATAAACTGTACACTTGCAGGGCGACAAGAGAACACTGTCCTTTATAATATTATTATACATAGATATCGTCGTGTTATTGAACATGACAGTGTATAAAATTTTATGTCTTTCCTTTCATTTAGTCTTGAAAGTCACCCAATTGCCAAGGAAAATTCAGTGATCAAGGTATGTATATTGACCTTATACGGTGTATGAAAAATATATGTGTCGTATTGAAAATTTACCCCCCTCAAAAAAAAGTAGCACTATGTTTTTAAGAGAATGTAAAAACTAGAGTGCTGCATAGGCAGTGTTTTAGATAGAGCAAAGTGAAAAGATGGTAAACTGCTGAGAATAGTTTTAATAACGAAATACGGACGCTTCAAGCAGAGCCCTTCATCAGAAAACTAGAGTGTTGTGTAGACAGTGTTTTAGATAGAGCAAAGTGAAAAGATGGTAACTGCCGAGAATAGTTTTGATAACGAAATACTGACATTTCAAGCGGAGCCCTTCATTGCAGTAAAAGTCAGTATTTCGTCTCCAGACGGGACTCGAACCCACAACCTTCCGAATGCCAGCCAGACGCTCTCACCATTGAGCCTCTGGAACTCAGATGGTAGACCGAGGTTGTTTTCGATATTTATACCTGGGAACTAGTCAGATGTTTATTTTCAGTAAATGTTTTTCTATGTTATTAGTGTTTTCAGGTTGAAGTTGTAACTGAAATCGAGGGCAATAAGATACGCAATCCATTGAGTTACTTGGATCTAAATGATGCATGATGTACTATTTTTTTTTAGGAACTGGATGCTATTTTTGGAAAATGGGGTGAGCTTGTTCATCATGGACCAGTTATGTTGGCTTGGACTGCAGTGAGATTTATCATAGAAACAGACCAGGACACAACTCAGGTAATACAAGTGCTCTAGAACTGTGAAGTACTCGCATGAATAGCTACTGAATTAAGTGGAGTGGAGTGGAATGTACAGTACAATGAGTACAGTACAGTACGGTACAGCACAGTACAGTACGGTACAGCACGGCATAACAGCACGGTACAGTACAGTACAGTACGGTACAGCACGGCATAACACAGCACGGTACAGTACAGTACATACAGTACGGTACAGCACGGCATAACACAGCACGGTACAGTACAGTGCAGTACAGTACAGTACAGCACGTTGTGGTATGATATTGTGGTATGATATTGTGTTATGTAAATATTTTCTAACGTTTTAGAATGTGAGAAGATTGGGTACTAAAGCACTTCAGTGCAACGTTTTTCCATATTTGCTTAATTTAATGAAATCAACACCTTTTACAGGACTTAGTGTAAGTTTTGTTCCATTTCTTGCATGCTTGAAACTTAAAGGAATGAAGGAAGAATGATGCACATGGTGTCACATCGAAACTTCAGATTTTTGGAATTAAGAATCAAAGTAGAGGGTGTTTTTTTTTTTTTTGTAGGCTTTGTCAAATTCCGTAAAGAGCGTTATTTATAATTTATTATCAGTTGTGCTGACATTATTTCATGAAAGTACTCTGGGTGACCTTATGGTAGGTCTTCTGGATATACTCGCATTAATTACCTTCTAATTATTAATTAGAATTCTAGTTGACTCAACTGGATACAGCCACTGATCTCAATAAAACTGGATGGGGCATGAGATCAATCCTAGATTGAAAACAGACAAAAAGAATTATTTTAAGAAAATTTAAACGAATGTAATGACACAAGAAGTACTCAATAAGATTTAAGACGCTAATTTCTTGCATTTGTTTCTGTTACTAAGCTGTAAAACTTTAAATTTCGTTGTTTTTCTTCAGTGCCGACAACGAAGAAACTTCACGATAATATAAACTGTAAAACAGACTATAAAATCTACAAAGAATTCAATTCCAAGTCTTAAATTGTGCCTTGTATAGTAATCGTAATGCCTTAATATCTCGTGTTGTGTACTTGCCATCGTTTGACTGTATTTGTTGTTAAACAGTGAAAACTAAACGAACCGGCATCTGTTGTTTGCTTTACGGCTTTTCCGACTCCCCCGGCACAGAGTACTTAATATTCCTACCCCCGAATAATATGACCGTGCTGACGTCAAGATTGCTTATGCCAGTCAAGTTTGGGAATGGGAACAAGTTCTAAGGCCGCAATGCGTCATATGTTCCACTACGTAAGATGGCGGCGACTGGCACGAAATGTTTGACTGCTGGCCATAGGGAATGGCCTATCCAGTTTATATAGAGATCAGTGGATACAGCGGGTTGAGAACGTCGGCCTGTTAGAGCGGGTTGAGGACCTCAGTTTCTCAACTGGATACAGTGGGTTGGGAAGGTCAAATCGTTAGATTTGTAAAAGTTTACTTTTTCTTTTGTTTTAAGATACTCATAGCTGTGTTGAAGGAAACTTTAACAAGTCGTGAGTTGTGCGAGATGTTTTGGCAGAGTGTAAGTTTTCTAACTTGATTGGTGTAGAAACAATTTTTTTCTCAGGTTGTTTTACTATGTATGCATAAAGTCACCATCACTACTACAGTCACTACCATAACCACCACTATCACCACCACCATCATCATTACTATCACTACCATCACCACCACCATAACCACCACCATCATCACCACCATCACCCACCACCACCATCGTCACCACCACCATCATCACCCACCACCACCATCATCACCACCACCATCATCACCCACCACCACCATCATCACCCACCACCATCATCACCACCATCACCCACCATCACCATCACCACCCACCACCACTATCACCACCACCACCATCACCCACCACCACCATTACCACCCCATCACCACTACCACTATCATCACCACCATCACCCACCATCACCACCACCATCATCACCATCACCATCGCCCACCACCACCATCACCACTACCACCATCACCACCATAACCATCACTACCATCACCACCACCATCACTACTACCATTACCACCATCACTACTACCATTACCACCATCACTACCACCATCACCACCATAACCATCACTACCATCACCACCACCATCACTACTACCATTACCACCATTACCACCATCACTACTACCATTACCACCATCACCACCATCACCACCACTACCACTACCACCATCACCACCATCTTTATTACTGTCATTATCAAGATGATGATGATGATGATGATGATCATTATTGTTATTATTACATTATTTATTCTTCTCTCATTCGTATTATGGTATTTTTTAGGATCCAGAAAGCGGAATGGCAATGCTCTTAAAGTCGGCAAGAACTAAGTAAGCTTATCAAAATATGTTTATCTTAGCGCTGGAGACAAATAATGAAATATTTGGCGGTCATTGGCGGTTCGTAATCTTTCATTTCTATTTTATCTTCATCCAGATTTCCTTTTCGCTTCACACCATTCACCCAAATAATGACGTCACTTGCAAAAGATAAAGCCACCAGTGAAAATGTAAGAAAACATTTTATTTGTCACTAGGGACGCTGGATAACCTATCCGTTGTATCGGTTGGTCCAGTGTTACTACAGGAGGAAACCAGAGTAAACTAAACTATATGTTTCTGTAATAATTTCTTAACTATGATATTCGGCTCTCTTGAAAAGCAATTTTGTATTTTGAAATAAAGCTTTTCTCTCTCTGACGAAGGGCCTTCGCTCGAAACGTTAAGCCCTAATCAAACGAGAACGCAAGTCATCGCAAGTTGGCAGTCACGCTATCTCAGCCAGTCGCTCTGAATAATTTCTCGAAAATATTATGTACCGTGACAAAGTTAAAACTTGTTTAAAACACTCATGAAACCTTTATTTTGTTAATTTGGGTGTTCAAACGACCGCCACAGAAATTTGTGACTGCCAACTTGCGATGACTTGCGTTCTCGTTTGATCAGGGCTTTATACTCCTACGTTCTCTGTTTCGGCAGTATATCTAACGTTACTATATTTCGATTGTTGTTTCAACACTACCTACGCAGCAGACTACTTTTATTTATATGTTTTTCATTTGCCTTTCTATATTCACTTGAAGCTTTTCAATTATCTGAACAACCTGACAAGTTACACAGAATGTTCTAACGTCAACAGCTTGGAAGATGTTGATTGCACTGATTCAGATGAAACACTTTGGAAGTTGATCAACGCTAAAATCCTTTATAAATCAGGTAATGAACGATTTAGGAAAGAACAAAAAGTTTTCTTGGAAAGTTTCCAGGCTTTACAATTGGGATGTTGCTGTACGTTATTTTTTTGTTGTTTTTTTTTCCAGTTGTGTCAACTGCTGATAAAATTGTTATTCCTTCTGGAACGTTTGGCAAAGTGTACATGTCGAACGAAGGTGAGCGGAAAACATGAGGGTCATCGTTTATTTTTATTTTTTAATTTTTTTTTTGAGTTTTTATTTCTACAGTGGGTTCTTTTTCAATGATAACCAATGTCGTTCCCAGAGCCCACGTTCTGCACCCGGGAAACGAGAGACTGTGGGATAATCGTTACGTTATTGGCTGAATAGTGAGCATGAGTTGGTTTGAAATGACTGGAAGTAGAATTAATAAAACCAAAATAACAAAGATGTCTGACGACAAGACTCCAGTGAAGACGTTGCCGCGATCGATATCTTCGCCGTATGTGTGTAGATAGTGTAATTCGAGCTTCGGCAGCAACCCCATTGACTTGTTTGGGGAAAAGTCAAACAAGGAGAACATACTATCCAGATTCCGCTCGGATATTTACGCATGCGTACCTCAACCGGAATAACAAGAATCCTGTGATTTGAAACGGATTATCCCAGAGTCTCTCGTTTCCCAGGTGGGGAACGTGGGCTCTGGGAACGAGATTGAATGATAACATTATAAAAAAACTAATTTATTGAGGGAAACATATGACAGTATTTAGATACTGATAAGCCAATGGACCTCACCTCTTGATGAAACTAGTTCGTAGGTTTAACTGGGCAAACTATGGCGTTGATTTTACCGAGGGAAGGAAACTATAGAACACAGTAAAAAATCCTCGAGGTACAGGAGAGAACCAACGACTCTACCCACACGAAGCTAAGGTGGTCACCCATCCAAGTACTAACCTCATTTTACCGGGCTTAAACTGCATATAAACCCTACACAGTTTTCAGTTTTCTGAAAATAGGACGCAAAAATAGCTGATAAGTTCTTTTACAGTTTTTGATTTGGTCCATTCATTCCAGAGATATCTCGCTTTAAACATAGCTATTTATATGAAAAAGCCGCAAATTATAGAGGATTGGGACGAGACACATTTGACGTCATCGGCTACAATAGCCGTGTTTGAGCAACCGTATACAGCACACCTATCTGGCATTACTAAAATTATTAAACTGCAAATATTCGACGAATTTTAAAGCTAAACTTAGTATGGAAAACCTCGTGCGTACACTGCTAGTGACAGAGCGATCAGAGTTGACGTTTCTTAAATGACGTCACGCCTTGTCGGTTCCAGGCCCTATTTTGATCATATAATATTTGCGGCAATTTTTCGCGGGACGTTCAAATTGGAGCATTTTGCCGATGTTTGAAGCAAGATATCTCCGGAACGAATGGACCAAATCAAAAACTGTAAAATAACTCATCAGTTCTTTTGCCGTGATCTATACAAACAAATAAAAACTGTGCAGGGTTTATATGCACTTTAACTTCAGCGGCGATAGGCATCGGGCTAACAGCTTGTGCTACCCATGCCTCCCTTTATTTTTACTGTAGGTATGCATCTGCTTCGCTGGTCGTTCAAGTACTCATGTTGGCAACTGTTTCTTCTGGAGTTGGATTCTTTCCTTCAATACGCACCACACAGCACAGGTATTGTTGTGACTCTGTCTAACACCAGATGATTTTACTCATCAAAGAGAGAACCCTCAGACATCCTAGGTAGCAATGAGTTAACAAGTGATTAACCCATTCCTGCCTGAGCTGGCCAAAAATGATCCCTTTATTGTTTTACTCTGTCTAACACCAGATGATTTTACTCATCAAAGAGAGAACCCTCAGACATCCTAGGCAGCATTAGTTAACAAGTGGTTAACCCATTCCTGCCTGAGCTGGCCAAAAAATGGCCTCTTTATTGGTTTACTCTGTCTAAACTAAAAATTCATAAATTATTATTATTATTAAACTTTTGTTTAATTTTCAGATCGTGAGACTCAACATTTTATCGTCAAAGTTATCGATATTATTGAAATAGTGAATAATGTATTGCAGTACAACTGGAGCAAGATTTCATCATTGGTTCATCTGGTTGACAGAATCTATTATATATTACAGAAGTAAGTGATATGATAAGTTGTACGTATACATGTAGTGCATGTGGTACGTTTGTGAGCTTAGTGTGATGGAACAGACGTTTGGTGGACGTTCGTCAAGCTCGATTACTCAGAAAAGATTTCTGAGCCCCAGACAGGGTTCGAACCTGCAACCTAATGACTATATAGTCATTTATAAGTAATATTGGGCATTTCACTCGATTACATAGCATGTTCTCAGGATTTTGGGTGAAGGAAAATTCGAGTGTAGAATATATACATTTTAAGACCAGACCGGGACCAGTTGCGAAAAATGCAACTACACAGGCCTTCCGGCAGGAATTGAACCCACGACCTTGCGATTCTAGTGCAATGCTCTGACCACTGAGCCACGGAGGGCGTTGCCGAGAGCTTGATCGCGAGTTCTGTATATATATTAAGGTGGTAATGCCAGGAGAGAATTGGGTATATTATAAGTAATATTGGGCATTTCACTCGATTACATAGCATGTTCTCAGGATTTAATGACTAGTCACATGCTCTAACCATTGAGCTACTCAGGCGATAAGTGTTAGCGAGATGTAGTATGAAGTTGGATTTAATTCAGTTATCTCTCTTCCAGATATTCTGCCAATCCAAAGTGTCCTCCTGAGTTGATTACTGCTTGTGTAAAGTGTCTGACAACTGTCACATCCCATGAACCTTTTCAGGTTAGTCTCTGACACAATCGAGCCCGGGGGGTACTCTGGCAATTTTTGGGTAGGTGTATCCCAAACCATAGTCAATCGAAATATGGTCTGGAAACTCAGCTAAAGTCTTTGGTCTATCTTTTTGTTCGCCTTTATGCATTGAACAAGTCACTGAACACATTGTATTTTAGTATAACGAATGAATTGTCCAATAGCAAGGTTTCAGTTCAATCACTCAACCGTGCTATTTAAATATTAATAAACCTAAAACAAAGGATGTGCACGGTGTAAGGTACGGTTCAACATAAAATCCTAACTCATTATAGGCGCTTTGAAGTTTGCCGAGTTTCCAGACCATATCTCGATTGACTATGCCCAGACGTAAAAAGGTGATTTTTCATACCCTATCCCAGACCTAAACTAAAAAAATCAATACCCTATCCCAGCACTGGTGTCACATCGGCATCCATACTCTATCTCAGACCAAAATAAGCACCCTATTCCAGACAATTGGACAATTTGTTTACCCTATCCCAAACCCAGGAGCTGGTGAAAGCATACAATACCCGTATCCTCTATATACGAGAGATACTCCCGGGCATAGTCGATCGAGATATGGTCTGGAAACTCGGCAAACTTCAAAGCGCCTATAATGAGCTGTGATTTTATGTTGAACCGTACCTTACACCGTGCACATCCTTTGTTTTAGGTTTATTAATGTTTATATAGCACGGTTGAGTGATTGAACTGAAACGTTGCTGTTGGACAATTCGTTCATTATACTAAAATACAATGTGTTCAGTGACCGTACACCGTGCACAAAAATGCGAAAAGGCGAACAAAAAGATAGACCAAAGACTTTAGCTGAGTTTCCAGACCATATCTCGATTGACTATATATGTTTCGTGGCAATCAAGAGCCAGACACTGGAAATAATTCTTTATTTTATTTTATACTAATCATATGGTTCTTTATTTTTAGTCATGGATAAGTTTTCAACAGACTGGATTTCTTCCATTTTGTATCTCATTTATACAACCCACCGAGATAAGAATCTTACTTAGGTATTGCAAAGTGAAAAGATGGTAAACTGCCGAGATTAGTTTTGATAACGAAATACTGACGTTTCAAGCAGAGCCCTTCATCAGAGTAACCTTCACCAGAGTAAAATGTAAACATTAGGCTTTTTGGCCTGTTATGCACCAGTCCTAGATAAAGCATTTTTCTTCCTGGCATCCAAAAATAAATATTTCCTGCTAAACTAAATTAACGATTTCCTGCCTGATAGAATTTTTCAATTTTATAAGTTGTGATACCACCAGACTTGCAAGTTTGTATCTCAAAACCATAATTTATCTGAATGTGGTATCTATACATTATACATACTTTGAAATAGCGAACTTTTTCAATTGAATACTACGTAATACAAGTACTAGCCTCAAAAATCGAAATGCTGAAACAGTTGAATAAGATAAAAGCAGCTTGCATTCTTGCATATTATTCTGACTATGCGTTTTTGGAGTCGTTCAATACGGCAGAGATTACTTTTGTAAAGTCCTTGTGATACGAAAGGATGTAAACGTTCGTATCCGTAGATAATTTTAGAAATGATTTTTGTTTAGAAAATCAATGTAAATCAGCAGGATTTTGTATCAGATATACAACTAGTGATTAAACATTCATTTCATTTGTGTTTTCTTCATGAGTCATTCACGAGTATTACAATCCCATGTATACCTTTCTTTTCAGTGCCGTAGCAGTTGACCCTGGGAATTATGGCAATTTTCTAACCGCGCGTGAACGGTCGCATGGTTCATATTCCGTCACCTTGGCAACACTGGAGGTGATAAAGGAGCTGGTTGCTATGGTTTCTCCGGCGGAGGCGAATGGTACAAACATTTCTGGAATGAATGACTTTATAGCTTGCTTGGTGTTTGTCTGCAGGGATATATTCAATAGTTATCAGAAATGGCATTACAGAGATCTGAAGGAGAAACAAATGATTGGTAAGGATTGATTTTTGTGTAGGTTGTTGTCGGTGGTGATTAGTGGTGGTGGTGGTGAGTGGTGGTGGATATTGGTTGTGATCTTGATTGGTGTCGGTGTTGGTGATGGTTGCATTATGTAGTGATGATGGTGGTCGGTGGTGATTGTTGGTTGTGGTGGGTGATGGTGGATATTGGTTGTGGTCTTGATTGGTGTTGGTGTTGGTGATGGTTGCATTATGTAGTGGTGGTGGTTGGTGATGATGGTGATTGGTAGTTGTGAGTGGTGGTTGTTGTGAGTGGTCGTGGTTATTGGTTGTGGTCTTGATTGTTGTTGCATCATGTGGTGGTTGGTGGTGATTGGTGATGGTGTTGGTGATTGTGGTGGTGAGTGGTGAAGGTTGCATTATGTGGTGTGGTGATGGTAGTTGATAGTAATGGTAGTGATTGTCGATTGTGAGTGATGGTGGATATTGGTTGTGGTCTTGATTGATTGTTTGTTGGTGATATTGCATTATGTAGTGGTGGTGGTTGGTGATGATAGTGGTGGTGGTGGTTGGTGATGATAGTGATTGGTAGTTGTGGTTGTGGTGAGTGATCGTGGTTATTGGTTGTGGTCTTGATTGTTGTTGTTGGTGGTTGCATTACGTAGTGGTGGTGGATGATGGTAGTGATTGTCGATTGTGAGTGGTGATTGTGAGTGAGGGTGGTTATTGGTTGTGGTTTTGATTGTGGTTGCATCATGTGGTGGTGGTTGGTGGTGATTGATGATTGGTGATGGTGCTGGTGAGTGGTGAAGGTTGCATTATGTGGTGTGGTGATGGTGGTGGTTGTGAGTGCTGGTTCTTTATGGTGGCTTTGACTGGTGGTGATGGTGATTATAGTAGTGATCGTGGTGGTTGTGACGATGGTTTGCTGGTGGCACTATTTGGTGAGGGTGGTGATTGTTGGTGGTGAATTGTGGAGACGAATGCTGAGGGTGAGTGTGAGTGGTGATGATGGTTATTATGGTGAGTGATCATGGTGGTCAGGTGGTGGTAGTTGTGATGGTTGGTGGTGGCAATGTTTGGTCGAAGTGGTAATAAATAACATGTTAATATATATCGTTTTTACTATTGCTCAACTTTTCACAATGTGTTGTTTTCTATTTCACGCAGGTCTGAAATGTTTAGAAATATTTCACAAGGTTTTGACACTGAAGGAAACTACTGAAGACCAACGACATTTTCAGCAAACGTTTGAAGTTTCTGTTGATAATGTGTACGAAGAGACCAGGTTGGGATGTGTTGATTATATTTAGACTTGTTCTCAACTTCAGCTCCCAACTTGACCTGTAGTTCAGTTGGTAGAGCATCGAACTAGTAAACCGAAGGTCGCGGGTTCGAATCCCAGCCGGGCCAAGTAGAGTTTTCTCGACTTGTCCAGTATGGTTCGTCACTCGGAGTAATAAGAGATTATTAACCGAGAACGAGGTCTGTACGGGAAAATATCAGACCGACGTCTTGCCAGTACGGACCGAGCCACAGGCGAGGTTCGTACAAAAAAGACCGAGGTCTGATATTTTCCCGTACAGACCGAGTAAACGAGGTTAATAAAGCGTTTATTATATGGCTATTTCAAGTTTTTCGATAATTATTGTATCGAACTTAGTGTGAAAACCTTAGAAATTCACGCGAGCAAAATCAACATCCGGGACAGCGGTCCGGATACGGAAATAGACGGACCGTGGTCCGGATACGCATTTTTACGGACCGTGCGTTGACCAATCAGAACTCAGGATATTACAAAGCCATATAATAACACCTTAATATTATGTGTTTGAGTAGCAATATATTTTCTTTCTTGGTGCTTAGCAATGTTACGAAGTTGTGTGAAATACTGGTTGAAGGAATACTATGGACAGACATTGGACAATCACTTTTACATGTCGTGGGCATTGGTATGGAGATTGTCGACAAGTTGTTTGCTGTCCATGGAAGGTAATGCTTTGCAATACCCATCCAACTTGTTTTGAAAACTTGTCAAACCTGTTTTTAAAACATAAAAATACCTGCATAAAAATTCATGCCACTGTGAGTGTGTAATATCTTCTTTATATTTCTCACCCATATGTTTATTTTTCCGTAGTGCCGCTGGTAGTCCTGCTCAGTTGGTGGTAAAACTTATAAAGACTTCTTTGGCAGTATTGAACGAAGTTTTAGAAAGAAAACCACAGGTACTTTGCTTTTATAACAGTTCTTGGTGGTTTTGTTGTTGTTGTTGGTGGTGGTGGTGGTGGTGTGGGTGGTGCTGGTGCTGGTGGTGCCGTTGGTGTTGGTGGTGCCGTTGGTGGTGTTGGTGCCGTTGGTGGTGTTGGTGTTGTTGTTGGTGGTGTTGGTGTTGGTGGTGGTGTTGGTGGTGGTGTTGTTGTTGGTGGTCGTGGTGGTGTTGGTGTTGTTGTTGTTGTTGTTGTTGGTGGTGGTGGTGGTGGTCTTGTTGTTGTTGTTGTTGGTGGTGTTGTTGTTGTTGTTGGTGGTGGTGTCGTTGATGCTGGTGGTGGTGGTGGTGGTGGTGGTTGTGTTGGTGGTTGTGTTGGTGGAGTTGTTGGTGGTGTTGGTGGTGGTTGTGGTGTTGGTGGTGGTGGTTGTTGTTGTTATTATTGATCATTAAATCTTGATGTGTTATTTTGTTCAACAGTGTTCTGAAGAGCATGATCTTTCGCCTTTGGAGCAAACCTTGATCACACATGTCAGTAGAAAGCTAAGCAGTGACACACCAGGTAATGCATGAACTGTCCTAATGCAGCCGTGTTGTTTTGATGAAAACATTCTGATTGTTGAAAACTCCTGTTGTTTTATTTCAATTTTATTTCCGATGTTCTTTTATTTAGAAGGCATTCATCTCGTTGCTACTATTTCTTCGTATTTATATCACAAGCAAGACAATGAATTACCAACCCTTGCAATGGAGTTATTACGCAAGATATGTATTGTAAGTGCTAAATTATGTGTGATTGGGTATGATGTGGTGGGCTTGGGCGGGATTTGGTATGATTGGGTGGGATTTGGTATGATTGGGTGGGATTTGGTATGATTGGGTGGGATTTGGTATGATTGGGTGGGATTTGGTATGATTGGGTGGGCTTGGGCGGGATTTGGTATGATTGGGTGGGATTTGGTATGATTGGGTGGGATTTGGTATGATTGGGCGGGATTTGGTATGATTGGGTGGGATTTGGTATGATTGGGTGGGATTTGGTATGATTGGGTGGGATTTGGTATGATTGGGTGGGATTTGGTATGATTGGGTGGGATTTGGTATGATTGGGTGGGATTTGGTATGATTGGGTGGGATTTGGTATGATTGGGTGGGCTTGGGCGGGATTTGGTATGATTGGGCGGGATTTGGTATGATTGGGTGGGATTTGGTATGATTGGGTGGGATTTGGTATGATTGGGTGGGCTTGGGCGGGATTTGGTATGATTGGGTGGGATTTGGTATGATTGGGTGGGATTTGGTATGATTGGGCGGGATTTGGTATGATTGGGTGGGATTTGGTATGATTGGGTGGGATTTGGTATGATTGGGTGGGATTTGGTATGATTGGGTGGGATTTGGTATGATTTGGTGGGATTTGGTATGATTGGGTGGGATTTGGTATGATTGGGCGGGATTTGGTATGATTGGGTGAGATTTGGTATGATTGGGTGGGATTGGGTGGGATTTTGGTATGATTGGGTGGGATTTGGTATGATTGGGTGGGATTTGGTATGATTGGGTGGGATTTGGTATGATTGGGTGGGATTTGGTATGATTGGGCGGGATTTGGTATGATTGGGTGGGATTTGGTATGATTGGGTGGGATTTGGTATGATTGGGCGGGATTTGGTATGATTGGGTGAGATTTGGTATGATTGGGTGGGATTGGGTGGGATTTGGTATGATTGGGTGGGATTTGGTATGATTGGGTGGGATTTGGTATGATTGGGTGGGATTTGGTATGATTGGGTGGGATTGGGTGGGATTTGGTATGATTGGGTGGGATTTGGTAGGATTGGGCGGGATTGGGTGTGATTTTGGTATAGCTAAGTAAGGTTTGCTGTACCTGGTGTGGTTAGGCTGCTTGGGTGTGCTCAGAAATACTTTTTTTTTACTTAAGCCAATTTTTTTCGTTTTTCAGATCTCTCCCATGTCTATGTATGGTAGTTTAGGATCCAGAGCTGAAAGCCTCAGGGATGCATTTGTTATTCGATTGGCATCATTAGCAGAGGTATCCACCTTTCTTTTCTCGACTGGAGAAGGATTGAGTCCGGTTTATGGGCAAGCTTGACTGGACGGTGATGGTGATGGTGATATTGATGGTGATGGTGGTGATGATCATGATGACCAGTCATGATGGTGATGATGATGATGATTAACATGATGGTAATGATGGCATGGTGATTACGATGATGATGGTGATATTGATGGTGATGGTGATATTGGTGGTGGTGATGATCATGATGACCAGTGATGATCGTAATGATGATATTGATGGTGGTGATGATCATGATGACCAGTCATGATGGTGATGATGATGGTGATTAACGTGATGGTGATGATGGTGATGATGGTGGTGGTGATGATGATGATGGTGATGATGATGGTGATGATGGTGATGATGGTGGTGGTGATGATGATGATGATGATGATGGTGGTGATGATGATGGTGATTAACGTGATGGTGATGATGATGGTGATGATGATAAGGTTGATGATGATGGTGATATTGATGGTGATGATGATCATGATGACCAGTGATGATGATGGTGGTGATGATGACCAGTGATGGTGCTGATGATGATAGTGATTATGGTGATGGTGATGATAGTGCTGATGATATTGATGATCCTGATTATATAACAAGGTTGCAGGTTTAATCTTCGTCTGATTATACTAAAGATATTTCTTGAGAATTTGACTAACTGAGAACTTTATTTCTTTTTGTTTCAGGAAACTCGTTTAAAGGTTGCCATTTTAGATTTTTTGTCCGCTGCTGTAGAAACACAGCCTGGTCTGATGGAACTTTTCCTAGACCTCAACTCGACTCAACCATCCTCTTCCACTTATTCCAAGGTAATTGTACTCCAGGGAACATGCAGTTATGTTTTTTTAAGTTATATAGTAAACTAATCGGGTCTTTAGTAAACTAATCGGGTCTTTAGTAAACTAATCGGGTGTGTAACTTTTCTTCACTTCTAGGAATTCAAAATCGGTTCGTACAGTTGTTTAAAGCCCGTGTTGACTTGTATAGCAAAAGAGGTGAGATAAATCTATTCAATCAGATTTTCATTCGCCTAGATAGGACACTCTTCAGAGGTTGGTTACCTCAACTTGTGTTGTTTTCTAAGCCTTCTCACACTACAGTAACACTCATTCTTCTCACACTACAGTAACACTCAGTCTTCTCACACTACAGTAACACTCAGTCTTCTCACACTACAGTAACACTCAGTCTTCTCACACTACAGTAACACTCAGTCTTCTCACACTACAGTAACACTCAGTCTTCTCACACTACAGTAACACTCAGTCTTCTCACACTACAGTAACACTCAGTCTTCTCACACTACAGTAACACTCAGTCTTCTCACACTACAGTAACACTCAGTCTTCTCACACTACAGTAACACTCAGTCTTCTCACACTACAGTAACATTCAGTCTTCTCACACTACAGTAACACTCAGTCTTCTCACACTACAGTAACACTCAGTCTTCTCACACTACAGTAACACTCAGTCTTCTCACACTACAGTAACACTCAGCCTTCTCACACTACAGTAACACTCAGTCTTCTCACACTACAGTAACACTCAGTCTTCTCACACTACAGTAACACTCAGTCTTCTCACACTACAGTAACACTCAGTCTTTCACCTAGGTAGAACACTCCTCAGAGGTTGTTTAATCTGTATGCTTTTGAAGCCAGGATAGGATTTTTTAAACTTGTTGTTTTTCTTTCAGGCCAGCAATCCTGTCTTCATGCCAGTTGTGGCTTCTTCGTTGAAATTCATTTGTGCATTATGGAAGAACCGACGAAATATGGCAATGATGACAGTTAAAAAATCGTACGTATAAATCCATAACCTTGTTAATAATTGTCGGATACTCTACTCTAACCAACACCGCTGCCAAACGTTTTGCGCATGCGCGAAGTCCGAGCTCGTCCTCAAAAAAAGAGCGGGAAAACACTGAAATATTTGGACTGGTCCGATAGTCCGACACAAAAGTTAAAATTATAAGCATACTACCAAAAAGATAAGGTAGGTAATTTGTGCATGGCTTCTTTGTCAATATTGTAACATATTCTGAATTTACCCCTTCGTAATTTTCTTTACCCTTTTTTTAAAACACAAATGAATAGTCGAGTCTTACTTAGTCTTCGCTGTCTGGTTGTTGTCACCACGGCTTCTCTTGATGTTTATTCTAGAGAATTCACGCATGCGCAAACGTTTGGCAGCGGTGTTACTCTACCATTACGAATGTTCAGAAGTTTTGAATATTTCTCTAGCACAAGCGAATGGCCTGACGCGGTTTCTGACTCCAGTATTTGATTTGGGTAGTTAAAGCTTGCCTAGCTGACTAAAAACTTTTAAAGCAACTGACATTTTCTTGTAGGGAGAAGTTTTGGGAACATCTGTCAAAATTTCTTATGGAAGATCTGCCAGAGAGGACTGAAGAAGTATGAAATAACTTTATTTATACTGGATGACTCTATCAGTCATATCTAAACTGTTCTTCCTAGAGGTCCAGTAAGGACCATCCTTCATTGATCCAGCGTTACTACAGGAGGAAACCAGAGTAAACTAAACTAACTTTATTTATACTGGATAACTCTATCAGTCATATCTAAACTGTTCTCTCTAGAGGTCCAGCAAGGACCATCCTTCATTGATCCAGTGTTACTACAGAAGAAAACCAGAGTAAACTAAACTAACTTTATTTATACTGGATAACTCTATCAGTCATATCTAAACTGTTTTCCCTAGAGGTCCAGTAGGTAAGGACCATCCCTCATTGATCCAGTGTTACTACAGGAGGAAACCAGAGTAAACTAAACTAACTTTATTTATACTGGATAACTCTATCAGTCATATCTAAACTGTTCTCTCTAGAGGTCCAGTAAGGACCATCCTTCATTGATCCAGTGTTACTACAGGAGGAAACCAGAGTAAACTAAACTAACTTTATTTATACTGGATAACCCTATCAGTTTTATCTAAACTGTTCTCCCTAGAGGTCCAGTAAGGACCATCCCTCATTGATCCAGTGTTACTACAGGAGGAAACCAGAGTAAACTAAACTAACTTTATTTATACTGGATAACTCTATCAGTCATATCTAAACTGTTCTCTCTAGAGGTCCAGTAGGACCATCCCTCATTGATCCAGTGTTACTACAGGAGGAAACCAGAGTAAACTAAACTAACTTTATTTATACTGGATTAAAGAAATACCAAATGGTTTTCCGTGTTGGATACTCTGATCCAAACACGCGGGAAATTGCGAGACTGGAGAAAAGCGTAACAAAACACGAGCCGTAGGCGAGTGTTTTTAGCTTTTCGAAAGTCGAGCAATTTCCCAAGTGTTTGGATAAGAGTCTCCAAACACGGAAAAAACCATTTGGTATTTCTTTTATAAAATAATCACAAGTGAATATGATATACTGTCCGACATCGTTTTGGCGGGAATTTTCCGTGTTTGGATACTCTGATCCAAACACGGCAATTGACCAATCAGGGCTCGCGTAGTATACATGTTATTTTATAAAACCCTATCAGTCATATCTAAACTGTTCTTCCTAGAGCTGTTTGGACTGGTTTACAAGGTTTTCTTTTATGATTTTTCAGGATTTTGTGTGCCATCTTCAAATTTGCTCGTTTATATTTCAAATTATTGCTCAAGAAATGTATTATATAAAAAGGTAAATGCTTGTTTTGTAAGCGAGTAATCGTTTTTTTTTAGCTGTGTCAGATGAGTAACTTTAGGATAGCAATACAACTGTACTTGTCATTGAAGTCGTCAGTTAATACCTATATGTGCACTGCATTGTAGGCAACCATTCTTACAGAACAAAGTGAAAAGATGGTAAACTGCCGAGAATTCAATGTTTTTATAACGAAATACTGACGTTTCGAACGGAGCCCTTCATCAGAGTAAAATAAAAGGCTCTGCTTGAAACGTCAGAATTTCGTTATCAAAACTATTCTCAGCAGTTTACCACCTTTTCACTTTGCTCTATCTAAAACACTGCCTACACAGCACTCCACTTTTTACTTACTCTATCTAAAACACTGCCTACACAGCACTCTACTTTTTACTCTGATGAAGGACTCCGCTTGAAACGTCAGTATTTCATTATTAAAACTATTCTCAGCAGTTTACCATCTTTTCACTTTGCTCTATCTAAAACACTGCCTACACAGCACTCTAGTTTTTACTCTGATGAAGGGCTCTGCTTGAAACGTCAGTATTTCGTTATCAAAACTATTCTCAGCAGTTTACCATCTTTTCACTTTGCTCTATCTAAAACACTGCTTACTCAGCACTCTACTTTTTACTCTGATGAAGGACTCCGCTTGAAACGTCAGTATTTCATTATTAAAACTATTCTCAGCAGTTTACCATCTTTTCACTTTGCTCTATCTAAAACACTGCCTACACAGCACTCTAGTTTTTACTCTGATGAAGGGCTCTGCTTGAAACGTCAGTATTTCGTTATCAAAACTATTCTCAGCAGTTTACCATCTTTTCACTTTGCTACAGAAGTTTGTTGAAGTTGCCTGGTACCAGCTACATTTCTACTGGCTACGTCACTAATGGCACTGGTAATATATGGCTACACTGGTACATGGTAATTAATCCCCTTTATTTTTCTGGTCTACTTTAGTGGTCAGGTCGATGCATCGTTAAAGAAAATTTTGGAGCAGTTTGAAAGTAAAGACAGATATCGTTATTGGTCGGATCAGGTGGGTTGAACAAACATCACCCTTAGAGTAATATGAAGGGGAAATGTTATGATTTTCTTACATTGTTATACTGCCGAAGTCAACGGTAACTCTCGACCTAGATTCTAGACTGTCTAGGTTATTCTTTGACTGTTTGTGTTCGTTATTTTTTCTCCCAACACACCAAGGTTTCAATGGTCACGTCACCTTCATTCGCTTCGTATGATCCTACAGACAAGGCTGATTATTCTCTGAACTTCCTTCGGTCATGGAGATCGTTCTTAATTGTGCTAGCTGACACTGAGGTTTGTGCGTCCGTCCGTCTGTCCGTCTGTCCGTCTGTCTGTCTGTCCGTCTGTCTGTCTGTCCGTCTGTCTGTCTGTCTGTCTGTCTGTCTGTCTGTCTGTCTGTCTGTCTGTCTGTCTGTCTGTCTGTCTGTCTGTCTGTCTGTCTGTCTCTCTGTCTGTCTGTCTGTCTGTCTGTCTGTCTGTCTGTCTGTCTGTCTGTCTGTCTGTCTGTCTGTCTGTCTCTCTGTCTGTCTGTCTCTCTGTCTGTCTGTCTGTCTGTCTGTCTGTCTGTCTGTCTGTCTGTCTGTCTGTCTGTCTGTCTGTCTGTCTGTTTGTCTATTATTCTAAATGCTTTTTCTCTATTTTTTTTCTGAATTTTTAGATATCAACCATCTCTATTCGAAGTAGTGATGTAAAAATGATGATGTTGAAGAACGCAGTGGGCACTATTAAGGACCAGGTCTGTTTAACTAGTAAATACTGCTGTCGAAACTATACACTAACATATCATACACGAGGAGGAGTGTTACATCAGGATATCCAAACACCGAGACGTTTGTTGAAAACCAAGGTTTTTGAAGAAATTTCGAGGCGTTTGGATATCCTGATGAAACACTCTTCTGAGTGTTTGATATAGCATCTCAAACAAATCAGTATTTTAAGAGAAAATCAAGGTGAAAGTTTGCTTAATTTATGTAATTTCTTCCTCCGATACCCAAACCACAGACACGGTACTGATTTCCTTTGTGTTTTTCTCATGAATTATTAATGAGTTTGAGATGTAAAGTAATAGCATGAGATAAGGGATATTAGTGATTAAAATGTCTTTAAAAGCTTCGCTTGTATGACCGGATGTATTCCTCACAGCCATCTTGAGGTTTAAGAGAACATTTACCACAATGATTCGAAATGTATTTAAAACACTTTGAGGCCTGGACCTCTCCCTGTGCTGAATAAAATTGTTTGGCGTTAGCCAGAATAAAATACTAAAGACTCGTCTTCAGGCTTCAAAGTATTAAAGATATAGGTTTTAACACTTTGAGGCCTGGACCTCTCCCTGTGTTGAAAAAAATCGTCTAGCGTTAGCCAGAATAAAATACTAAAGACTCGTCTTCAGGCTTCAAAGTGTTAAAGAGATAGGTTTTAACACTTTGAGGTCTGGACCTCTCCCTGTGCTGAATAAAATCGTTTGGCGTTAGCCAGAATAAAATACTAAGGACTCGTCTTCAGGCTTCAAAGTGTTAAAGAGATAGGTTTTAACACTTTGAGGCCTGGATCTCTCCCTGTGCTGAATAAAATCGTCTGGTGTTAGCCAGAATAAAATACTAAAGACTCGTCTTCATGCTTCAAAGTATTAAAGATATAGGTTTTAACACTTTGAGGTCTGGACCTCTCCCTGTGCTGAATAAAATCGTCTGACGTTAGCCAGAGTAAAATACTAAAGACTCATCTCCAGGCTTCAAAGTGTCAACTTGGATTTTTTTTCTACTTTTTTTTTAGTTTAGCGATGAAATCTCTGGCCATGTTCTGAGAATTGCTCTTGAGAGGAGTTCGTTATTCTTGATGCTTTTAAGAAAATGGATTAAGTAAGTCAGAGAAAATTTCTGAAACAAATTACTGAAACACGGTTTCAGAAACAAAAGTTTCCAGTGTATGTTGAAAAGTTTCCGAAACTTTGTTTCAGAAACCAAGTTTCCCTGATTAGAGCACTGTTCTATTTTTTGAAAAAAACTTTCGGAAACTTTTTCGGAAATGTGTTTCGGAAACTTGTTTCAGTGTATGCCTGGCTTAATTAGCCTGCGTGCAGCCCGAAATTTTATAAACCCAGATTTATCAAATTTCGGGCTGTTGTCGAAGATTTGTTTTTCTGTTCTCTGATCAAATTTATATTTTTTTACATTTTTCTCTCAGGTCGGTCCAGTCCCCAACTCTGCTTATCGAGTCTGTTGCTGTTGTTCTTCGAGCTGCTCATAACGCTGGCCCTAAACTGCTGGCTCACATTAGGATTCCACTATTTTCTTCTTTATCTTTGTTGCTTCAACACACGAGAGCAGAGTGTATTGTGGGTAAGCGAGGAAAACCATTAGCAGAGTGGTTACTATTTTCACTTCATTCCAGTTTACTTCACTTCACTTCACTCCTTTTTAATTTCCTTCAATCCTATCCATTTTACTCCACTTTACCGCACTGCAATTTAGTTCACTCCACTCCACTTCACTCTACTCCACTCCATTCCACTTCACTCCACTCCACTTCACTCCACTCCACTTCACTCTACTCTACTCCACTTCACTCCACTCCACTCCACTTCACTCTCCTCCACTCTACTCCACTTCACTCCACTTCACTCTACTCCACTCCACTTCACTCCACTCCACTCCACTGTGAGTGGATTGGAATAAGATGTCAAGTGGTCGGGTAGGCTTGTGGTAAAGTTCATCTTTCCAAACAATTGGTTGATCAATGTATGTCAAATTTTGTTTTTTCAGAAGAACTAGAACATGAAAGTATTGCATCATTGCTGCCTTTATTATGTGAACCTCTGCAGTATCGTAGTGGAGACCTGGAGAAGAAAGAGACATTGCGACAAAATAAAGTGAGTCTATGTTACTTCACTTCACCCCACTCTATTTCACTTCACTTAACTTTACTTCACTTAACTTCACTCCACTTTACTCTGCTTCACTCCACTTCATTCTACTTCACTCCATTTCACTCTACTCTACTCTACTTCACTCCACTTCACTTTACTTCACTTCACTTCACTCCACTTTATTTCTCTCCACTCCACTCCACTTCACCCCACTCTATTCCACTCTACTTCACTTTACTTCACTTCATTCCACTCTACTTCACTTTACGTCACTTCGTTTCATTTCACTCCGCTTCCTTCCACTTTACTCTAGTTCACTGCACTATACTCTACTTCACTCCACTTCACTTTACTTCACTCAATTTCATTTCACTTCATTTCATTTCACTCCGCTTCACTCCATTTCATTTCACTCCACTTCACTCTACTCCACTTTACTTCACTCCACTTTACTTCACTCCACTCCACTTTACTTCACTCCACTCCACTTTACTTCACTCCACTCCACTTTACTTCACTCCACTTTACTTCATTCCACTTTACTTCATTCCACTTTACTTCATTCCACTTCACTCCACTTTACTTCATTCCACTTTACTTCATTCCACTTCACTCCACTTCACTTCACTTTACTTCACTTCACTTCACTCCACTTCACTTCATTCCACTTCACTCCACTTTACTTCACTTTACTCCACTTCACTTCATTCCACTTCACTCCACTTCACTTCACTCCACTTCACTTCATTCCACTTCACTCCACTTTAGTTCACTCCACTTTACTTCACTTCACTTTACTTCATTCCACTTTACTTCACTTCACTCCACTCTACTTCACTCCACTAAATGAAGTTCATCCTACCTAACTTTTCCAGGTTCTCACAGTGACGTTATGCCTTCTCAACGAAATTGTAACATGTATTTCCCAACCTTTAAAATGGCTGCAGATCTTTACTGAGCATGCGCTGTTTACAAATCTTATTCAAATACTGGACAACAATTTGAGGGTAACAGTTTTATTATTTTTTGATAAAAGTTGTCCAACTGTCATTACGAATTTAGGAACATTTATGCACTTGAAAGGAGTATGTTTAGATTGTGTTTTTGCTTTTGTTATCGACACATTTTTAAAAAAAATGTGTGTTTACATTTGTGTTTAGAAAAAAGAGAATATTGATGTGGTTGATGCTGCTCTTCATTTTATTCTGTCACTTTCCAAATATTCAGAGGTATGAAGACTTCAAGGTTGTTGTTGGTAGATCATAGGAAAAGAGTAGCCTAGTTTCTAGGCCTTTCGTTTCCGCCATGAGCTCGGCCGCGTAGTCGGTTTGGGTTCTTGGGAAGACTGGGGAGAGGCTGGAAACGAGAAGGTCAAGCAACATTCGCAAAAAGGTCCTGCCCAGAATCGTTCTGGCCCTTCGAGTGTTGCTGGGATTTAATTATGTAATATCTGTCTATTCTATTTTGTTTTAATTAAGTGTGTTGGGCCCGCAGTAATTGACTTTGGCTGTTGTGGTGTCCCTGCCAAAACTGTTTTCGTTCTGTATAATTATGTTTGTAATTGTAATGTGTAACTGGCAAAGCTAATAAAATAAAAATAAACACCACCTCGGAGAAGCAAACGTCCAGACAGGTGGCCGTACGGAGAGATTGCGTAAAGAGTGCAAGAAAAAATTAAAGGGGATTCGCATTAAAAATTAAGTTTGTCTAATTTGAAAGAACTCATAAAATTGTAATAGAAGATCCTTTACAACTTTTTCGTATCTTTCTGCGTTTTCAAGATATTTCAATTTGTTTGATATGTAAATGAGATGGTCTCTGACGTCAGGAGTGGGGTAAAATATTTTCATACAGAGCAAAATCACTTACATATCTAACATGAAATGTTCCGCGTCGCAAGGAGTTTTTATGTGCACAGTTTCAAATGATTTCGCTGAACAAACTTAGAGATATAACTGGTTTTGCTACATGTGAAAATATTTTACCCCACACCTGACGTCAGAGACCATCTCATTTACATATCAAACAAATTGAAATATCTTGAAAACGAAGAGAGATACGAAAAAGTTGTGAAGGATGTTCTATTACAATTTTATGAGTTCTTTCAAATTAGACAAACTTAATTTTTGTTAATTTTTAGTGCTATTGCCCTTTAACCTTTCCTCTGTATGTGTTATTCATCTAGGCTGCTCAAGCTCTTGGTCTTAACTTCATTGTACAACCATTATGTCTGGGCATGGCTTGCTTACATCAGAAGACGAAACCTGGCGCTGCCCAAAAGGTA